>OW121740.1:94571433-95171433 GCA_933228675.1 Stomorhina lunata | reverse complement strand
TAAAAGAGAACTAAAGAAGCTTTATTTTAAGTCATCAATATTAAAAATCCAAGAAGTAGTTTTAAAGATATTGCAATTTTTCCCAGAAAATGCGTGTCCTTAACGACTCGCCTAAGGATATGCAGCTAAAAAAAATATTTAAATCAGTTTATAGTTTTTATACCCTTCACCACCATAGGTGGAAAGGGAATTATAAGTTTGTGCTGATGTTTGTAACGCATAGAAATATTTGTCTTAGACCCACCTTTTAGTATACCAATAGGCTTAGAATCACTTTCTGAGTCGATTTAGCGATGTCCGTCCGTCGGTCCGTCCGTCCGTCTGGCTGGCTGGCTGGACCCCCATGTAAACCTTGTAATCAAACTACAGGTCGCAATTCTAAAGATAATTTGATGAAATTTGGCACAGATAATTTTTTTGATAATGGGACCATGGCTATTGAAATTAGTCAAAATCGGTCCATTATTTCTGGTACCTCCCATAGGTCCCACTTCCCGGAATTGCTATATTGGCCACAAAAATCAATATTTTTTCATGCAATTTAAAAGAAATACTGCTTATGTCAACTTTAATCACTGTACCAAATTTTGATGAAATCGGTCCACATTTGACCATAGCTCCCATACAAATTCTTCTTTAAAAACGCACTAAATGAGACAAAAAATCACTAAAACGCTCGTAAATCTAAAGATAATGGAAATTTTGAGTCTATTTTTTGCATACATAATTTTTGTAACAACTGTAATCAATCTGCCAAAGTTCGAGATAATCGGTCCACATTTGACCCTAGCTCTCATATAAGTCCAAATGACGGAAACAGGTTGAATATATAAGTTTTGAGAAAATGTTTGTATGATGGCAAAATTTAGCAAATATTTGTCTTTACACAGGAAAAATAACACCTTTGACCTTAGTGGTGAAGGGTATCGTATGGTCGGCTTGACCGACTATAGCGCTTTCTTACTTGTTTTTGAAAATTTTGTTTAAAAAATATTACCAATAATACATTTGCTTCTCATTATCACAAAACAAACAAATGGCAGAATAAAACCCAAAAAATTAGGTCCGTATCATTAACCGTTTTGCCGTACCTGTGATTTCAAATCGAAGAGTTCCGCGAAAACTGTACCAATGTTCAATCAACATTAATAAAAGTAATAGCGAATATTTTTCCTCAGACTTTTTATAATGTAACCGGCATTGTTATTTTAATATTGTAAAAGTTGAACACTTTCTTTCCCGGGGTCAGATGTCATAATATAGAGTTTTTTCATTTTCCATTGAAAAATGACAGAATATTAAGAATTTATTACCAAATTTTGTTCAAAGTGCAAAAATATAAAATATGGCATGTTTTTATGTTACGTAGATTACTTCTGTTTGATTTCGTTGCATAACAAAAATTATTTTTTCATATTTTTAATTTTTTTTTTTTTTTTTGTATCAAAAGGTACTTTTTCACTTTTTTTTTAACAAAAGGTTCTTTTTCCAAAATAAAGGGACTTTTAAGATTTAATGTGGTGATTTAGAGCACAAAGATTCACCTACTGGTAAGTAGCTAACTTAAATATATTTCGCGGTTCATTGATTTTTTTAAAGTGCGAAATAACAAAAAATTTAATTTCCCAAAAATTTTGAATGATGCAAAAAGAAGCTTTTGTTCTGCGGCTCCACAATTATACCCTTCACCACCATAGGTGTAAAGGGTAGAAATATTTGTCTTAGACCCACCTTTTAGTATACCAATAGGCTTAGAATCGCTTTCTGAGTCAATTTAGCAATTAAACTACAGGTCGCAATTCTAAAGACAATTTGATGAAATTTGGCACAGATAAGTTTTTTGATAATGGTACTATGGCTATTGCAATTCGTCAAAATCAGTCCATTATTTATGGTACCTCCCATAGGTCCCACTTTCCGGAATTGATATATTGGCCACAAATATAAATATTTTTTCATGAAATTTAAAACAAATACTGCTTATGTAAAATAAAATCACTGTACCAACCATTGCTCCCATACAAATTCATTCCTCACAGGGCACTGCCTAATAGGATTACATGCAAGAGACTTAATCTTCAAAGCAATGACTACTGTAGAAGTTGTCATAACGTTGAGGAGGAGGCAACTGTCACTCATCTCCTCTGTCACTGTCCAGCTCTTGTTGATCTTAGGACTCACAATTTCTGCATGATTTATCGGAGGTCTCGAATTTTAACATTCGTAAGACAGGCTCATTCTTTGCTGGTAAGGGATATTTTTGTTTATCTCCTCTATGACGCGAAATCTGTTATCAGCCACCTAACCTAACTTCAGCATTCGTACACATTAGGTTTATTATGTCGAACAGGGGCAAACATAGAAAAAAAATCTAATTTTTTGAAGTTTTTTTGCGATTTTGATCTTGAAGATTTTTTTGGTCAATATGCTCAATTTCTTTAGTTCTTTCTGACATGAGCTACAACTTCGCCTCAAAGAATAAATCAAAATTCCAAACGGTTTGCAAGATATGAGACTGACAAAATGAACACCTTTTGTAAAAATGACACCAAGGCCAAAACTCTTTTGGTCCGATAAAAAAGTGTATGTCTTGGTGCAAAATTGGGTGACATGGGTCTTTTTGCCAGGTTGCCTATTATTTTTCCATGACATACAAAATTTCACACAGTGTTATAACGGGTGGTTAAATTTTAAGGGCCGATGTTGATTTTGAATAAAACACAAACTATTTAGGAAATTATTGTAATTTTATTTTATTATGATGTATTGGTATTACTCAATTATGTATGGAACAAAATATCGGCCAAATGGGCGCCGCGACCACAGCAACACACCTCCATCCGATGGTCCAAATTTACGATGACCCTGAGGCATAATGGAGGTTCTATGCCGTTAATGTAATGAATTATCTCATCCTTTAGCTCTTCAATTGTTGCTGGAATATTGACGTACACCTTTTCTTTCAAATAACCCCAAAGAAAAAAGTCCAACGGTGTCAAATCACATGATCTTGGCGGCGAATTGACATCGCCATTACGTGAGATAACACGGCCATTGAATTTGTTGCGCAAAAGAGCCATTGTTTCGTTAGCTGTGTGGCAAGTGGCACCGTCCTGCTGAAACCACACATCGTCCACATCCATAACTTCCAATTTGGGCCATAAAAAGTTCGTTATCATCTCACGATAGCGAACACCATTCACAGTAACTGCCTGACCGGCCTCAGCTACACTATCGCGAACAGCAGAAATATTTTCTGCAGTACGAGCTGTACGAGCATGCACTGGTGTTCTCACATCTTCTACAGACCCGGTTTGCTCGAATTTTTCCACGATTTTTGCGATTGTACGCACATTTTGACAATCAAATTGACCAAAAAAATCACGAAGTGCACGATATGCATTTTGATTTGAACGCCCATTTAAATAATAAGTCTGGATAACTTTAACACGTTGTTGGATTGTGTATCTCTCCATGGTTCAAATTGAGTAAGTCTGAAATAGAGAAATGTTAAATAAAATTTAGAAAAAAAAACGTGGCGTTTAGGTGTGGTTCACATTCAACATCGGCCCTTACAATTTAACCACCCTTTATATGAGATTCTGTCCATAAACCCCTGATTAAATTTGCAGTTCTTAGTCGATCGAAATAAATTTTATAGAGTCTGTGATGAATAATAAAAAAATTACAAACTTTTACAAAATTGCGTTAGTAAACAATTTTTTCGTTAATGGTGATAAGTTTCTTGAAGGTTGCCCAATATCGCTTGCTGTTGCAAAATACCTTGATATTGTAACTTTTCGTGATATCACCTATCATGTGAGAAATTGCATGGTAGGTGGGCATCTGCCTAAGTATGTATTCATTTTAGACAGACGTGGCCCTATTTATATAGAAAACATTCTCACAGACTTTTGTAACTACACTCAGAAAAAAGACATGTACTAAATTTGAGGAAAAATAATTCCTTAAAAATAGTATAAAAAATTCCTTATTCGGAGTAAGTTTTTACTCAAAACTAGGAAAAATTGTTACATTCTAGTAAAAAATACAACATTTAAATAAAAAATTTATAGTTCATATACTAAAAAATAGTTAAGATTTTTCCATAGAAAAATTGGAAGAATTTTGTAAAATATTATTTATTTTAGGGAAAATTTTGTTAAAAACTAGTAAATATGTCCTAAATTTTAGTTCATCACATCGTAGAACAAGGTAATATTGACTTTAGTTCAAAAAATTTGATTGAGTAAATGATTTACTCAAAAATAATTCATAAAATTGAACTTACTTAAAATCGTAATCTTAATCGTAAATTTAAGTTCATTATTTTCCTAATTACTAGAAAGTTATACTTAAATTTAGAAAACTTTCTACATTTTAAGAAAAATTTATTTAAAATTAGTTCAGATAAATTACAACGTCCAATAGTATATAATTTTCTTATAATAAATAAAATTGTAATAATATTTAAAAGTTATATACTAATATTTAAGAAAATTTTCCTTAAAATTAGTTCAGATAAATCAAAATAAATCATGTTCAAATTTATGAAGTAATTAGGAAAAATTTTTTTATAATGAGTAAAATTGTACTAATTTCTTGAAAGTTATATGCTAATATTTAAGAAAAATTTCCTAAAAATTGTATTGAAAAATAAATGTCAATAAATTATTTTCATTTATAATTTATTTTCAATATTCTGTGTTATTGTTCTGTGATAGTTTTTTATTAATTTCGGTAAAATCGCGCTCTCAAAGACTCCAAGAGCAGCTTCATCTGCTTATGCAAGAGCCCATGATTAGTTCTTGTTGAGAGGATGTTGGTAAGTATTATTCTTTTTTTGATTTCAATACATACACTAACATATGTCATTGTTTATATTTACTGCGGTACCAAGGTGGGCAAATTCTTTAACAAATTCCACGATGATGTATGGTCCAATTGCTTGCTAGAAGATACCATCAGCAAGGAAAAGGCGACAGTCACTTCACTCAATGTGCACCCCTCAGTTTCATCGGCAAACGCGAATAACATGTGCGTTCTGCTAAAAATCGTGCAACTTGTATTAACTGCAGCATCACGTAAGAAGTTAAGTAAGGTAAGTAGTGTCCATTTGTTTGATTTACCTGGTCTAAAGTCACATTGGTAGTCCCTCTTTTTGTGCACTGGACAAAGACCACTTGCAGAAGTGCTTCTTCGCTCTCAGCATGTCACCTGATTTCCGTGATTGCCCTTACAGGAGAAACCCGATATTAGTTTCAGAGCAGCTTTCTTTCCCAATCTTTGCGTTATTATTACCAAAGATTATTTTCACGTCGTGTCTTGGCCAGCTACCATAAACTTCTTTAAGTTTAGGGTGTGCACAAATCAGGCTTAGATCAAAGTATTTAGCTTTAACGCGAATTGTCGCTAACCTTTCCTTTACTGGGGTGAACCTAGAAACAAGGTTTCGCAATATTTTGCTTACCAAACACATGCTTACCATCATGACCATTCCATCTAATCTCCTGGACTGCAATCATATCACATTTGTATTTATCGATTACATCCATCAACTGGATTGAAGCAACTCCTCTATAAAGAGTTCGGATGTTTCAGGTGCAGATCCTTAAATCATGATAATTTATTCGTTTGCGGTGGTCGATAACATTAGGGGGTGCCGTTTTTTTTATAATTTTTTGTTTTTCATAGTAGGAGTTTTTTTTTCCAGGAGTAGGTTACTTGCCTGAGATTCTAATCCAACTTTATGTGCTTGGAGTTGTCATCACAAGTAACAATATGATTGGTAGGCTCAAGCATCATTTCCGTTTATCAATTTGCCTTTTAACGTCACTCGGCTTTAATTCATATGGGACCCTATTTCCTGGCATTTAATGATTTATTGTATGACTCTTAATAATAAATCAAGTGTTTCCTGCGTAATGCTTCTAATTCCCCATTTTAAAACTTTTTCAGCAGCCGTTTTCTTCAAATCAAAAAAGGACTTCCCTGCATATTAAGGCTCAAACCATGTAATTGATGCAGTTTTTATATTAGGGTGGGCCTTTTTCAATGTTTGCCAGGAGGTTGTTATATATTAAATATCATAATTCAATGTCAAATTTAAAAAAAGATGGGCTTAGTGACAGAGATTAAAATAACTCCAAAAGCGATCTTCTAAATGGAGAGTTGTTGGATTTAGGTACAGTTTTTCTATTATAATAAATTAATGGGCAAGTATTCAAGGTAAATACATTTTTAGATTGAGCTTTTGCGTAATACATTGATAAGTATCTAAAATTAAATTAAATTAACTGTTTTAAGTAACAGTTAATTATAGGGCTTACAGTAAAGGGAAAAACTTAACACATTATTTATTAATACAAAATCGAAAAAATTGTGGGTAAAACTCAAAAGTCATTGTTTGGTATAAATTTTGTTCTTTTATCCAAACACTTTTATTTACTCATGTTTATTGACCATCAGATGGACGAATATAAACCGAACCGGGTCAAATTGTCGGCAATGGACATGGGTTGATAAAACTGTTGGGCTATATGAACGATATTTATACCAAACAACTATTTTTGACATTTAATATATATAAATTTTAAACTTTATTTTCTTTAATTTTTTCGATTTAGTAATAATAAAAATAAATTATGTATTTTACTTGTTATCAGTTTAAAAGTTTATTTCCCCTAACTAACTGTATGCTCTAAATAAAAAATTTTAAAAAATATATAAACACCTGTACTTTATTTTATATTTTTTTGCAAAATGACCTTTGATTAGTTAAATTGGGAAGACTAAGGACCTCTAGTGTTCCGTAGCCAAAGATGCCGTGCGTCACGAAGAGCGTCCCTTCCATGTTATTTTATCAAAGTAAATAACAATTTCACTATGAAAAGGCTTTAATGTTTTTCAATGTATTATACTACAATTAATTCTGAAGTACGATTTTTTTATTTATTTACCTTATAAAATTTGTCTTCACCCTGTAGTAAAACTGGGGTCATGTGTCTCCATGTCAACACTTTGTGTAACATCAATTCAAATGTCCCCAATTTTAGTTCAGTACTGAAATAGTGAATATATAGAGACAACTATTCTAGTATATATCTGGTGACATTGTCAACGAATGTGTCAACATATATGTATATCAATAGGCCCCGATTTGATCCCAATGTCTCCATTTGGACCAAAAGAACTACAAAGTCAATACTAAGTAAATAGTTGTAATGTCTACTGGTAGATTTCGTAGGAACTCTAAATGTTAAATTTCAATAGTAGATAACATTGGATGGGGCAAAATAGGCAAGTAGTACTGGAGACATTGTCAATAGCAAAACAGTATTGTTTCTCTGACGGCATTTACTGCAGGGCATTAATGAAAACATTAATATTAATACTTATCTAATTTCCAATAACTCACACTATGAACCAAAATTCTTTTATATTGAAGTTTATATTGCATTTTCAAATAAATAAATTTTTAAACTTGTAAAAGAAGATCAGATATTTAATGGCAAAGAATGGGTAATGAAATACATTGAGTCAGAAGTTATTTATATTAGAAGAAACTTTCACAAATACGAATGTGGGAAATTTCAAAACTACTTCATCCATTTTTTATTTCTATGACCTTTAATTTATTGTATTGTTTTATAAAAGTTGATTGAAATTTCGGTAAAACCAAAAGTACTCCCATTTTTCGCCATAAGAACCAGTCTAAATAAAATTTTTTATAAAATTTTGTTTTGTCTCGGAAAATATTTCTTCGGGAAAATTAAGGTTGCATTTAAAAAAAATAAGGTGCACTCTAATTTATATATTATTTCTTATTATATAACTTCTTATTATTTTTTATTTAATTATGTATATGTATTTATGTTATAAAAAATATTTTTGTAAATTTATGAAAATATATTAATAAAAATACTTTATACCATTTTTAATACTTTTATTTTATAAAGGGGATACATTTTTTTTAGAAAATAATTTTACTTAATTTTAGTTCTTTTTTGTATAATTTAGGAAATATAAAATTCAGATAAATATATAATTTACTGAAAATTAGAAATAAGTTTCATTAATGTAGAAAATATTTTATAATGGGAATGAATATTTTTCTAAATATAAGGATTAAACTTATTTATTTTCTGACTGTTTTTCCCACTCTTAAGGAAAATATTTCCTAAAAATTATAAATTTTTTACAAGATCTAAATAAATAATTTACTGAATTTCAGTAATCTTTTTCTACTATTGTAGAAAATTTGATCATAAGTTTACTGCAGTTTTTACTTGTTTTAAGTAAAAATAAATTATCTTTTAACTAAAATGAAGGAAAATTTTCCTTAATTAAAGCATTGCTAAATATTTATCTGAACTAAATTAAAGGAAATATTTAGTTGTTTTTAAGACGTTTTCAGATAAAATATGAACTAAATGATAGTAATTTTTTTTCCAAGTTTTTAGTTAAATTTTATTTGATTTAAGTTAATATTTGTTTGATATAAGGAATTTTGTCAAAAACTTAAGGAAATTTTTTTCCTGGAATTAAGTAATTTTTTTTCTCAATTGTTGTAAAAAACGGCTTTGGCGCCATACGACAACCATTTTTTTCCTCAAATTTAGTAAATTTTCCTATATTTACGTTCATTTTTTTTCTGAGTGTACAATTCCTTATTTATCCTTAGTTAAGTCCGTCATGGCAGGACATTGTCTGGTTGGAAGACATGAAATTAGACTAAAAGTCGCGTCATGTAAGAAGCTGTAATGCTAAAAAAGTGCAATAGCGATGGTTTGAAACATGTGTATGACATCGTTACAGCTGACGAATTATATCCCTACAAATTTTATTTCGAAAAATTGTATTTTTTTCCATAAACTCAAGTTACGCACTGCATACATTAGTGGCAGAAGAACGATTTATCTGCATTAAAAATTCATTAAGAAGAATATCCTTTTTTTAACAAACAAATCTTTCAATATACGATTTTGACTAGGTAATTAACCATTGAATTCTCTGTTCTTCAAATTTAACACGGAAAATGAATCCATACGTTAAGTAACTTCTTTAAGTTAACATCTTTATTTACGAAAAAATATAAATTATGAATTATGAGCAGAATTAAAAAGAGCTATTATTGAACATTAATCAAAGTCAAAGAAATCAACTTGTCAATATAATTGCCAGACATACATACATACATACATACATACATATGGATATTGTAGTAAGTACGAACTAAAGCCTGAGACGATGAAGTTTAAATTTACAAAACAGAAGAACTTTTGTTCCTTGTAAGAGGACAAAGGTATACAATTTCAGAAGACACTTAAATATTTAAGATAGTCTTAACAAATTATCTGAAAACAAAAAGTGTTTTATGTCTCTAGAACATGCATAATAAAAGTTTTCTTAAAGTTAAATAATTATTAATTGCCTCCAATTAAAGTGAGATCACTGAAATGCCATCAATCATTAAGTGCCCAAAAGGATACAATCTACGTAGCCTTATAACTACGTTAAAAGGATTTTAAAAATTCCTATACATTTTATTCTTCCTGACAATAACTGAATTTTGAATAACTTAAGAAAAATATCCTCTAATTTAAAGACAAAGAATTTCCTTAAAACTATAACTTCATTAAATACAAGAGTTGAAATCTTTAAAAGCTTCTCATCGATTATAAAAGATGGGAAATAAAAAATATTTCTATATGAAAACTTCTGGTTATTACCAACAAAAATATATGTACCCATTCGACTATAAAAACATTCCCAGTTAATGTTGCTTTAAACATTCTTGTACTATAATAAATAGTTACCATTAAAATATAATATTTTATCTTTAGATTTACAATCTCAAAGGATTTAAAACTGTATCAAAAGTGGAAATAAAAATAGAATCAACTGCAGGCAATTTACACATGTAGGTAATTAAATATTAATAATCAAAATTGCAGAAGTGGAATAAGTATCTTCGCATACACTCGAAAAATAAATGTTAGTAACATAATTTTTAAATACTAGTATTTAATTGAATTTTTAGTCCTTCAAAGTGTGCTAGCCAATTGTAGTTTACTAGTTTCCTTTTATGTTTCAATATTATAGAAATCAATACGCTAATAATATATTGAAGACTTTATTTTGATAGTGCAATAAGTTGAAATAATGAGTGATGAGGCCCATTTCCATCTTAGCGGGTAAATATATGCTGAAGGATGCATTTCCCGGGCACCTAATCTCCCGTTTTAGCGATTTGCACTGGCCAGCAAGATCGCCTGATTTGACCGCTGCAGACTTCTTTTTGTGGGGCTTTTTGAAGTCGCGGGTTAATGTCAACAAGCCTCAGACTCTTGCAGCTTTTAAAGACAATATCCGTCAACAATGTGAGGACCTATCGCCGGAAGTTTTGGCCAAAGTGATGAAAAATGCCATGAAAAGGGCTCAAATGACAATCAACTGTGGCGGCGGTCATTTACATGACATTCTCGACTTGATGTAAAAAAATTAAAAGACCAAATAAAAATAATCCACAAGAAGAATCAAACTCTTTCATTTTTTTTAAATTACAGCCAAAAAACATCGGAGGGTTATTTTTGCGCCCCCTTGTACTTCACTCCAACTGATCTCATTACTATTTATTCCAAATATATCCAACCGAAAATGGAATACAACTCTCACGTATGAGTCGGTGCTTCAATGTCTATTTTGGAGCTTCTCAGTCGTGGATAAGAGATGGCGATGGTGCTTATAGGTGACAGTAGGATAGCAAGCCTATTGACCCTATTGAGTTGTGTTCCACTTTCCAATGGCTACTATAAAGGTTGTGCTCAGACGAAATCAGGGATCTTGTTTCTGAAACCCTTGCATTTCGTCGAGCACACGCAATTTAACAAAAGAACATCCTTTTGCAGTCGATTTTCGAGTGGATCGCATGACGCGCTTAAAAAGAAAACTCGTTTTTAACAGCACAGCAAGAATATGGTACAATCCTGCATCAATCTTTCCTTCTAATTATGATATCCAAGGGTTCAAATCGAATATCCATAAACAATACTTGCTCTATACCAATTTTCATAATATTTTTCTCTAGTTCTATCACGATGCATATTTCCTGGGTGTTGGTCCAATACAGTAAAAATAAAATAATCGCAACATTTTTTTGATAAAAAAATTTTAATTTTGCAATATAGAATCTGTATTCTGACAAATTACACTGCTCTGCAAAAATTCATTTTTTGTCTTTCCTTTTAATAAAACTATGCGGACTATATGGATCTTGATGCGCTAAACTCAGATCCGTTGTCGGTTTTTTCCATCAGATCTGGATTTTTTTTTATGGTTTATAGCTTATTTTATTCTTAAGGTATGTAGCTCTTAGAAAAATGTTTAAAATGTTAGAATTTTACTTTATCTTTTTTTTAATTACATTTTTAACCTGAAAAAAATACGAATTTTGTACGAAAAAAAATTTTTTTCTCCGTTAATTTCTAAATAACTCCAAAACGATAAGAGATACAGAAAAATTAAATTAGACTAAAATAAATGCAATTTTGTTATGCATCTTCAAGTGTTTTAATTTTGAAAATCAGATGAGTCGTTCTCGAGTTAGGACGAAATAGGTCTTCGTACCTGACTAATTTAAGGGGAAAAATTTGCCACGCCCATAAAAAAAATCCACATCTGATGGAAAAAAACCGACAACGGATCTGAGTTTAGCGCATCAAAATCCATGTAGTCCACATAGTTTTATTAAAAGGAGGATTTGGCTGCAGAGCAGTGTTATCAAAGACACAGTTCTAAAATTTGTACTTTATCCCTAGAGAAGTGTAATTGACTATTATTGTCCGTTCATGAAAAATTAGAGATTATATCAAAGCCAACAACCCATTTCTAATTTTTTTACGACTATTCACATTTGCTTTTCATATCGTCGGCCTATATCTAAAATGGCTTATCTGCAAAATACTGATTCTTCAGAAGAAGCAAAAAACTCTTTAATTCTCATATTATAGAGTTTTTAACAAAGTGATCTTTTACAATATGATTGGTAGAGTCCTTTTCATTTCCTGAAATAAAATTTATTAAATAGAAATCAATATTCGCGATTTTACGGTAGATCAGCCGTTTTGTCTTCGAAAATTTTTATACAAAATTTTAAAATTTGTAGATAAACCATTTTGTTCGTAGTGAATTTGTAGGAAAGTCGATTGCATTTTTTCAAAATGCACTTTCTTTTATAAAAGTTAAAAGATTTTATAATTTTTCGTCTTTCCTACTTGAAGGAAGATATCTTCTTAATGTTAAGAGTTATTGAATGTATTTTTTGAAGTTTATGCGTAGCCTTTTAAACATCACTAAAAACACTGCATTTTTTCGCATTTTCTGTTGAACAGTGTGAAAATAGAAGAATTTTAAAAGCACATTTGAATTTAGCGTATTACCACTCATCAGAAAAGTAAAAAAAGATTTAGTAATTTTACCTTTAAGTATTTTTATACCCACCATCAAAAAGAATGGGGGGTATATTGAGATTGTCATTCCGTTTGTAATTTCCTTAATATTGGCTCAAAAATCAAAAACGATATATATTCTGAATCCTTATGAAATTCTAAGACGATTGAGCGATGTCCGTCTGTCTGTCCGTCTGTCTGTCCGTCTGTCTGTCTGTCTGTCTGTTGAAATCACGATAACGCCTAAACGAAAGGAGCTAGCTCACTGAAACTTAGCAAAAACATTCTTCATTTATGAGAAAATTTTGCTATTGAAATTGGGCAAAATCGGTTAACATTTGACCATAGCTCCCGTATAACCTCGTCAAGACTAGTCGCTTATTTGCTAATAACTGACAAATTATAATAGCTATGATGACAAAATTTGGTATCTAGAAGTTTTCCATAAGCACTAGGCAGCATATAAAATTTCATCGAAATCGGTTCACATTTAACCATAGCTCCCATATAAAAAACATATGGAAACAGCCAAAATTCCACCTGAAATTCACTTAAATGCCAATAAATGCTAAAATGTAATAGCTTTCGCCACCAAATTTAGCACAAATAAGTCTTATGTGAATACCAGCCAGTGTGCAAAATTTTGTCACAATCGGTCACCATTTGACCATAGCTCCCATATAAAGAACTTACGGAAACACAAAAATACAAAAAGAAAAGGGGGTTTATGTCCGTCTGTCCGTTAGATAAAAGCGCGATAGCGCCTTAACTGAAAGGGCTACAGCAACAAAATTTTGCAAAAGGAAGTCTTATGTGAATGCCAGTCAGTGTGCAAAATTTTGTTACAATCGGTCACCATTTGACCATAGCTCCCATATAAAAAACTTACAGAAACCCAAAAATACAAAAAGAAAAGGAGATTTATGTCCGTCTGTCCGTCAGATAAAAGCGCGACAGCTCCTTAACTACAAAAGCTAGAGAGACAAAATTTTACAAAAGTATTTCCGATATGTAACAAAAGTTGTGTACTGAAAATGGGCGAAATCGGTTCACATTTAGTTAGAGCTCCCATATAACCCCGCCCCGGGAAACACATAAATGCTGATAAATTGAGTACAATTGTGATAGCTATGACGACTAAATTTAGTATAGCAAAGTTTTATGCAACTATTGGTCAGTATATCAAATTTTATAGGAATTGGTCCATATTTGACTATAGCTTTCATATAAAAAACACTCCCGGAAACCAAAAAATGTTTAGCAAGGACCAGTTAAAAGCTATTAAATTAGAAGCTGTGACAGCTATTGCCACTAAATTTTGCAAGAATAAGCCCTGTATAAATACCAGCCAGTGTGTGAAATTTTGTTACAATCGGTCAACATTTGGCTATAATTCTTATATATTTATATTACATCCCCTTTTTTATATCTACAATCAAAATGATTCGGAAGTACAAGCAGAATATTAAGATTATGTATATGGTAGATGCATTAGGAACTCCTAACAAAATATATGGACCTGTCGTATTACTATCAACTTCTTTATCTTAACTTAATATTAAGCTAAACGAAAAGTATTTAACAACTTATTAATGTAAAACCATACCCGGTTACGATAACGAATTTTTTTCAAATTAAATAAATACTAGGGAAACCACTTACACACTTTTGAATGTTGAACTTTAAAGCTACTGCAACCGAAGTTATTCCAAATATTTTACCAACAATACCAACTAGCGTAACAACTTTTTTCCAATTTGGTCCACGTTTTGAATTTGCTGCAGCCTCGTAGATATATGAGATATGTTTCTAAATTTAACACAACTTGATGGTGGGTATATAAGATTCGGCACAGCCGAATATAACACTCTTTCTTGTTTTTTAAATAAAACGACTAAAATTTGTCTCAGCCACGCAAATAATGGCTAACTTTAGCTTGAAAGCATTTGCTGCTACTAATGATATATTCTATTTTATGCAATAATTAAGGGTTCATATGAAGACCACTTAAATCAATTACCTACCGTTCTATGGTCCATCTTAGGCAATAATTGATGGTTCTACTAAAGTTAATTTAAAGCAATAATTGAGGGTTTTAATATAGTTAATTTTCCCTTTATGAAATAATCGTGGATTTTAACATTTTCAATTCTAAGAAATATTCGAGACTTGTAAATTACAACTTGTAATATAGTCCATTGTGTGTATATAGTTTTTAAAGGTCCTAAAGTAATCGTAGCTCCTGTTATAGTTTAGTTGAAGGTAACATTGCAATCTTAAAACCTACTTAAGTCCAGTTGAAGTCTCCAGTATATTCGTAGATACTACTATAGTTTAGTTGAAGATCCCTTTGTAATCGTAGGTTCTACTATAGTAACAGTACGTCCTACTATAGTTTAGTTAAAGGACGCAATGTAATCGTAGATCCTGCTTTAGTCCAGTTGAAGATCCCATTGTAAATGTAGGTGAAAGGTAGTCGTAGAGCCTACTAATCTATTAGATCAAACTCAGGATTTATGAAATCGAAAGATTGCTTTTTATATACATTTAAAAATAAAATATTTAAAATATTTATGTTGAAAATATGTTACAAATGTTTATTTGTATAAAAAATAAGATGAATTTTTTACTCGATTAACTCGAGTAATTTTTAACGATTAATCGATTTTCTGATTAATTAAAAAAACTCATTTTTAAGTTATTTGATTACTCAAACAATTAAAAGTCGAGTAAATTGAACACCCTACTATTTAGTGAAAACAATGTAGATAAGCCATTTTGTCTTCGAAAAAAAATTGTTTATGTAGATAAGCCAAACTAAAAAGTGAATAAGTCGCGAATAAATTAACATTTTGATAAAAAAAAATTCATACTATAGGTAAAGCGCGTCATACGGAATCGTGTGGTATAAAAATCTCAATTTCTAAAATCTGCAGATAAGCCATTTTAGATATAGGCCGACGATATTCTAAAGAGTTCTAACATTTTCTCACAAAGTAAATCATCTGAGTGATATAGGTGATATTGGATGCCAAGCAACGGTTCTTGGCCAAAAAAAGTAAAGAAAGGCCAAAAAAAAAGTGAAAATCTTTTAAAGCTTGGCCTACAAATTTGGAGAATATGCGCATAAGATCGAAGCACATGGAATTTTAAATTATGTTCGGCTTTTGACCTTAACAGGTTTTAAATATAGGCCATTAAGGTTAGTAAGTAAATAAGTAGTCAGTCATCTGGTCTGAAATCTTGTTTGGTACTGGAGAGGTTCTTCTGAGTTCACCAATATCAGGGTTGCCAATTTCAGACTTAAAACTCCTTCTAACTAATGCTATTGACAAAAGCGTTCCTTATGAATGATGATTCTTATTTTTATACCTCGCATGAAATTCTAAAATATTCTAGGTATTTATGTGGGATTTATATAACTCAAGTGTCTGGCGATCGAGTGAAATTTACATGTGTTTTGTTATTGTAACAAAAACAAAATACATGTAAATTTCACTCAATCGTCAGCCGCTTGAGTTATATAAACCCCACGTTAAACTTAACAGTTTTCAAATATGGTCAAGTAAGTAAGTATACCTCATTATGATTTGGAAATTGATTATTCGAACTTTAAATTGATTATGTTTAGCATCTGCCCATGTATTCTTTAAATCAAACTAACATAATGTTTTATTTTTTTTTTTTTGTATTGGACCAACACTCTGGGGACCATATGCAATGTGATGGAACTAGGAAAAAAGGTTGTGGGAAGGAGGATAGAGGGAGTAGTGTATTCGATTTGAACCTTTGGATATCATAATTAGAGCGGAAGACTGATGCAGGAAGTTTATTCCACATTCGTGCTGTGCTGCTAAAAAACAAGTTTTCTCTATAGTGCGTCGTGCGATCCACTGGAAAATCGACTACAAGGGATGAGCCCTTGTTGAGTTGCGTGTGCTACGAAGAAATGTACGGGTTTCTGGAACAAGATCCCTGATTTCGTTTGAGCACATGCCATTGTAGTAGCGATAGAACAGTGAAACGCAACCCCCCTTAACGGCAATAGAGTTGGCTACCCTACTGTCACCGATAAGCACCTTCGCCCTCTCTTGTACACGGTCGAGAAGCTCCAAAATAGACTTTGAAGCATGAAAGTTGTATTCCATTTTCGGTCGGATATAAGTGTATAAGATGTTAAGGAGATCAGTTGGAATGAAGTATGTCTTACACCTAGGGTTGCCAGTCAGGCTGGATTAGACTGGATTGTCCAGCTTTTTTAGTGCTTGTCCAGTGTCAAGCTAAAATTAAATTTGTCCAGCTAAAAAATGAAAAATTGAAATATTTTTAAATTTTTAAAAATTTTTTTTTATGAAAAAAACTTGCAAAAGTGTATTTTTTTTTTTACTTAAGCGCTTAATGCGTTGATTAATCGATTTCTTGATCAAGTTCATTTTGTAATAAAATTACCCTCCATCAAATTTCTACATTGTACTTATTTTACTTAAATGGCCTATATCAAAAACCTGTATATTTTCCAATTCAAGCTTTAAAAGATTTTCCTCTACTTGTCCTTTCCATCGTATTTTCGGACGTCGTCTTTTACGAGTTCATTCAGGATCGTTTCGAATACTTTTGTTGCTTGAGCATTTCCATACATTCGCACAACATGTCCCAGCCAACGAGGCCGGTGCTTTTTGATGCGTTTTACAGCTCATTGTTCTTTCAATGTCGATATTCATTGTTGATACAAAATGGTCCAACGATTTTTCGTAGAATCTTTCTTTCAAAAACTGCAAGAATAGCTTCCTCTGCCTGTGCAAGTGCCCATGATTCAATACCATATAATAACACGGGAAGTATAAGTGTTTTGTAGAGCGTAGTTTAAGTTCTTACAGAGAGAACTTTATTTCTATCCGCCTGCTTATACCAAAATAGCATCTGTTGGCAAGTATGATTCTACGTTTGATTTCAAAACTTGTGTCGTTATTTATATTAACGGCGTTACCAAGGTAAACAAATTCTTTTACAACATTATAGCTATAGTTCTCAACGTAAATACATGTGGTCCAATTTTTGAGGATTGCCTGCTTGTAGAAACCAGCATTTTTTTTTTTTTTTTATTCATTGACCCATTTTATTAGATTCCTTCTCGATACTTGAAAAGGCAAATCGCGCAATGTGCGTCCCATGATATCAATGTCATTTCTTATTGAACATTTTTTCAGATCTCGAACGATTTCATTTTCTTTCGATGTCGTTGCGGTTAATTGCAGTATTCGCAATTTGGTTTATCAACAATTTAAAGATTCATCGAAGCAAATTACCTAAGCAAGTTTTTTTTTATTATTAATGTCCAGCAAATTTTTTGGTTGTCAAGCTTTTTTTTCCCTTATGTCCAGCTTTTTCAGGGTTTGTGTCTGGCAACCCTACTTACACCGCTTTAGAAAGCCGAGACACTTGAATGCTTCTTTCGACACTTGAAAAACGTGATTAGTCCAACGGACATCACACTGAATTTGCATGCCTAGAACATCAAGAGTTTCTGATTCCTCAATATTTATACCACCCATAATTACAGATGATGCTACATTGTTCATAACGCGTTTGTGTGTTAATACACAACATTGGGTCTTTCGAGCGTTTTAATCGACCCTGTTAGAACGACCCCAATATCGTAGAAAGGTCGGAATTTAGCGTATCATTCATGATTTGCCTCTTGGAATTGATATCCAACACGCTAGGCCTATAGTTGAATGAATACGAATGACAGATGTTGCTATCATCTGCAAAAGAGTAGATAGGATTGGAAGTTTGACATAGAAGGTCATTTAGAAATATAAGAAATAGAGTAGGAAAAAGAACGGAGCCTTGTGGTAGCCCCGAATTAATTTTGAACTCGTCGGACGATATCCCATCTATAACAACTCTTATAGTGCGATCTCTGAGAAAGCTCGATATAAACCGAGAGAAATTGTTACCAACACCAAAAGCAATAAGTTTTGATAGAAGCGCTCCATGCCACACTCTATCAAACACCTTAGAAATATCAAGAGCTATAACTTTACTTTCGCCAAAACGATGAATAGAACGGCACCATTTTTCCGATAAAAAGGCTAATACATCACCCGTATAGCGGCCCCTACGAAATCCATACAGCCGGTCATTTAGTAGGTTATTAGACTCCAAATATTTGACTAGATAATAGTTTACCATACTTTCCATTACTTTGGAAAGCGCTGAACAAATTGCTATTGGGCGGTAATTTTCGGGGTTGCTATTGGGCGGTAATTTTCGGGGTTTTAACAGAAAACCATATAATTTTGGAAACATTAATTGTGGGATCCCCCAAGCATTATATTATTACAAGGAATAATTTAGCATAACATTAAACCAACCTTATGTTTTATTTTAAATTGTTTAATTTATTAAAATTAAATTTCATCTCAAATACTAAAGAGTGTTAAACAAAGAATCCTTTCGAATTCATTTTTAGGTACATAACAACGTATGTATAGTAAGTCAGCCATTCTTTACAATGATAACATTCATTTATTAGTCTTAAAAAACCTTACAGAACAAATAAATCAAGAAAATAAAATTAATT
The DNA here is from genome assembly GCA_933228675.1 of Stomorhina lunata. Classification (NCBI taxonomy): domain Eukaryota; kingdom Metazoa; phylum Arthropoda; class Insecta; order Diptera; family Rhiniidae; genus Stomorhina; species Stomorhina lunata. The sequence goes on along the minus strand of OW121740.1, from coordinate 95,152,398 downwards.
TATTAACGTTATTTTAACAAAGAAAGAAAAAATATCTTTAAAATTAAGCTTGCAATTAACAAAACATCTTTCAACAATTGGACATGTTTTTTTTGAACAGGCAATTATTTGTACAATTCTGTAACAAAAAAAAATCGAACAAGTGTCATGTTCTGACTGATCAAGGCAAAAGCAATGAATGTCAGTCATTTAGTCAATTTTGCACAAAATTAAAACTGTGAATAAAGAACATAGTGAGGATGTTCGACTTCATTGTTCCTTAAGTTTTTAAATTGAATTGTTCATTTTCGGATTTTAGCCTACCTATTTTAATAGTCGACGACAGGGATTTCTTTATATGGCTCTATAAGGACAGGCAGGTTTGATTTTTGGCCACTGACTTCAAATAATACTATTTTTAACCATTACAGTTTGAAAGATCCGATAAATTGAGCAAAAAAATGTTTCATATTTAAAAAGCCATGAGATTCCTGATGGTCATCTTATCTCCCATTTTCGATAGCTTTTGCTATCAAAGATACCCACTCTAAAAGAACTTTGGACAAATAAGTTACAATTTGGGGAACCTTATGTGTTATATATTATTTAGATTATCCTAAAAGTAAGCTATACAAATGTTTTTGAAATATCCTTGGGCATATTTGATTCCTAGAAATCATTCTTGACACAAAACTGTCCTGGAGCCTAAATACTGGTGCCTTACAACAGGAGTAGGCAGCCCATGCCACCAGCAGCCGATGATTTTTTTTTAATTTTCGTAAATACCACGATCATTAATGAAACTCGTGAAAACGAGTATTAAGATCATTCAGTTGGAATTAAGATGTTAAAAAATAATAAGATAAATGGTTCGAGAGAACAAGAAATATAATCTCGAAAATTGTTGCGACACTATTATTTTTGTAAACTTTGGGAATATTTTTGTAAATATTGGGGATATTTTTCAAAACAGAAATAATTTCTAATATTAAACAATTTCAGATTTTTATATTTTTTTAGATACTTTCGATCCAAAAAATTTTCTATACAAAAATTTTCTATAGAAATATTTCTGATAAAATAATTTTCTATACAAAAGTTTTTTCCATAGAAAAAAATTTTGATAAAAAATTTTCCATAGAAAACATTTTGATAAAAATAGAAAAATTACACAGCACAACAAATTAAAAAAAAATTATACAATTTCTATACAATTTTGATGTATCATGACTACCTTTGTACAAAAATGGTAAAATTTTTAAATTCTATGGCAAGATTTTTTTTTTTAAATTGCCGAATTGTCCGAATATCCTGGTGAAATCAAGTCCTCAAGGACATGTAATGGCCAGTGCAAATTGTAGTAACTCGAAAACTGTTTAACCGATTTTAAAGATATGTAGCTTATTGGAAATCTCATTGTGTTTGCCCTAAGGACCAGGATCCACTTTAAAGTTTCTCAACAAATCTCTCAATAATCCGACATGCACCCCTTGAAATCGTAAAATTTATTTTTTTCATACATTTAAAAACCTGCTATAATGCGTATATCAAGCAAAAAACTAAAATTTTGTGAAAATGAGCGAATTCACTAAATTGTGAATAAATTCGAAAAAAAATCAATCGATTTTTATGGTCGATATCTCATTTTGTTGCTATTATATGTCACTATGCGATAAAATAATAAATCTGGAAGTTTTTTGTCGTTTTCGATTTTTCATGATTTTTTTAAAACGAAAATTTTTGCCATTTTTACGTAAAAATACATATTTTTCTTAAGTTTTTTTATTATAACTCCGATACTATTTATCCGATAGAAACGCGATATATAGACGAATTAAAGGCTATGTTAAATTTAATTTTTCTGATTTTATTTTAATAATATCGGACTTGAAATTTTTGAGTTATTATTAATTATTTGAAGAAACGTCTAAAAAAATTGCAATTAAAAAAAAAAAAAATTTTTTAAATCTTGCCATAGAATTTAAAAATTTTACCATTTTTGTACTAAGGTAGCCATGATACATCAAATGTATATAGTGGTTACTCGAGCACATTTTTGCTGTTGACCTGTGTTATTGATAAAAGAATATTTCTACAGAAAAAATTTTAATAAAAAAATTTTCTATAGAAAAATTTTTGATAAAAAAATTTTTTATAGAGAAATTTTTGATAAAAAAATTTTATAGAAGAATGTTTGAAAAAATAATATAGAAAAATTTTTAATAAAAAAAAATTTTATAGAAAAATTTTTGTTAAAAAAATTTTCTATAGAAAAATTTTTTATAAAAAAATTTTTATAGAAAAATTTTTGTTAAAAATTTTTTTTAGAAAAATTTTTGTTAAAAAAATTTTTGATATAGAAAAATTTTTGATATAGAAAAATTTTTGATATAGAAAAATTTTTGATGAAAAAATTTTCTATAGAAAAACTTTTGATGAAAAAATTTTTTATAGAAAAATTTTTGAAAAAAAATTTTCTATAGAAAAATTTTTGATAAAAAAATTTTCTATAGAAAAATTTTTGATAAAAAAATTTCTATAGAAAAATTTTTGATAAAAAATATAAAACTCGTAAGTTGTTAAATAAGAAGGAATAGGATAAAGAAGTTAATAGTAATACGACAGGTCCATATATTTTGTTAGGAGTTTCTAATGCATCTACCATGTACATAATATTAATATGTTGCTTGTACCTCCGAATCTTTTTGATTGTAGATATAAAAAAAGGGAATGTAATATATATATATATATATATATATATATATATATATATATATATATATATATATATATATATATATATATATATATATATATATATATAAGAATTATAACCAAATGTTGACCGATTGTAATAAAATTTCACACACTGGCTGGTACTTATATATAGCTTATTTTTGCAAAATTTAGTGATGTACCTAACACAGTTTCTAATTTAATAGCTTTTAACTTGTCCTTGCTAAATATTTGTTGGTTTCCGGGAGTGTTTTTTATATGAAAGCTATAGTCAAATATGGACCGATTGCTATAAAATTTGATATACTGACCAATATTTGCATAAACCTTCTTTATTCTAAATTTAGTCGTCATAGCTAAATATTACAATTGTACTCAATTTATGAGCATTCATGTGTTTCCCGGGGCGGGGTTATATGGGAGCTCTAACTAAATGTGAACCGATTTCGCCCATTTTCAGCACACAACTTTTGCTACATATCAAAAATACTTTTGTAAAATTTTGTCTCTCTAGCTTTTGTAGTTAAGGAGCTGTACGGACAGACGGACATAAATCTCCTTTTCTTTTTGTATTTTTGTGTTTCCGTAAGTTTTTTATATGGGAGCTATGGTCAAATAGTAACCGATTGTAACAAAATTTTTCACACTGGCTGGCATTTACATAGGACTTCCTTTTGTAAAATTTTTCTGTTGTAGCCCTTTTCGTTAAGGCGCTATCGCGCTTTTATCTGAAGGACAGACGGACATAAACCCCCTTTTCTTCTTATATTTTTGTGTTTCCATAAGTTTTTTATATGGGAGCTATGGTCAAATGGTGACCGATTATGACAAAATTTCGCACACTAGTTGGCATTAACATAAGATCTCCTCGTACTAAATTCAGTGGTTATATCTGTTATAGTTTTAGATTTATTGGCATTTAAATGTATTTTAGGTGAAATTTTGGCTGTTTCCGTAAGTATTTTGTATGGGAGCTATGACTAAATGTTAACCGATTTTGATGAAATTTTATATGACTAGGGCTTATACAAAACTTCTATATACCAAATTTTATCATCATAGCTATTATAGTTTGTTATTTATTAGCAAATAAGCGATTAGCGTAGGCGAGGTTATGCGGGAGCTATGGTCAAATGTTAAATGATAACTGCCCAATTTCAATACCAAAATTTTCTCATAGATGAAGAATGTTTATACTAAGTTTCAGTGAGCTAGCTCCTTTTGTTTAGGCATTATCGTGATTTCGACAGACAGACAGACGGACATCGCTCAATCGTCTTAGAATTTCATAAGGATTCCGAATATATATCGGATTCCGAATATATATATTTTTGAGCCAATATTAAGGAAATTACAAACGGAATGACAAAAACAACCATTCTTTTTGATGGTGGGTATAAGAACACATGGTGGTGGAGAGTATAAAAACGAATTGGGATGTAATTCGTTGTTATTCACCACCATAGGCGGAAAGGGTATTATAAGTTTGTGCTGATGTATGTAACGCAAAGAAATATTTATCTTAGACCCACCTTTTATTATACCAAGAGGCTTAGAATCACTTCGTCCGTTTGGCTGGCTGGACCCCCATGTAAACCATGTAATCAAAGTACAGGCAGCAATTCTAAAGATAATATGATGAAATTTGGCACTGATAATTTGATAGTGGGACCATGGCTATTGAAATTTGTCAAAATCGATCCATTATTTATGATACCTCCCATAGGTCTTACATTCCGGAATTGATATTTTGACCACAAATATCATTAAATTTTAAACAAATACTGCGTATGTAAACCAAAATCACTGTACCAAATTTCATTAAAATCGGTTCACATTTGACCATAGCTCCCATAAAAATTTCTCTGTCAAAACGCACTAAATGAGACAAAAATCACTAAAACACTCATGAAGATAATGAGAATTTTGAGTTTATTTTTTGCATACAAAATTCTTGTAAAAAGTGTAATCTATTTGTCAAATTTCGAAATAATCGGTCCATATTTGACCCTAGCTCTCACATAAGTTCAAATGACTGAAACAGCTTAAATATATAAGTTTTGAGAAAATGTTTGTGTGATGGCAAAATTTAGCAAATATTTGCCTTTATACCGGAAAAAGAACACCTTTGACCTTAGTGGTGAAGGGTATCGTATGGTCGGGCTTGACCGACTATAGCACTTGTTACTTGTTGCAACTATTAATGGTCAATAAATATACTCTAATCCACAATATATAATAATGCCATGTTGGATCCTGTAGGGTATAAATATTTAAGAATCAAATAAAAATTGCAGTGACAGTAACAACCGGGAAATCATGCTTGTCTCTTGTACTTGTGCGTGCATCTTATAAATTGGTTAAGACAAAAATGAATTGAAGTTGTTTTGTTAATAGGTCCATATTGCGTGATTTTCCGAAATCACTTCCATAACAATTTATTTATTTATAGTTGTACACTCACGCCCCTCTTTTTTCCATTTGCAAAATATTTTTTTTAATGATATCGCCTGATTGTATGTTTTTTATTCTCTTAAATGATTTCACACTTTTATTTATTTATTTTTTATTTCTGCTTTCAATTATTTATATGCAGTTTTTTGCATTTATTTATGGGATGTATGACTATGTGCGTCAGTTTTGCTAAAGTGGTTGGGGTAATAAACCACATGAATAAGCAGAATCTTAATGCAGAGCAACAGGTTCATGATGCGTTACAAAGGCATGTACTCGATTCCCATATAAGTAAGTAAAAGGGTTCATGTAGAATATTTTTTGAATTGAAAAATGGAATCTCTTTCACTTAGCATTCCTACGTCAGTCAGTGTTTTATGGTTTCCAACACATTCTGGCAACATTGTACTTACATGTTGTTTGTGCCTTTACCTGCCCCCAGCTGCATTTTCTTATCTTTGTGGAAGGCAGATTGCCCTCTTCTGCTTTATTTTTTTTGTTGCTTCATGTTTTGTGGTAATTTTAGTTTTAGTGGTTTCATCAATACATTTTCGCATGCAATAATTCAACTGTTATTTTGTTTATTTTTATACTCGTTTTCCAGTTTACAAGTTTTTGCACCACCCCATATAAAAAAGGGCCAACATCCAAACTTATTTACTTGGATTTATGGCTTTAATTGCTGTACATTAAAATCCCGTTGTTACCGTTCTGTTCATGACGGCAATAAAAAAAACTCCAATACATCATATGAGTGAACTAAAGTCACGCACTCGAAAAATGTGGTGTGTAAAAAATAATTATACTCGTATGTCAAAATAATTATGCATATTGTACTTGTCAGTTTATGTGAATAACAAAAATAGATTATAGTGTGTTTTATTAAAAATTAAGTAAAACAAGTAAGACAGTGCTATAGTCGGTCAAGCCCGATCATACGATACCCTTCACCTCTAAGGTCAAAGGTTATATTTTTCCTGTATAAAGACAAATATTTGCTAAATTTTGCCATCATACAAACATTTTTTCAAAACTTATGTATTTAAGCTGTTTCCATCATTTGGACTTATATGGGAGCTAGAGTCAAATGTGGACCGATTATCTCGAAATTTTGCAAATTAATTACAGTTATCTTTAGATCTATGAGCGTTTTAGTGATTTTTTTCTCATTAAGTGAGTTTTTAAAGAAGAGTTTGTATGGTCAAATGTTGACCGATTTCAACGAAATTTGGTACAGTGATTTTAATTTACATAAGCAGAATTTTTTAAATTTCATAAAAAAATATTTATATTTGTGGCCAATATATCAATTCCGGGAAGTGGGACCTATGGCAGGTACCATAAATAATGGACCGATTTTGACGAATTTGAATAGCCATACTCCCATTATCAAAAAAAATTACCTCTGCCAAATTTAATCAAATTATCTTTAGAATTGCTACCTGTAGTTTTCTAAGACTATTGGTATACTAAAAGGTGGGTCTAATACAAATATTTCTATGAGTTACATACATCAGCACAAACTTATAATACCCTTTCACCTATGGTGTTGAAGGGTATAAAAGCTCAAAAATGAAACCACCATAGGGTTAAAGGGTATAACAAGATTTTGCTGATGTATGTTATGCATAGAAATATATGTAGGTTTGGACCCACCTTAAAAATAACTGGTAATCACAATATACATGTAGGTCGGAATTTTTAAAATAATTTGATTAATTTTGGTACAGACTTTTTTAAAAGTGGAGTCACTGCTGTTGAAAATGGCTCAATTAGGTTCATTATTTTTGGCCTCATTTTTCTTATTTCCTCTAAAAATCAGAAATTTTTGAAAAATTTCCTGTAAAAATAAGAAATTTTTGAAAATTTTCCTATAAAAATAAGAAATTTTTGAAAAATTTCCTATAAAAATAAGAAATTATTGAAAAAATTTCTATAAAAATATGAAGTTATTGAAAAATTTTCTCTAAAAATAAGAAATTTTTGAAAAATTTGCTATAAAGCATAAGAAGTTTTTGAAAAATTTCCTATAAAAATAAGAAATTTTTGAAAAATTTCCTATAAAAATAAGACATATTTTAAAAATTTTAAAAATAAGAAATTTCTGAAAAATTTCCTATAAAAATAAGAAATTTTTTAAAAATTTCCTATAAAAATAAGAAGTTTTTGAAAAATTTCCAATAAAAATAAGAAATTTTTGAAAAATTGCCTATAAAAATAAGAAATTTTTGAAAAATTTCCTATTAAAATAAATTTTTGTAAAATTTTCTATAAAAATAAGAAATTCTTGAAAAATTGCCTATAAAAATAAAAAAATTTTGAAAAATTTCCTATTAAAATAAGAAATTTTTAAAAAATGTCCTATAAAAATAAGAAATTTTTGAAAAATTTCCTATAAAAATAAGAAATTATTGAAAAAATTTCTATAAAAATAAGAAGTTATTGAAAAATTTTCTCTAAAATTAAGAAATTTTAGAAAAATTTCCTATAAAAATAAGAAATTTTTGAAAAATTTCCTATAAAAATAAGAAATTTTTGAAAAATTTCCTATAAAAATAAGAAATTTTTGAAAAATTTCCTATAAAAATAAGAAATTTTTGAAAAATTTCCTATAAAAATAAGAAATTTTTGAAAAATTTCCTATAAAAATAAGAAATTTTTGAAAAATTTCCTATAAAAATAAGAAATTTTTGAAAAATTTCCTATAAAAATAAGAAATTTTTGAAAAATTTCCTATAAAAATAAGAAATTTTCGAAAAATTTCCTATAAAAATAAGAAATTTTTGAAAAATTTCCTATAAAAATAAGAAATTTTTGAAAAATTTCCTATAAAAATTAGAAATTTTTGAAAAATTTCCTATAAAAATAAGAAATTTTTGAAAAATTTCCTATAAAAATAAGAAATTTTTGAAAAATTTCCTATAAAAATAAGAAATTTTTGAAAAATTTCCTATAAAAATAAGAAATTTTTGAAAAATTTCCTATAAAGATAAGAAATTTTTGTAAAATTTCTTATAAAAAATAAGAAATTTTTGAAAAATTTCCTATAAAAATGAGAAATTTTTGAAAAATTTCCTATAAAAATAAGAAAATTTTCCTATAAAAATAACAAATTTTTGAAAAATTTCCTATAAAAATAAGAAATTTTTGAAAAATTTCCTATAAAAATTAGAAATTTTTGAAAAATTTCCTATTAAAATAAGAAAATTTAAAAAAATTTTCTATAAAAATAAGAAATTTTTAAAAAATTTTCTATAAAAATAAGAAATTTTTGAAAATTTTCCTATAAAAATAAACATTTTTTGAAAATTTTTCTATAAAAATAAGAAATTTTTGAAAAATTTCCTATAAAAATAAGAATTTTTTAAAAATTTCCTATAAAAATAAGAAATTTTTGAATAATTTCCTATAAAAATAAGAAATATTTTAAAATTTTCCTTACAAAATAAAAAAAATCCTATAAAAATAAGAAATTTTTGAAAATTTTCCTATAAAAATAAGAAATTTTTAAAAATTTTTCTATAAAAATAAAAAATTTTTGAAAAATTTCCTATAAAAATAAGAAATTTTACAAAAATTTCCTATAAAAATAAGAAATTTTTGAAAAATTTCCTTAAAAATAAGAAAATTTTAAAAAATTTTCTATAAAAATAAGAAATTTTTAAAAAATTTCCCACAAAAATAAGAAATTTTTAAAAAATTTCCCACAAAAATAAGAAATTTTTGAAAAATTTCCCACAAAAATAAAAAATTTTTGAAAAATTTCCTATAAAAATAAGAAATTTTTGAAAAATTTCCTATAAAAATAAGAAATTTTTGAAAAATTTCCAATAAAAATAAGAAATTTTTGAATAATTTCCTATAGGAATAAGAAATTTTTGAAAAATTTCCTATAGAAATAAGAAATTTTTGAAAAATTTCCTATAGAAATAAGAAATTTTTGAAAAATTTCCTATAGAAATAAGAAATTTTTGAAAAATTTCCTATAAAAATTTGCATATTACCTCAGTAATATGCGAATGCTGAGAATGTCGTTCAATATCGGTTATAGTGCCAGATGTAGTGTCCAAGCTAATAGTGCTTAATCGTTATATGACACATTGAGAGATAGAGGCTTTCTTGTACATTAGTTCTACATTAATATATTAATTTTACCATGAGCTCTTTGTCAATAATCGATCGCTCAAAAAAGTGTTTAAGTTAAGTTATGAAAGGAAATTATTAAAAATTTCGTAAACAGATGTATATTAAATCGTGACATGTGACGAGTCATGGATATATACTTTTGAGCCACGACTAGCTAAATCCAACAAATGTTGTCCGCGGAAGAAGTATAGCGAAGCGAATGGTCGCCTGTTTCTTGGACCAAATTATCAGGGATATACCAGGGAAATGTATGGAATACGAGTTAGTAAGGGACTACCTTAAAAATTCTAGATAAAAAAATGTGTTGGTATGCCGCTAGCCACTTTCTAGACTATTCGGCAAAAGAAAAAAATTATAGGTAGGCATCTAAACTATGCGTCTGACCGATTATGTATGAATTCATTCCAGACAGATATTTATATAGCAAATATTGTCGCAGAATAGTAATCTGTCCCTATCGAGACCTGATGTATCCTAACTTGACATGGCGGTACACTATAAAAGCTGTGCTTATCCTGCTTTATCTTATAGTTGGGGACTTACCTTCACGCTCATATTCCTTAGAGGTAGGCGATCTTTTTTGGTGGGATTACGAACTGCCATCTCGTTGACTATTTTCACTCGTTCTATGTAGCTAGGATTGTCCATCGGGTTTGGTTCTATTAAAAGTTATGTTCATGACTTGCGCTATATCATCAATGTGTGGCTGACGCATGAATGGATCTATGGTAACATAATGGAATTCATAGTTTAAACATTTCTGATTTCAATGATGATAGTTCACAATAACTTCACAACCAATTTTGGAAGAAATCCATCTAAGGACAAACTACGTCCACAATTGAATTCAGTTAATCATTAAACCACACTGGTCCTTGATGTTGCTTCGTCGCCAAAAATCTAATTGAGTTCATCAATGCACTGTTTTTTACGTAATAAACGACGAATGTTGTTAAAAATATTCATGATTTAATTTAATTTTTCAAGTAACTTGAGGCAACACAAATAAAATTTGTTTGTCATTTTTTTTTTTTTTTTGACAAACATTAGGTTTTGCCAAAAAAGTTCAAGGTGCCGTCTTCCCTAAAAATTACACCTTTACACGATGGCCTAACAATACACACTTAAGATTCTAAAACTTATAATATTAAAAAATACCCTTGTACTTATAAAAATGTATGTATGTATAACATTATATTTCTCTAATAGTATGTTCAGACATAAAATTTAATTGAGTCAATTACATCATAAATTGAGCTATCAACTTTGGTGTTCATACATTTTCAATTTAGCTTATTCAATTAACATTTGACAGCTGTAAATGTTTTTTTTTTATTTGTTTGTGATTGCAGTTCTGATTTTGAAAATATGGAAAAAAATTTTAATTTAAAGAAAATTTTGCTTATTTATTATACTAAAAATATAAAACTCTTCGAGTCAGTGAGATCGTGTTTCGATAGTAAATTGGCTTTGCTTAAAAAAAGGAGGAAGGACAATTTACTGATTCTTCAAAGTTTAAGAAAGAATCAGCTTTTGCTTCAAGCAATATTGGAGCAAAACGTAACTCAAAGGTCTTTGTGGAAGATGGTAAGTATAATTGCAGTACATTTTTTAATAGCAATAAAACTTCTTAATTTATAGAATCGCCAATCTGCATTTTGGGAAGTCACTTGCAATTCCAATGAAGATCAGTTTTTCAAGACTCATTTTCGTATGACCCGTACCAGTTTCGATGCACTTTGCGACTTGCTTAAAAACTTAAATAAAGTCGACACAAATTGGCGCAGTGCTATTCCTCTGCCAAAACGTGTAGCCATCGCTTTATTTACACTCAGTTCATCTGCGGAGTACAGAGTAGTTGGTGAGCTATTTGGCGTTGGAAAATCTACTGTGTGTACAATTTTAATTGAATTCTGCAAGGAAGTATGGCAGGCAATGTCCACACAATACCTTAAGAAATTGCCCCCTACGCAAGAAACTGTCAGAGAGTGCGTTGATGGCTTTTATCGCCTTGGTTTTCCACAGTGTCTAGGAGCTATTGGTAAGCTTTGCTTTTTTGTGATGATCAGGCTAGCTTTCTTATCCAACCGCTTTATATGTATGTATTTTTGCAGATGGGTGCCATATAGAAATTAGGCCAAATCTTAACGATGCCACCGACTATTACAATTATAAGGGGTGGTATTCTATGGTACTTCTAGCTCTAGTTGATTACAGGTAAAAATTATTAACCTTTTCTTTCTTTAACGCCTTGTTTAATAAGCATATATTACAGATATCGATTTTTGTATATAAACGTTGGTGCTCCGGGACGTTGCAATGACTCCCAGATATACAACTCATCCCTCCTAAAGAAATTTTTGACGGACAACGAAATATTAAAGGCTAATAAGAAGGTCATAGGTGGTATTCCAATGCCAGTATGTATATTAGGTGACTCAGCATTTAAATTTTCCCCTAATTTAATGAAGCCCTACGCTTTTACCACTACCTTGACGGAAGAACAAAAATTATTTAATTATAATCTCTCAAAGCACAGAAGAGTGGTAGAGAACACATTTGGCCATTTAAAGGCACGTTTCCGCCGTATTGGAAAGGGTATAGACAATCGGATTGGAAACGCGCCGATCATCATTAGAGCTTGCTGCGTTTTACATAATTTTTTAAATGAAAGAAATGATTCTATTAATCAAATATGGCTGGAAAATCTGGAAGAAGTTCAAAAAAATCGAGAATATCCTACTCATCCTGTTGTGATTGGAGATAACGAACCTACCGCTACTACTACTACATCTTTTTTTCTTTGCAGGTTCTAACGCTGGTGATGCTGCGCTTGACTCAGGTGAAGGTGAAACAGGAGGCAATGGTGATGAGGCTGCAAATCGTGATGTACTCGGGGATGACATTGAAGTTGAAATGTATGAATCTATTTAAAAATAAACTTTCATTAATTACATACAATTTTTGTGTTTATTGGGTTTGGACGAATTTATACAAATACATACCGTCAATACTTTCAAGCACCAACTCGCTGAACATGTTCGCCTTGAAGCCTCCAATAATCTGGTGAACTCTTCCATAATGGATCCATGACGAAGGCGATCCACCAGAGACACCTACCGAAGCCTTTTCTTTTCTGCAAAAGTATATATTTCATTATAGAGTTTGACCTATCGTTGTTTTGTATACTTACCTATAGCGTTGAGTAAAATTTTGCAATTTGACTTGCACATCCCGTGAGCTGTAAATGTACCCCAATTTGGTGAGGTCATTTGCCATTTCTGCATATATATGCCCATTTTTCCTCTGGCCACGGAGCTCCTCTACTCGCTCTGGCCACAAATCAAGGAGAGCCGCTTCACTACCTTCAGTCCATCCAAGCCTCTTTCGCTTTGCTTTTGCTATAAAAATTTTAAAATATTTTTGGAACAATTTATTTTTATTAAAAAATTTATTTACTAACCGTTATTTTCTCCTGCCATTTTAAAAATTCTTTTCTTTTCTTTTGACATTTGATTTTGATTGTCAGGGAGTAAAATATTTTTTTTCACTGAACAGACTTTACCACAGGGTTGCATTAAGAATTTTAGTCAATTTATGTTGCAATTAAGTACTAATTGTCCAATTTATTAATTGAGATGTTGTATGGTAAATTGAGCTCAATAAAGGACTTAATTGCGTTAATTTCTAAATTACAAAATTAAGACCTATGTTTGAACATACTATAATACTTCAATGAATGGGATACTGTATCTTTCACTAATTGTAGATGGGCTTGGCTAAGATTTGGCCTTAACTATTAAATCAAACCCCCCTTAAGCTGTGAAAATAATTTGAATCAATTATTTTAGACTACCTGTTTAATTTTAGGCTTTAAAAAAATTGATTTTGCCGACTTGTGTTATTAATAAATTACCTTTTTTAATTGTTTCGATGCTAAATTGATGTTTTAAACATAAAAACGATTTAATTACTTAATTATATTTATATAGATCTTAAATTTAATTGGCGCAAAAAAGTTAACTGTGACAATTAAAATTGTAATTTTATAATATTTTGTGTTACTAATCAATATAATAAAAAAATGTTATTAACATTTTTACCGAGGACAGTGGGTCATTTTGGAGAAAATATTATTTAATGTTAAAGTGCATATTGATTCTATGATACACTAAAACACTGTGGTTAAATTTGAAAAACTTGAAAATAGTTTTTTAATGCTTAAACAATTTTCTGTTGTTAATTTTGTGATCATAAATCCCGTTTCACACGAATCAGATTTACTTGATCAGTTTTTCTTTAAATTTCTTTTGAACCTGCATTCACGCTCATACACGAACATTTTCTTTATCAGTTTCATTTTTATACCCTTCACCAGCATAGGTGGAAAGGGTATTATAAGTTTGTGCTGATGTATGTAACGCATAGAAATATTTGTCTTAGACCCACCTTTTAGTATACCAATAGGCTTAGAATCACTTTCTGAGTCGATTTAGCGATGTCCGTCCGTCCGTCTGGCTGGCTGGACCCCCATGTAAACCTTGTAATCAAACTACAGGTCGCAATTCTAAAGAAAATTTGATGAAATTTGGCACAGATCATTTTTTTGATAATGGGACCACGGCTACTGAAATTCGTCAAAATCGGTTCATTATTTATGGTACCTCCCATAGGTCCCACTTCCCGGAATTGATATATTGGCCACAAATATCAATATTTTTTCATGAAATTTAAATCAACTACTGCTTATGTCAACTAAAATCACTGTACCAAATTTCGTTAAAATCGGTATACATTTGACCATCGCTCCCATACAAACTTTTCTTTAAAAACGCACTAAATGAGACAAAAATCACTAAAAAGCTCATAAATCTGAAGATAATGGGAATTTTAAGTTTATTTTTTACATACATAATTTTTGTAACAACTGTACTCAATTTGCCAAATTTAGAGATAATCGGTCCACATTTGACCCTAGCTCTCATATAAGTCCAAATGTCGGAAGCAGCTTAAATATAAAAGTTTTGAGAAAATGCTTGTATGATGGCAAAATTTAGCAAATATTTGTCTTTATACAGAAAAAATAACACTTTTGACCTTAGTGGTGAAGGGTATCGTATGGTCGGGCTTGACCGACTATAGCACTTTCTTACTTGTTTTTCCTTAAATTTCATGCAAATTTTGAAAAATTTGGTAAACTGGATAATATAATCAGGTTTGTGTCGATTTTAATTCTGTCAATTTTTTGTCATACAAATTCAAGACTTTATGAGCCAAACCTGACTAATGTGAAAATAGAATTAGAATAGTTTTTCAAGATTTTTGTATATTAACCCTCAGCGCTTTGAAATAATTATAAAAACAATAAAAATAAAAATTTATAAACAATAAACAAAAAGGGGTTTCTTAATTTTATAAATCGGATCTTGGAAAATGTTGTCTGGCAGTCTTCCACATCAATATAATAGTAACAATTTTTCACGTCAGTTGCAGAGGGTTAAAGGCACTTGCCTTCAATATACAAAAAGCGATTGTATCGAATCTTGGGTAACCCAGCAAGATACAATTTGATGTCATTAAGTGAGTAAATTTGCATTGACTTAGTTTTCTTGATGTTAATCTAAAGAAAGCGAACCGCCGTGATACAGCAGGTTAGTCATCCGACTAGAATACCAGATGTTTCAAGTTCTATCCCCGGCCAGACCCACTTGAAAAAAAAAATAAATTTTCAAAAAAAGCGGTTCATCTTATAACTCAGCTAGCTACTGGTTATTGAGTATTAGGATATCGAGGGTTTATATTCAAAAAGTGCTATCTACATTTTCGACCAAATTGGTTTTTAATGCAAACGTGTTCCTTGGCTTATCTGTCATATGTCATATAAATTTTAAGAAAGAAAAATAATTTTAAAAAATGTTTTTTTCTAAATTGTGTTTGTGCTATCTACTTCATAATCAAAAAATAATGCTATCTACATTAAAAATATTTGTGGAAAAAATAACAATTGTTATAAAATATACATTGTGATTTATGAAAAGCCAACAAAATGGACCACAATTCTCTACAGCGTAGTGTAATCATGGATATCTATAATATACTCGGCCTTTGACCTTAACAGATTGTAAATAAAGGTCATATAAGAAAGATAATATCTTGCATTCTACTTATATATTTATAATAAATCTTGTTTTATTCAAAAAACTTTTTGTTTTAATTTAAATTCGTGATATTTTGATAAAAGCCTCAATTTTCATTATATTTTATTTTTTTGATGTTAAAATAATCCCAGTAAAAAATATATGGATTAATCCATAATCGAGCAACAAAGGAGTAATGACTTGTTCATCTATTTGGAGTAATAAGCGAGCTATCGAAACTTTTTATTTTGTTGTTTATGCCTCGCTTAATACTCCAAATGGATCAACAAGGGATGCATCAGTTAGTTTTTTTTTTCTTTGACATAACAAAAAATATTTTGCTCAAATTAAATTGGAATGGATCAAAAAATAAACAAATACAAATTTTTTACTTTTTTGTTTCGGTAATTGCTAAATTTTTTATTGCATGTTTTAAATAAAATATTACGCGTTGTCTTTTCTTTAATTTTCTTGCAGAAGCACTTGAAGACACGTTTCCAATATAAATAAAAATCAATTTTCTTATTTTTGTAAAAAAATAACCAAATTTGTATTTTATATGAATGTTTACTCCCTTTATGCTCCTTTAGGAGACAAAAACGATTACTTCCTCTGTCGTCATTTTCAAGACTAAAGGGAGTACTCCATAATGAGTTTAAAAGGAGTACTCGTGTCTGCGGACATGCTGTGTTAAAAATCCTATGAGTTTCGGAGTTTTATGGAGTAATCCATTACTCGCAAAGGAGCGCTCTGAGAGTACTCTTTGGATGATCCTATTTTTACTGGGATGCTATCTACTTGCTTTAGTATTTAAAACGATACAATTTTAACTCGTAAAAAGTGCTATCTACTATAGAAGAGCAAATATATGGAGTAAATAAAAAAAACTTAATTTGCACAAAATCTTAGCCCCAATTTGTATAGTATTGTAAAACAAAGTTTATTTACAACTCTTATAGTTAATGTCAAAAACAGTTTTTTCACTCTCCTGTAAAATTGTAAATATGTAGATAGCACTTTTTGAATATAAACCCTCGATATGTAAAACTTCTCTAACTAATGCATTTGTCGTTCGGAGCCGGAGTTAAAACGTAGGTCCCTTTCAATAAGTCTAAAAATAGAATCGGGTGCAGCTCATTGTCTGAAAGAAGTACCCCTTGTTCCAATTGGAAAGTCATAGGAATTATCTAAAAACCAGCGATATTCCAATTATCTAAATCATTCTAATTATCTAAAGAACTGAACGGAAGGTAAAGGTTTGAAATTTGGATTGCATGCTAAGGAATTGGTAAGAAAACAGACATACTTCGTCAGCGTTATCGATGTCGTCCTGGCTATCGTAAAGACCCCACGACATACCCCGTTGTCCAGACATCGAGCTACTAAATACATCATCAAGAACTATATTAAATAGCAGTGGGGACTGCACACATCCTTGACAGACACCTACTAATTGGTTGGCTTTGACAATTTTCATGGAGAATATAGCAAAACGCGTTGTTTTAGAGCTCTTTGATGAGTCGTATAATCTTCTCAGGGGCTCTTTTGCAGCTTAAAGGTTTCCAAATAACACTATGCTCTAATGTGTAAAATGTACGTTTAAAATCAATAAACAGTAGATAACGGAGAGATCGCTATTCAACCGATTGTTATACTATGAAATATAAACAAGGCAATTGATGTGATCAATACATGATTTAATTGGTCTAAATCCTGCTTGTTCGTGTCTTCGACCTTGGACGCTATTCGACTGTGCGGAATACGGGCTATGACTTTATTGACCATTTCCTTTTTTATAATTTTTAAAATTAGACCTTTTCTGTTGACATTTGGCATTCCTTCGTCCGTCCAATATTTTATTATCAAAGGCTTGTGGTTAATATTAGCTTGCCGACTTCCAAGCTTTAGACGTTTAATTGTTTAATTTCTAGCGATATTGGGGTTGAGATGTTAAAATCGTTATTTCTGTAATGCTCGGGATCACAATCACATATTTTACTTCACGGATTGACAGACAGTAATATTTTCTAGTAGCCTTACCACAATTTCATCTGTGGATCTTTGAAATATTAGAAACAGTTCTTCGTCTTACAAGTGTTGGTAAGTTGATGAGAGCTAAACGACTGCGGTACGGAGGAATATTAACATTTAGATTCCAATTCAAACAACGAAGACAGAAAATGAGAAACTGTTTTTGGACGGATTCTAATTTATCAATGTAAATATTATATTGCGGATCCCAAATTACTGATGCGTATTCAAGTATTGGCCTCACTAAAGATGTATATAAGCATTTTGTTACATATGGATCACTAAAATCCTTTGCCCATCGTTTTATGAAACAGAGAACACCATTCGTTTTATTTATTAATTTATTAAGTCATTAAAACATGGGAATTGAAATTTAGCTTTTTTCGAACAGTACACCTAGATCTAAATAATAAATATGTCTACAGAGCTTAATTTATTTCCGTTAATGAAGTAATCATTAAAGACCGGTAAGCATCTAGAAAAGGACATGGATTTACATTTCTTTAAGTTTAATTCCATTAGATTCGCTGTGCACCATTTCTAAAGTCAGCTTGAAGATAAAGGATAGTGGCTTTGAATTATAAAAATTACGACCAGCTATTTCCTTCGTGATTCGATATATGTGGGTCCTTGGATCGAACTGTTTCGCTGGCTATTTAAGTTTCTTTATCTAGCTTTTCAGCCCATCTTCGATTATCCTCACTACCACCTGTTTCCTTCGGCTAGTCTTATATCCTAAATTATCTGAAACGATTTACTAGAAATCCAGGGCTCATTGGACTTTCTTTTATAACCTATTTTATTTGCAGCAGTTTCAATTAAGGCTGTTTTTACATCATTCCAAATAGGTGTCTATATTCTTTTGGACAGATATATCGAGAATATCTGTTCTATTCCTCAATGTGTTAGAGAACCTCATAACAACTTCAGGTGACTTCAGTTTTTGTGCATCAAGCCTTCTCATATTGAGACTTTGTTAAGGTGCTATAAATTCAGCCGAATCACAGCTACAATCAAATGATAATCGCTTCTAACATCTGCACCCCTCTTGTTCCTCACATCTAGCAGTAACACCCTCCACATCCCGTTTATTGCTAAGTGGTCGTTCTGGTTTTCGGTTATGTTCTTCGGGGACAGCCATATACATTTGTGGATTTTTTTGTGAGGAAATTAATTTCTACTTAGCACTATATTAAAATTGTCAATCATGCAACCCGTGCCATGAATTTCTATTACGCTCTTCCAACTGGTTCACCACTATCTGGACAGTTTACCTCGCTCAGTCCCAATAAAAGCCTATTATAATTAAGAAAGAGTTCTTAATTTGAGCAAGCTTTATTGACTCTAGCATAAATATTACTCTTGTTACAAAAACCAATTCATAACATTTTCTCAATCTAATAGTCGTCATCAAAGGGTTCTGTTGTTATATTTTACCCGGTCTCTGAAAAGGGAAAAGGTGACTTATGACTCAAAAACAAAATTTCGAAAAATTAGCTAAAAATTTCAAAAATTAGCTTATTTTTCGAAATTTTGTTTTTGAGTCATAAGCCACCTTTTCATAGACCGGTTCACATATACATATATTTACATTTGTATTGGTTTTAGTAATCTTGGTGATTGGTCTGTAGCTCCGCTAGGCTTTATTATTATCAAAAGAAGAACAAAAACAGTTTATATGCCGGATCCGCGAATTCCTAGAGAAAATGAGAGAGCGTTATACATCGATTGTTATACAAACACGTGAAAATTTCGGGATAAGAGCGGGCAAGGCAAAACTTCTCAACCGCAACAACCAAAAAAAAAAATTACTATATAGTTTTAGTCGATCGGTGAATGGAAGTGTGATTTGATGACCAGTACATCATAGTTTTCGGAATGGATGAAAACATAGCTCAAAGATTACTTTTGATTCTTTTTGATTACTTTCTGTAATCGTAAGGTAATCCTGATTACTTTTCCATTATTAGTAATCGTAATCAATTACTAATCGTGCAAATATGAAAATAATCGTAATGTAATCATTACTTCACCTTTCAAAAAAGTAATCAAAATAGTAATCATTGATTACTAATCATTAAATAAAAATATTGTAAATAAATTTTGGAAAAATAAAATTATTTTTATAACGGTCCTCAAAGTAAACATACGACATATTTTCTTACTTAAATGACCTATTTTTAAAACTTGTCAAAGGCCGAGCATATTTTAAAATTCCATGCGAATCTCCAATTTTGTACGCCAAGCTTTGAAAGATTTTGTTTTAGTTGGTCTTTCTATCGAAGTTTTTGGACGTCCTCTTCTACGAGTTCCATCGGGATCATTTTCTACCACTTTTATTACTAGAGTATTTTCAGAGGCTGCGTTGGCTAGGACATGTTGTGCCAGTCATAGCCAACGCATCCTCTGCTGTTTAATGCGTATTACATTTTCGTTGTCATCAAATAACACATACAGTTGACGCAGACTGGTCCAAAGATTCATCCTCTATCTCCAAGAATAGCTTCATCTTCCTATGCATTCACTTGCGATATGATATCAGTTAAATTTAGCCTGATTTATGTTCCCAGCTTTATTGAAAACTGAGTTTCAAACAGTTGCAAACAAAACCATTATGCTCTCCCCTAAACAGATAAATAAAAATAACAAGTGTTCTACTTTCGGCTCCACTGTAAAATATTAACTACGAGCCAAATTCTATAAGATAGAGAAGAATTAAAGACAAAAGAAACGAAAGATCATTAAAGTAAAACAACAAAAATTAAATTAAATCCGATTTGAAAGTACATTAACAAAAAAAAAAAAATGAAAAAAAGTTGGGATGAAAATAAAACCAAATCACGACCATTCGACGCCAAATACAATTTTATAGCCTTAAGCAAGGTCGTACAGCGACCTTCACCATTAAAACATCATACCTCGTACACATCCATGTACCCAAAGCTCTACAACGATCGGTACAATAACAGATCATAAAAGTAAAAATGCTTTGCAAAATGAGGAGTTTTATTCATTTGTGCTGAATTGTTTCTTCGTTTTGGTTCATAATAATGACGATGATGTTGTTGATGCCGCGGCGATGGTGATAATAATGATGATGATGCCAGTTCAGCTGACTAGGCTGATGATGTTGGGGTTTCAGCTTCTTTCTGTTTATTGTGCCGTTAATTCTTAAAGTGATTCTTTAAACTTGGTTAGTATGTATTCTTCTTTTTATTACGTTCTTGTCTTGTCTATCTGTCCTTCATTACAAGTTTTAATGTTTCAGTGTTCATTTTCATTTTTTGTATCTTTTTTCTTTTGAAAGAAAAAGCTCTTCAGGTATTTCAGTTTTACAGTTTGTTTGCTTTTTTTACAATGTCTTCTTACTATTGTTTCGGAATGTTCAACTCTGAATTGATCTCGTTTTTTATTTCATTCTTTCGATTTCAAGAATTTATTCGAATGTTTTTTTTGTTGCTGCAACTGCCACTGGTTTTTCTTCAACATCGCGTTCATGCTGATTTCATTGCAGTCGACAGTAAAAATTTCAACTCAGAACTTGTTGCTCTAGCTTCAGCTTTAGATTCATGTGTATTAATAGCGGTTTGATGACCACATTAAATATCAATTTTAATTGGATATCCAAGATTTCAGTTGCTGTCAAAGTTTTTTTAACTTATCCTTTTTTTCTCATTCTCTCTCTTACCCTAAAGAATAACTGTTAAAAACCATAAGAAAACCTATTTAGATCTGGTTTTATCCTTAATGCACTTGTAAAGATTTCATCAATTGTTTCAGGATTTAGTTTCAAATATTTCACATCTCGATTCCATTTAAAAACCAGATAGTGTCAATATAAGATTCATGCGACTATTTCGTACAGTTTTTTTTAGAGAACTCATTTCCTATTTTAAGAATATTATAAGACAATGTCAAAATTCCTTTAAAATACTTAAAATCCCAGTAAAACTTTTCATTACCAAATAATGAGTTAAACAGTTAAACTATTGAACACGAACTACTTACTCATTCGCTGTTTAAGTCATTACATTAACATGGGGATGTCATTGGAGGCAAGTACTTGCCAATTGCAGAAAAGTAATGACTTGGGTAAGCAATTTGAAAGCAACAACTTTTTTGTTGTTGTTTTATTAAAAACATATATTTTTAAACGAAATACAAAATTTTTTAATGATTCCATGGGGGCTCGAAACCAGACCCTCCGACTGCTAGGCAGAGACTCTTCCACTGAGCTACTTCATATGTTGAAAACTTAGGAGCTTATAATTAATATAAACAATTTTTATTTTTAGATCCAAAATCATGTGAAAATAACTTTGTTTTTCCCTGCTTTTTTTTTGCTTTGTTGTAATTTTTGGAAAAATATTTTTATATGATTTTTTGTAATTATTTTAAAACTTTTTTAAAATTATTTTAAAACTTAAACAATTTAAATCTTCTTTTTTGTATAAGTTTTTACATAAGATTGACTCTTACTTACTTTAATGTTACAACCTGTTAAGGTCAAAGTCCGAGCATATTTTAGAATTCCATGGATTTCGATCTTGTGCGAATATTCTCCAATTTTATAGGCCAAGCTTTGAAAAATGTTCCTCTACTTGGTCTTTCTATCGAAGTTTCGGACATCCTCTCTAACATTAGGTAGTGGGAAATTGAAATTGTATTTTTTTTCAAGAGAGGGTTACTAGCCCGTAATCCTAACCCATTTTTATCGATCTTATCGGACAACTCTCGGAACATGTTAACTCACAATATTAATGGGTGTTAAACTAGCTCCCCGGGTGATACCATGAGGAGGTGTGTGTCCACAGTTGAGATGAAGGATGACCCAGATAAGATGGGCTTACCAAGTTAAGACCAATTAGAATCGTGTTTGGTATTCAACATCCCCTACATAATCAAAATTGACTCGTGATGGTATTTTTTCATTAACGTGAGTTAGTTTTACAAATTTTTTTTACAGAAGATAATATTTAAGTTCTTAAAATTCAAAAATCATTTAAAAAGACTCTTTTAATAAAAAAAAACTAAAAAAAATTGTTGCCCTTGGTGGGATTTGAACCGGGGCCATTCAGTTTAAATTACCATCTTAATTACAAATAAGTACTTCTGTAATAACTTATTATTTATTCGGATGGTAAGTTGTAGTCGTTACAATGTAACCAGTTATCAGAGTACTTGCCATTACCAAAGTTTTGCTGGGATGTTCTAGAATTTTTATTGTTTTCTATAAAATCAATTCATGTAGAAATGTTAAAAGATGTGCGAGTATGCGTAAAATCTTAAGAACAACAAGTGTCGTATTATGTTAATACTTTGTTCTTAAAATGCATCTTAAATTTACCCTACAATGAGTATTTTTAGACAATTACTAAATATGACTCTCAGTACGTTAAAAGTAACTGACACCTACTATGTTCGCTAGTTATTTAAATGCTTTAAAAGTGTCAATTTATTAAACTTAAAAGCAACAGTATTTATTCTTTTGTACTTTTTTATGTAAAACTCACTATTTATACCCTTCACCACCATAGGTGAAAAGGGTATTATACGTTTGTGCTGATGTATGTAACGAATAGAAATATCTGTCCTAGACCCACATTTTAGTATACCAATAGGCTTAGAATTAGAGTCGATTTAGCGATGTCCCTCCGTCCGTCTAGCTGGCTGGCTGGCTGGACCCACATGTAAACCTTGTAATCAAACTACAGGTCGCAATTCTAAAGATAATTTGATGAAATTTGGCATTTTTTTGATAATGGGACCATGGCTATTGAAATTCGTTATAATCGGTCTATTATTGATGGTACCTCCCATAGGTCCCACATCCCGGAATTGATATATTTATTCATGAAATTTAAAACAAATACTGCTTATGTACGTTGAAATCAGTACACATTTGACCATAGCTCCCATACAAACTCTTCTTTAAAAACGCACTAAATGAAAAAAAAATCACTAAAACGCTCGTAAATCTAAAGATAATGAGAATTTAAAGCTATATATAATGAGAATTTTAAAGAATACATAATTTTTGTAACAACTGTAATCAATTTGCCAAATTTCGAGATAATCGGTTCACATTTGACCCTAGTCTTTATACAGGAAAAAGAACACCTTTGACCTTAGTGGTGAAGGGTATCGTATGGTCGGTTTTGACCAACTATAGCACTTTCTTACTTCTTTTTATCTAAGATTATCCATAAGTTCAATGGTGTGTCCCTGTGAAAATGGCACCTAAATAACTGCTGAACCATCTTGTTCAATTCAGTGCTGATGATAAATTTTCGAAAATAGAATGGGCCTCAACCATCTTTTTATATCGAACTCTATTGCGAGTTGTTAGACATACAAACGTCATTCCATAATAGCGCTTGTAGAGCAATGTTGGTATTTGGCTTTCGAAGCGTATGGCCTATCCACCGTCATTTCCGTTAACATACCTTTACAGAAGCAGGGATTTGCGGCAAGCATTTGTTTGTAAAGGTTTGTAGGTGGTTCCCGTTTGTACGTTTCCAAGTTTTGCCCTATGTTCCACTGGGAGTCAAGGATAACAGAAGAAGAAATTTTGCAACCGTAATACAAGATGGACTTGATATTCGAGTTGTATATTCGCAACTTAGTTGTTGTTGATATTTTCCGAGATTTCCAAATAGCTCGGAGAATGTCGAAGGCAGATTTTGCCTTATTAATATTTAATTCAATATCATCGTCGGCGCCACCTTTTGGCGGAAACTGCGTCGGATATTCTGTTTAAAATTTCTTGACTTATTATTTTACTCGGAATTGGAAGTAGTGTTGTACGCCTGTAGCTAATGCAGTCTTTGGAGTCACCCTTTTTTGGTATTTTGACTAGTATACCTTTATTCCATTATTTTACGCACAAATTGGTGCTATAGTCTCGCCGATAGGATTGTTTAATGTTGACTTGAAGTGTTTTATCTAACGTATTAATTGTTCATCCGGAGTTGAGCGAAATGTGCCACTGCTACTCAACATAAGACTGATGGTGTAGCTTGGTTTGCCACACAACGAACTTGATATATTGTATAAGATCGCCTTTACTTGCAGCTGATTCAGCTTGGCTCGCTTGTTCATCTAGAGCTAGAAGTCTACCCGAGTATTAAGACGAGAAACTCAGAAACTACCCTTGACATCATTTTTATACATTTATTGGTGGGTTATTTGTTTAACTCTGACGGAATTTCAAATCTGATGCTTCAAAATCTAGATGCACCGTAAATTGAGTTTTTAATCAAAGTCATCAATTATCTTTTACTTCTCTTGTGATACTCAATGTATAAATGTTAGGCAGAGTGGTTCCAATATTGAAACCTGCATAGAACGCGAATAAAGAAGTGTCATATGGAGCAATCTCATTGGAGGCAAAAAAAACTGGCGACGCTTGTCCTCTTAAGACTTAAATAATATTTAAGAGATGTAATGCATGCAACAATCAGTATTGCAACCGTCTTTAAAACATCACTAACTTAAATGGCCTACATCTACAACCTGTTAAACTCAAATGCCGATCATATTTTAGAATTCCATACACCTTGATCTTGTGCTCATATTCTCCAATTTCGTAGGACAAGCTTTGAAAGATTTTTCTCTACTTGGTCTTTCTTTAGAAGTTTCGGACGTGCTCTTCTACGAGTTCCCTCGGGATTGTTTTCGAATACTTTTCTTGCTGGACTATTTACATCCACTAGTGAAACATGTCCCAGCCAATGCGCTTCACTATGTCTATGTCAGCGTATAACTCATACAACTCATTTTCTTCGATGTCGATATTCATTCTTGATGCAGACGGGTCCAGAAATTTTTCATAGAGTATTTCTTTTAAAAAACTGCATGTGTAAGTACCTATGACTCAGCACCATATAATTATTTAATAATAATAATTTATTTCTTAGTTGCCTGATAGATTTCATCACCTTTTTTGTACACTCGGCAAAGAACACTGAGACTCCAAACCTTTGGCACCCGTTGTTCTATCCATATGTTTTTTATAAGCTGCTACTTCGGCCTCAAAAATCTCTGCTGGCAAGTTAATGCATTTCTAACATCATTTTGGTTTGGTGTTGGACATATTACGACATCACTATTAATTTGTTCAGGCGTGTCATCTTGATCGCTTTTCTTTGATACCATTTGCAAAAGGGCTCCTTTCATAGTTTCAGAAAGCTTTAAGTATCTGTTACCGAGTTTCCTTGGTAATTGTCAAAACCATTCGTTTAGTTTTTAACTTTTTGATAAAATTTACGCAATTCATTGCGATGCTTATACATCTCAATTTCCTCGAACACATGTCTCTTCATTTTTTTATATTTTTTTCGGAATAGGCGTTTCTCTTCCTTCTTTCTCTCTTGATATCTTTCTAAAGTTCGACGAGTAACTACTGACTACAGAGTTGCCCTGTAGGCTGCATTCTTCTCAGCAGTGGCACTACTCGTTTTGGAACCCTAATACAGGTTTTGCAATAGTTTTCATTGAGTTGGCAATATGTGGCCATAGAGTGCTGATGTCGTTGGAACTAGAATCATTTTCTCCGAGTAATTGAGCGAATAAAAAAATTAAAATTAAAAAAATTAAAAATAAACAAATGGGATAATAAAATTCACCAAATTTAAGGTTGAAAACTTGTACAGTTTCTCAGTAAATTCGATTTGAAATAGTCGAATTTTGCGAAAAAAAATATATATTTTGAATATAATTAATTTTACATGAGTTTAATGTTAATGACTAATACTGAATAATGAGTCTAAAAATAGAATCGGTTCCATTGGAATATTGTCGGTGAATTAGATATATATATATATATATATATATATATATATATATATATATATATATATATATATATATATATATATATATATATATATATATATATATATATATATATATATGTATATATATATATATCTTATATTATTAAACGAGCAATAAGTGTATGTATATATATATATATAGAATGGCTATCTCGAAAACGGCTCTAACGATTTTGATAAAATTTGGACAGTGGGTACCTGTTTTGATGTATAGGTCGAAGAAGAAGGGACTTTTGGAACCTTTGCCTCTAAGAGGGTAAAAAGGGGAAAAAATCGAAAACGATATATCACCTAAAGTAATAGATATAGAAACAAAATTAAAATTACGTTTTAAACAGCTATGAAAATAAGCGGACAGGTGCTTGGTACTTTTTTGAAACTATGTCCGATAGGGGGTAAAAAAGGGTGAAAATAGTTTTTTTGGTACTTTTTTAACCCACTCTTATATTTAAAACCAAAGAATATAGAAAGAAAGTTTGTACAGCAGTCAAAAGATGTGAAAGAAATATTGAACACGTACTTGGTACTTTTTTGATTTTGGGGCCAAAATGGGTAAAAAAGGGATAAAATGATAACTTAACATCTCAAACGTAATATGAATAGGAATTATGTTAACTGCGTTTTAATATAATGTACCGAATTCAATTGGTACCAAAGAAGTACCAAAGAAGTACCAAATAAGCATATGGAACTTTTTGAACGTAGTGGATAAAAAGGGAAAAAATGAGTAATGTTATAACTTTTAAACAAATGAATGTTTGTATGTATGTTCTTTATAGAATAGTAAACTATGAATTTGATCATATTATGCTCTTTAGCGAAGATGTTGCGGATAAGCCGGGGAAGGTTTTTAAGTTGGTAAAACTAATTTCCGTTAGGTGGCGCCACTGAAAATTACTAAAAATTAATTAAATCGTAAACTGTATATTTGATCATGCTATGATCTTTAGCAAAGTTGTAGCGCATGAGTAGGCAAAGGTTTTTTAGTTGGTTTGAATAATTTCCGACAGGTGGCGCTACTGAAAATTATTCAAAGTCAATTTAATCGTAAGCTGTACATTTAATCATGCTATAATCTTTAGCAAAGTTGTTGCGGATAAGCCGACGAAGGTTTATTAATGGGAATGACCAAAGTTCAACAGGTGGCGCCACTGAAAATTACTCAAAATGCATTAAATCGTAAACTGTGCATTTGATCATGTTATAATCATTAGAAAAGTTGTTACGCATAAGCAGACGTAGGTTTCTTAGTTGGTATGGACAACTTCAGGTGGGGCCACTGAAAATTACTCAAAATGAAATAAATCGTAAACTGTGCAATTGATCAGGCTATAATATTTAGAAAAGTTGTTGCGCATCAGTCGACGGAGGTTTCTGTTGGTATGACCAATTTCCAAAATTTTTCAAAATGAGTTAATCTGTAAATTAAGCAAACTATGAGTTGATCGGAAAAAAATAAATAAAATAATTCGAAATTAACTGAATATTTGCACAAAATGCTTATCATAAAGCTCCGAGCAAGGCTCGGTCAACCAGGTACTATATATATATATATGATAGTTCTAAGAATTTTCGATTGAACCTTCTGGATGACAACTAAATTTTATAAGACCAAATTGTGTTAAAACTGAATTATAAAGAGAAACCTTGTTGTCAATGCTCAACCTTGATTTTTCGTTGATTCCTATACTCTAATAACTTCTGCTATTTACACAATGTCAAGAGGATCAATTAATCAAGGATGAAATATGTATGTTACTCTTCAATAAAATACCAAATATAACATAAAAAAACCTTCATCACTGCAGTACTGTTACCAACATAATCTGGAATACTTTTACTGTTATTCTATCGTTACATTGAAATAGTTACCATCCTTGTCTAAAATTATACTGATTAACAGTGTCGATGTTGATCTACATTCCTGATAGCTAAAACAAAGCGTAAACCATAAACAATGTATTCGTAGTATAATCTAGTGTGGAATGTATTTTGACTCCTTTATCGAATTAACTGTTGAAATTACTTTACGGTTCTGATGACCATAACTGGATTCGTTGCAAGTGGAAAAATTCTTTAGAACTCCACACACGAGATTCAATCGAGTACGAGTACAGACATTTTACACGTGTAAAATTTAAAATGCGTTTATATATAGATATAAAACCTCAGACTAGATTTCCAATCTATAACATATAGCTTACAATATGTTTCAGTTTGTTGATAATGTAAAATTTATTAAGATTATTAATTTTCACAGTTTGACTGGAAGTTGATGTAATCACTAAACCAGTTTTATTTCATTTTATTTAAAATTTTTGTTCTGATCTATGAGTACGACACTTTGGAATGGAAAATTTTTATTAAGTGTTTTTATTTTAAACATATTTAATTATTTATCAGTCATACTTATCTAAATATAAAATAACTGTCTTTTTGTAAAGGATGGGTAAATTGCAAGAGATATTTTATGTTTAAATTTAATATTTAAATATAGATCTAAAATAAATTTAGCTCCCTCAAAACGTAAAAGTAAAAAAAAACATACAGATGACGGTTTCCTTTTTTTAAGGCTTCTAAGTTTCTAAGATCTTAAGGTTTGAAAGTCTCACAATATAAGAGTTCTTTTTTATGATTCGAAATCAATGAAGATCAGAACACTTTAACATACATAGGTTTGAACCAATTTTCATTTTTTGTTTTGTCATGGAGGCAAATACACATACATCATTAGCGGTTAGTTTCCATAATTTTTCCTAAGACTTCTACTGAGCAATTATTTGTAATTATCGCTCTACGCTTTGTAGCTCAAGACAGTCCCAAGCCATCAAAGCCCTAATGATTTTTGTCTTCGAAAACCCATAATGTCAAATGTTGTTTACTTTCTACTTCATAATCGTAGATTCACAATTCGTCACCTGTTACAAAGAATACTTGCTTTGAAACACTGGGATCGTATTCTTTGAGCCTTTCTTGTAATCAATTGGCACATTTTATGTTAGACCCACTAATATTTAAGCAAAGACTCTACTATATAATGATTTTACTGACATTGTTTTCTGTCAAAAGTGAAACAAATTAGATAAAGAACAATGAAAAACAAATAAACGCATACGCAATCACACATTTCATGAGCATGAGTGTGTGCCTTAGCTTTCTCTCATTGGATAATTATCTTTATTAGTTGTTTCCGAATAAGAGTAAAAGCGTGACTTATTGCAAATACCATACGGCAAATCAATATATGGAAGTAAAACTTCTTTATATTACAGAGTCTTTGATACTCCGATACGATTTGTATCTGGACAATTTCAAAGTTAAGGTAATGAAATTTTTCATATTTATTTGTTTTTGAAAAGGAACCATACGGGTATCGTTTCTGGTACCTGCAAAGGCCTAACTACTGGAATTGAGATTGAATTAAATGTTCCTATTTTTAAACCATACGGATATTGCTTTTGATGCCACTCAAAGGCCTGAAGAATCTCAATTGAGATTTACTAAGATACCTAACGTATAAATATAATGCCACTTTTCATTGTAAATAATTTTGTAACTCAAACTTAATGTTTAGGCTTTGTTTTGACTACTTAGCAGAAAGTTTATGTAAAGTTTGAACAAAATCGGTCGATCGGTTCGTCTGTTTTCCTTGATTCCCAGTGGAGCATAGGGCCTCTTCAACAGAGTAGAATTGCTGGACCGATTTGGACAATTTTTTTTTTCAAATTTTGTATCTTGGACTAAGATTAGGATCCTACATTAATTGAAATTGACCACACCCACTTTTACGCCCACTTTTTTGCTTATCTAAAATGGCTCACGAATATTGAATTTTTTTTAGTAGTTATTCAATTTAAGTTTTATGTAAAGAAAATTTGACCACGCCTACTTTTATGTGAATTTTTTTTTCTATTTATGATAAATAGAAAAACGGTTGCAAGGATTTTGGTAATTTTTTTTAACTGAAACTAAAAATTACCACGCCCACAGTTTTGATTTATTTAAAATCGGAAAACGGCTGCATGGCTATTTGTAATATTTGACGATTTTTGATAATGGTTTGAAGGTTGACTGTAGTCTATTTGACTTGATTTTTCGATGGTAGTTTAACGAGTAAAAATATTTTATTAGCCGGGTATCGAACTTGGGACCTCTGGTATGCTGGCGTATGATTAACCTGCTATATTACGGCGCTTCAAAAAATACAAATACATTGAAGAGAAAAAGGAAGTTTCCAGTTGCACCAAAAATCCATAAATAAACTGTTGCGGACGCTACGTGTCGAACGCTACATTTTTTACCTTAATGTTCTTTATAAGGATAGATTCATATTTCACTGTGTATTTTTTGATGCTTAATGCCTTAAATTCGATTTGTAAATATATACAGTGTTACTGTTTTATGAATAAGACAGACATGTGTTCGTAAATTTGGCATTTAATAAATATCATTTTACTATACATCTTATGCTGTAAAATGTTATATTAACATCTATATATTTTTGGACCAATGCAAGGCATACTGTAAGTTCTGTTAAGTTAAAATGGAGAGCAAAGAACACTATGTAAAACATCTCTAACTAATGCATTTGTTCCATTCAAGATCCCTTTCCATGAGTCTGAAAATAGAATCGGATGCAGGTCATTGGCTACCATATATGAGCCATTGCCAAACTTTACAGTTTTTTTCACGTCTTGCTTCCTGGACTCTGGAGGACTAGCTCAGATTAGACGAAAATTAACCGTTATGGGTGGGATATGAAATATTGGTGTTGGCAAAAACCAGGAAAGGACTTGGAACCAAAAGACGTGAGACTCTAAAGTTTGTCGATGGCTCTATAATGGTATGCGGTTGGTACGATGACTGCACAGTAAACCGGTTCGCCTTCTATACAAAAAAAAAAACAAGTAAGAAAGTGATATAGTCGGTCAAGCCCGGCCACATGATACCCTTTACCACTAAGGTTACATATAAGTTTTTGTTTATAAAGAGACAACTATTTGCTAAATTTTGTCATCATACATTTTCTCATGACCTATTTCTTTCAGCTTTTTTCTTCACTGCCACTTATATGAGAGCTAGGGTCAAATGTGGACCGATTATCTCGAAATTTAACCAATAATTTTTACAAAAATTATGTATGCAAAAAATAAACTTAAAATTGTTATTATCTTCAGATTTACAAACGTTTAAGTGATTTTTGTCTCATTTAGTGCAGTTTGATAGAAGAGTTTGTATGAGAGCTATGGTCATATGTGGACCGATTTTAAAAAAATTTGGTACAGTGATTTTGGCTAACAAAAGTTTTAAATTTCATCAAAAAATATTGATATTTGTGGCCAAAATATCAATTCTGGGAATTGGGGTCTATAGGAGGTACCATAAATAATGAACAGATTTTGACGAATTTCTATAGCCATGGTCCCACTATTAAAAACATCATATGTGCCAAATTTTATCGAATTCCGTTTAGAATTGCGTTCTGTACTTTGATTACATGGTTTACATGGGGGTCCAGCCAGCCAGACGAATGAACGGACTGACATCGCTAAATCGACTCAGAAAGTGATTCTAAGTATATTGGTATACTAAAAGATGGGTCTTCGACAAATATTTCTATGCGTTACATAGATCAGCACATAGTTATAATACCCGGCGGCACAGTTAACAAAATACAAAAAAGGCGGTTTTTGTAGGCGTAGTAAAAAAATAAAAAAACATTTTAGAATTATTTTTACATTATTTTTATTCGTAGGGGGTGACTGACTCAACTTTTTTTTCGAACCACTCTACTGCACAGTCCTACGTCAATGTTGAATTGAAGGAAAAGATTATTTTCCAAGAGGACAATGAACTAACACAAAAATGGCTTAATGACAACGGGTACAAAGTCCTTGACTGACCCGAGAGGTGTTGTCGGAGCCCCTTGTAATTTAGCTAAACTGAGGACATATGCGATCGAAGCTTGGAACGTCATTGCTGCAAGTGATTGTAATGATTTAGTAGAGAGTATGCCGCATCGTATAGAAGCGAATTTTAGGATATACAAAATATTAAATTAAACAAATTTTATTAAAAATGTAAATAAATCTAAAGTCAATAAACTGTCCCATTACAAAATTTGCTTTTGTTTTATTTGATTTCTATAACAAAAAGTATCACAATGACGATTTTTAATTATAGTTGTCAACATGAATCCAATATACAATAACACCAAATATCAGAGAGATTAAGCCAACAGCTTTATTGTTACACTTACCTTAAAAACATTATGACAGATATTTGAGTGACTGTATATATGTATCATTACTGGTTGAAATTCACCTTAAATCAAAAATACTTCCATATTTTCCTATATAAGGGGGGCATGGCTCTTAGTAGCGGCACGAGTTCCCGTGGTCCTAGTCGCATAAGTAGTAGTGGTTTCCACATTCATCATTCGACATAGATTAGCGGGTAGGCATTAAAAAAGAATAACTTAAATTTTTTCCGTACACTTTATTATAAACTGGTGTGCAATATAAAACCTTAGTTGGGTAGGGTTAATATTAAAATACTATGATACTTTGATACCCACCATCAAAAAGAGGGGTATATTGAGATTGTCATTCCGTTTGTAATTTCCTTAATATTGGCTCAAAAATCAAAAACGATATATATTCCGAATCCTTATGAAATTCTAAGACGAGCGATGTCCGTCTGTCTGTCTGTCTGTCTGTCCGTCTGCCTGTCTGTCTGTCTGTTGAAATCACGATATCGCCTAAACGAAAGGAGCTAGCTCACTGAAACTTAGTAAAAACACTCTTCATTTATTAGAAAATGTTGGTATTGAAATTGGGCAAAATCGGTTAACATTTGACCATAGCTCCCGTATAACCTCGCCTAAGTTAATCGCTTATTTACTAATAAATAACAAACTATAATAGCTATGATGATAAAATTTGGTATATAGAAGTATAAGCCCTAGACAGCATATAAAATTTCATCAAAATCGGTTAACATTTAGTCATAGCTCCCATACAAAAAACTTACGGAAACAGCCAAAATTTCACCTAAAATACACTTAAATGCCAATAAATCTAAAACTATAACAGATATAACCACTAAATTTAGTACGAGGAGGTCTTATGGTAATGCCAACTAGTGTAAGAAATTTTGTCATAATCAGTCACCATTTGACCATAGCTCCCATATAAAAAACTTACGGAAACACAAAAATACAAAAAGAAAAGGGGGTTTATGTCCGTCTGTCCTTTAGATAAAAGCGCGATATCGCCTTAACGAAAATGGCTACAGTAGCAAAATTTTAGAAAAGGAAGTCCTGTGTAAATGCCAGCCAGTGTGCAAAATTTTGTTACAACCGGTTACTATATAAAAAACTTACGGAAACACAAAAATACAAAAAGAAAAGGAGATTTATGTCCGTCTGTCCGTCAGATAAAAGCGCGACAGCTCCTTAACTACAAAAGCTAGAGAGACAAAATCTTACAAAAGTATTTTTGATATGTAACGAAAGTTGTGTACTGAAAATGGGCGAAATCGGTTCACATTTAGTTAGAGCCCCCATATAACCCCGCCCCGGGAAACACATGAATGCTGATAAAATGAGTACAATTGTGATAGTTATGACGACTAAATTTAGAATAAAGAAGTTTTAGGCAGTATATCAAATTTTATAGGAATCGGTCCATATTTGACTATAGCTTTCATATAAAAAACACTCCCGGAAACCAAAAAATATTTAGCAAGGACCAGTTGAAAGCTATTAAATTAGAAACTGTGTTAGCTATTATCACTAAATTTGCGAAAATAAGCTATATATAAGTACCAGCAAGTGTGTGAAATTTTATTACAATCGGTCAACATTTGGCTATAATTCTTATATATATATATTACATCCCCTTTTTTTTATATCTACAATCAAAAAGGTACAAGCAGCATATAAATATTTTGTATATGGTAGATGCATTAGAAATTCCTAACAAAATATATGGACCTGTCGTATTACTATTAACTTCTTTATCCTATTCTTTCTTATTAACCAACTTACGAGTATTAATGTAAAACCATACCGGTTACGATAACGATTTTTTTTTTCAAAGTTAATAAATACTAGGAAACCACTTACACACTTTTATTTGGTCCACGTTTTGAATTTGCTGCAACCTCGTAGATATACATGTGATATATATTTCAAAATTTAACACAACTCTTATGCATTAAACACATAGACAACAGCAGGCTACACGAACACTGACTACAAAAGTTGTTGGCTGAAATCGTCACCTCGTAGTCAGCTACTTAATTATTTTGGGGACGGCAAATACATTTAAGACGGCAGGTACATTTTGAAACACCTGTTTATGAGTGGTGCCAATATCCCGTTTATAAGATGGACAAAATAACAATTTCAATTTTGATAAAAATGACATAAATTCATTTTATTAATTAATCTCCGAAATCAACGGGTTTCCTGTACCTGATAGTATGTCTATATCAAAAAAAAAAAAATATATAGAAAGATTTTGGTTTGATCTCTTATAGTTTAAGAGTTATGCGCTTTTTAAATTTCAAGAATATTACTGTATAACTTTAGAAGTTTATATCCGGTATTAACTTTTTTTTGGTATCAAACAAAAGCTACTTAAAATATCTTTTATATTTTTATATATTCTATATAATATTCTTTATAATGGATTAAGACCTATAATATACTATAAACTTATTTCTGCAACCGACTTTTTTATAAAAATTCGCATATCTTAAAACAATATAGATATAAGTATGCTCTTTTACATAATGAATTTTATAAAGGACATACTGGGCTTTTATATAACATGAACTACGTATCTCTAGCACACGTAGCGTGTGAGTTAGACAGTTTGAAAAATAAGTTTTTAAAATTTTACTTATATTGAGTTAGAGTTATAGTACCTGGTAGACCGAGCCTTGCTCGGAGCTTTATGATAAGCATTTTGAGGAAAATTTTAAAGTTTTTATATATTTTATATTATAAAGTGCTAAAATAAATTTAGAGGAAAGACATTGTAGAAATATTCAGTTAATTTTTAATTATTTGATTTATTTTGTCCGACTAACACATAGTTTGCATAGTTTATAGTTTAACTCATTTTGAATAATTTTGGAAATTATTCATATCAACAGAAACCTCTGTCGACTCATGCGCAACAACTTTGCTAAAGATTATAGTCTGATCAAATGCACAGTTTACGATTTAATTCATTTTGAGTAGTTTTCTGTGGCGCCACCTGTCGGACTTTGCTTATTCCAATTCATAAACCTTCTTCGGCTTATCCGTAACAACTTTGCTGAAGATTATAGCATGATTAAATGTACAGCATACGATTAAATTGACTTTGAGTAAATTTCAGTAGCGTCACCTGTCGAAATTTCTTCATACCAACTAAGAAACCTTCGTCGGCTCATGTGCAACAACTTTGCTAAAGATTGTAGCATGATTAAATGTACAGATTACGATTAAATTGACTTTAAGTAAGTTTCTGTAGCGCCACCTGTCGGAAATTATTCATACCAACTAAAAAGCCTTCGTCGGCTCATGCGCTACAACTTTGCTAAAGATCATAGCATGATCAAATGTACAGTTTACGATTTAATTAATTTTTAGTAATTTTCAGTGGCGCCATCTGTCGGAAATTAGTCTTATCAACTTTAAAACCTTCGCCGGCTTATCCGCAACATCTTCGCTAAAGAGCATAACACAATCAAATTCACAGTTTACTATTCTATAAAGAACATACATACAGACAAACATTCATTTGTTTAAAATAATACTAATTTTTCCCCCTTTTTATTCCCTAATTTCTAAAAGTTCCATATGTATATTTGGTACTTTTTTGGTGCCAATTGAATTCGGTACATTTTTTTAAAACGCATTTAACATAATGTATAATGTTCCTATTCATATTACTTTGGAGATGTTAAGTTATCATTTTATCCCTTTTTTACCCATTTTGGCTCCAAAATCAAAAAAGTACCAAATACGTGTTTCATGTTTTTTTTTACGTCTATTGATTGCAGTGCCAAGTTTCTTTCTATATTCTTTAGTTTAAAATAAAAGAGTGGGTTAAAAGGGTGCCAAAAAAACTATTTTCACCCTTTTTTACCCCCTATCGGACATAGTTTCAAAAAAGTACCAAACACCTGTCCGCTTATTTTCAAAGCTGTTTAAAACGTAATTTTAATTTTGTTTCTATACCTATTACTTTAGGAGACATAGCGTTTTCGATTTTTTCCCCTTTTTACCCGTTTTTACCCTCTTAGAGGTAAAAGTTCCAAAAGTCCCTTCTTCTTCGACCAATACATCAAAAAATATACCCACTGTCCAAATTTTATCAAAATCGTTAGAGCCGTTTTCGAGATAGCCATTCTATATATATATATATATATATATATATATATATATACAATTATTGCTCGTTTAAGAATATAAGATAAATATAAATTTTTACATAATATTTTATTAGATATTATTATATACATTAAATATATATATATATATATATATATATATATATTTAATAAGTATGTAAATTGTTTACATAAATTCTAACCATTGTATTTATGGTAAATAAAGTCAAGTGGTTTAAATCGCTCATTTATTTCAATATTATATGGTGTTGACAGCACTAAATCTATTATTGTCGCCAACAAAAATAGAAATTAGTTTAATTTTGGCTACAGCTACAACGGTGGTCGGTAGTCGTGTAGCTGTGTCGACTCTTAAAAATTTATTTATATTTGAATGCATGTATTCTAATTTTGACAGGTTGTAGCCCGTAGTCTGCTGTTGTCTATGTGTTTAATGCATTACTTGTTTAATTGTTATTATCATAATATGATTTCTGTAATATATTGAGATCTTATGATCAGCGTAATTATGTTTTCGTCTTTGTGTGTAGCGACTCTTACCGAGATATCAAATAGTTTAAGCGAGTGGTCAGCATTCAAAATTAATCAAATGATTTTGCACCTTTTTATGTTTTTTTGAAGCCTTTGAAGAATCTTTAACCCTAAAGGCATCATGCCATTCATATAAATAATAAATTGTACATTTATTTGATTGCAATAATGAATTGCGAATATTAAGAGTTCAAAGTTTAATAATAAAAAAAACGAAAAACTTTGCACAATTGATTTATTGCCGCCAATTCAAAGTGATTCGGTTGGATACAAGTAAACAAAATTTGTGTAACTTATATACGATATCCATCTAATGGTAAATAATTGAAAGGAAACAATTTGAGTTATTTTTTGCAAATTTTCTTGGGGTTTATTTTTTTGTGTATTTTTCATTTTTTTCAAACATGATTTTTTATTTGTAATAGATTTTGATTTTATTGATTTACGAACGAGTATTGTTTTGTATTAACATTAACATAAGTATAACTTATTGACTACAATTTAAATTATTGTAAATATAAATCTAAACTAAATAATCAAATCAAATTGAACAGAATTCAAAGAAAATGAAAATGAAAGAAAAAAATATTGAAATAAATAAATGGTATCAACTTAATTATTGACTTTATTAGGTATTTGTTCAGATAAATTTAGACAATTTGATTTAATTTAATTTTATTTGTTTTTCTTTATAAAACGATCATTCGAGATCGATCGAGAGTGAGTATTTTTTATTATTTATGTAGATTTTATTTAATTTAAGTTTATTTATTCTGGTAAATTACTATAATATGTCTAATATTTAAATATTTGTGTCAGTAAAAGTGTGGTTTTGCTATATTTACGATTTTATTTTGTTTAACTTATTTACAATTTGTTTAGAGTTATAAAAAATAAAGTATTATAATAAATGTTTACTAAATGCTTTTTATAATAAACAAATTAAATTAAACTACAATTTAAATTAAAATTTTAATCTATACTAGACTATAATGTGTGATTAGAATAAATTATTATTTTATTTTTTTCTTCATTATAATACAAATTTTCCTCTATTTATTCATTTATGTTTAATGTTTGAAATGAAGGTGTTGATTTTAAATACCTACAATAAAATACAAAATTAATTTATTTACTTGAATTTTTCTTATTTAAATTTTTTTGCTTTAGTTTTAATTTAATAAATTAATTTGTTCAAAACAAATGATTTATTTGCTGGCAATTGTTTTTAACACCCGCCTTTCATTTGTATTCGAAAAATGTATTCAAAAGATAAAATTGTTTACTCAATTACCTTTCGACTTTGAATGAAGTGGATTTGCTTGGATTATGTAAGGAAGGGAACTCTTCACCACCATAGGTGGAACGGGTATTATAAGTTTGTGCTGATGTATAAAATATTTATCTTAGACCCAGTATAGCAATAGGCTCAGAATCACTTTTTGAGTCGATTTAGTGATGTCAGTCCGTCCGTCTAACTGGACGGCTGGCTGGACCCCCATGAAAACCATGTAATATCAAAGTACAGGTCGCAATACTAACGATAATGTGATGAAATTTGGCACAGATAATTTTTTTGATAGTGTCTATTGAAATTTGTCAAAATCGGTCCATTATTTATGGTACCTGCCATAGGTCCTACTTCCCGGAATTGATATTTTGGCCACAAATATCAATATTTTCTCATAATATTTTAACAAATACTGCTTAACCAAAATCACGGTACCCAATTTCGTTGAAATCGGTCAACATTTGACCATAGCTCACATATAAACGCTTCTGTAAAAGCGTACTTAATAAGAAGCTCATAAAAAATGAAGATAATGAGAATTTTGAGTTTATTTTTTGCACACATAATTCTTGTAAAAACTGTAGTCAATTTTCCAAATTTCGAGATAATCGTTCCACATTTGACTCTAGCACTCATATAAGTCCAAATGACGAAAACAGCTTAAATATATAAGTTTTGAGAAATTGTTGTTATGATGGAAAAATTTAGCAAATATTTATCTTTATACAGGAAAAAGAACACTTTCGACCTTAGTGGTGAAGGGTATCGTATGGTCGGGCTTGACCGACTATAACACTTTCTTACTTGTTTTTCCTTTATATTGAGTTATTTAAAATATATTTTTATGCAATTTTGCAATTTATACCCTTCACCTCCATAGGTATTATAAGTTTGTGCTTATGTATGTAACCCACAGAAACCTTTTAGTATACCAATAGACTTAAAATCACTTTCTGAGTCGATTTAGCAATATCAGTCCATCCGTCCGCTCGTCTGGCTGGCCAGACCCCCATGTTAACCATTTAATCAAACTACAGGTCGCAGTTCTAAATATAATATAATGAAATATTATTTTGATAGTGGGATTATGGCTATTGAATTTCATCAAAATCGGTCAATTATTTATGGCA
Source organism: Stomorhina lunata (assembly GCA_933228675.1). Taxonomy (NCBI): domain Eukaryota; kingdom Metazoa; phylum Arthropoda; class Insecta; order Diptera; family Rhiniidae; genus Stomorhina; species Stomorhina lunata. The sequence continues at coordinate 95,112,716 of OW121740.1, read as the reverse complement.
CCTGCCATAGGTCTTACTTCTCGGAATTGAAATTTTCGTCCGTCCGTCCGTTCGTCTGGCTAACTAGACCCCCATGTTAACCATGTAATCCAGCTACAGGTCGCAGTTCTAAATACAATTTGATAACAATTTTTTTGATAGTGGGACCATGGCTATTGAATTTCGTCAAAATCGGTCCATTATTTATGGTACCTCCCAAAGGTCTTGTATAGGTTTGCATGATGACAAAATTTAGCAAATGTATGGTCGGTCTTGACCGACTATAGCTTCTTTCTTACTTGTTTTTAATTAATATTTGAAGTTTTCAACTGGGGAGTGGATTTAATTTAGTACAATTTAAAGGAATATCTCGTGAACTATTCGAGATATACCCTTAATTAAATAACGAAAAATTTCGTGAAAGATTTTTATTGTTGATGATGGAATTTTTGGTTTTTAAACAACTTTCATTAAAATAATTTCTTGTCCAAACTTACTCAAAGAAAATGTGTATATAGTTTTGTGTAAGAGTTGAAATAAAATTACTCTCAAAGTTTAGCAAAATTTTCAACCTGTATTGATTACCGAAACACGATTGGGTGAGTTTTGGGTAACTTCGGACTAGTTTGGGTAGTTTCGTTATCGTATGGGAAGTCAATTTTATATAACAAATTTTAGAAAAAAGTCACAAAAATTGTGTAATGTTTTAAGTCCTTATTTGAGTAGAAAGAATTTGCTACATATTTGCTCATATTGTTACCCTTGGTCCATGAGCCTTAATAAAGCCCCACAAAAAATTACCTAAAGGAATAGAATCGGACGATCTTAAACGGCTGTAACTGCCTCTAAATTGGGCCATTGCATTGTTTCGAATTCTGCGTGGCATATGGCGACGTCTTATGGAAACATTTTATCAGCCAATATCAGTTCTTCCCTTTTTTAGGAAAAATTTGAATCATAATAATATTTGAAAGTAACATGTTACATGAGCTGAGTAGTCAAAATCAGTGTTGTCAAAAAGAAGGTTACTTAAAAATCACCCGTTACTAATATACAAACTGTTTTTATGAGAACCATACAAATTTACAATAAGTCTGTGTCTTGTTGCTAATAGGATCTATGTCATTTGATTTAAAATTTGTATTTTCCATTTAAATTCATAGTAATATCGCCCAGAAAACCGCTTATAAATCTGTTCTGAGCTAAGTTAGAGATTATCTTTTGGAGCCAAATAAAATAGGGTAAAGAAGGGAATCTAATGCAATAATTAACTCAAAACAGAAAAAATTTATATTGGTCCTTTTTTCTTTTTATAAAAATATCATAATTTATTTTACAGCTTTTTTTACCAGCTTTCTACCAGCCCATATCTCGATAACTACCTATCAGGAAAGAAATATTTGTGAAAAATATTTTCAATAGGGAGTCTCTATAGGACCTATGTATTATGGTAAACTGTATAATAAACCAGTGAATTTTATACAAAGACAATTTATATAAATACCAGCCAGTGGAGTCTTGTGACAAACGGTCATCGCTTTAACATAATAACCATACAACCACCATTATAACATTTTTCTTGATGTGAAAATTAAATTTAGTGCATAGATTTTTTATATAAACAGAATTTTGATGCAATCGGCCCACATTAATGACAACCATGGAAATGTTATAATATCTTATGTCGCAGTAGTTCCACATTTGACTCTAATATAACTTCCCACCAGTTAAATGCCTCCGAAGAAGTTCCATATCAACTAATGTAAAACAGCAATCGGTTCATATTTTACGATTATATTATATTTAGAGCAAAGTTGTTATTTTAGTTACATTTCTAAAGGTGTACACTAAAAAGTGTCAAGTTAATACGAAAAATGTAAGAGTCTAAAATCAAAATTTTTCTTTTCGAATTTTATTTTGATTCAAAAACTCTCGTGCCAAAATTTGCATCCTATATTGTCTAGATTTTATACATAGCTGTTTAAAGCTGTTATTTTTGTTTAAAATTATAAATGTCTAGGATAGATCACCTCATCGGATTAAAAATAATTAGTGTTTCTGAAAGATAATTTTTTTACCGAATTTCGCTTTTTTTACTTAGTTCAAGAAAATTAACTGTTTTCGAGCGAATATTTTTAAATAATAACGCTATATCTCAAAAACTAGAGTACTCGAATTATCTTTACCCATTAGGTCTACCTTTTGTCGGTTTTTTCAACTAGCACAGAGTAATTCATACAAATCGGGTCTTAAGTACAAAATATTGACATAAATCGGGTTCGGCTAGTCAAGTTTTGGGGTTTTAGGAGAGAGCTGTGAAGAGATTAAAAAATGCAACAAAACTGGTCGTACCATTAAGGTACAAGGAAAATCAACGCGGCATGCGGGCGGTCGTAGTATTGCCAGTACATAAAATGTGCGTTTGTTTCAGTGTTGCCACCAACCAATTGTTAAATTACACATGGATCGCGCCAAAATTACACATGAAATTAGGAATTACACATGATTTTTTTTTGCAAAATAACATATTTTGAATTTAATTTAATTAATTTTTTTTGTTACAAATTAAAAAAAATGATTTGTAGTTTTTTAAATTAATATTCATCTTATTTTTTATTTCATAACGCATGAAAAGAAAACAATTAATGTATACTATTTCAAATCGATTTCAAAAAATGAAATACATAACAACTATATTGAAAATTATCCACTTCTTGTTTAACATTTTTTGTGTAGGTTCAAAATCCACCATTAGTAAATTTTTGCAAAGTAGGAAGCAATCTATTTCCAAGGAATTCTTTAAATCAAAAACTTTTATCTAATAATCTTCTGGCTCCCAAGCCCAAAAGTTTCAAAATCGAAAGGTGCATGTCAAGAATTTGCAAATCGACATTGAAGAAAGAAAATCTTTTTGTTAAACATATATGTCACCTTCTCCGAGAAAAGGGACCTAGTGTATGAAAATAAAGTTTTGAGAAAAACTAAAAAAATTAAATTTTAATGTTATTTTCATTTTTATCGATTTCCCAAGTTCGTTTTGTATGTTTTTATGGCAAATAAATTTTTATCAGAAATCTAACTCATTTCATCTTATTCTAAACCCTTTTAGGTACCAGAATCCACTGCTAACTCTAAACCCGTTTTTTTTTATACACTAGGTTCCTTTTCTCGGAAAAGGTCACATATAATGATTGAAAAGTCACTTAAATTAAATATTGTTTTAATTTAACGAATATAAAATTTAAAACATACATTTTTATGTAGTTAGAATAAAAAGTTTGCATTATATGCATTATTTCGATTTGGAATAGGACGCACATAATTTTATTTTTTAAAATGCAAGTTTTGAAAACTGTTAGTACTCAAAAATGAGAAAAATTGAAATTACACATGCAGCCAATTACACACGGCTACACATAAAATTAAAAATTACACAAGATATGTGTAATTACACCTGAAGTGGCAACACTGATTTGTTTACAAAAATATTCATATAAAAATATATTTGAGCAGCATATCATTAAATCTGGCAGCACAAACAAAGTTCTACTTTTTTCCATTGCCGCTTCAAATTTGACAAATCAAAAAACAGCTGATTGCCGCCTGCAGCCGCTTGCCGCGTTCATTGGCCTTCTACCTTAGGTTTAAGAAAAATTAAAACTGTAAGTCAAAAAACATATAAAGTTGAAGGGAAAGAAAATGAAAACTTCTTTTCATAGAATTAAACTCAAATAATGAAAATTTAGTACTTAAAACCAGTACAAAATGTTCACACAAATCAGGATCGACAGAATGAAAAGTTGTACGAAACCGTAGTGAGAATGTCAGTGCTTAGTTGATAAGTGTCTCAGAATATAGAAAAAACCCATCGTTGTGGCAATGACATTATTTGTGCAAGTTGCGTATATTACCATATTTTAATTCCAAGCTTTAAATACCTGATTATAACTAAAATGCTATTCCATATGATTAGGTGATAAAAATATAAAACTTAAAAAATGTTAAGCTCTCCCACATAATTATTAATCATATGTTTATTAAAATTTTTTAATAATAATATTTAAGCTGCAGCTTAATCCACATTTTTAGTCTTGTTTAAATTTTGACAAGCGTTAAATTTATGTTAAACTTTTTTTACAAACACTGAAATTAACTCTATCTAAAATTTTAACTAAACTTATTTTTTATTGTGCAAGACATAATTGATTAATCATATACATAAAACATTTAATCAATATATTATTACTGTTTTTAATAATATTAACAAAAAGTTATGGTAAATTCGTTGTGATTTGTGTTGATATGATATCGGCATCATCTTATATTATTTACCCACTACTTATTATATTATACAATACATTTTGCAGCTAACATTGTAATGAACTTAAATATGTACCTACATACAAACTTATGCATATAGTTAACTTACAAAGTTTACCTACAGTATGTCAATGAAGATTTTAGACAATTTTAAATTTTAATAAACATAGATTTGCAAAATATTGTCATTATGAAAACATTTTCAAAATAGCTTATATATACACTCAGAAAATTATTACAGTAACTGATTGTATTTTAACAGGGGTTTTCAAAAACAATATCAAACATTTAATTAAAAAGATTTACTTTAGTATATTGCACTAAGATTCCAATTTATTACAATTATTTATAATAAATATTTTTTTGATAAAACCAAAAATGTTGGTGGGGACAACTTTTTTTCGATGCGTTTCGATTTTTGTTTTTTGTTTAAAAAGTTTTTGTTTATGTTGTTTCTAAATAAATAATCATATAAACTTTCATGAAAATTGTTTTTTTACATATTTACACAATTAAAAACAAACTACAAAGAAACTGAAAATACGTAATTATACCCTTCACCACCATAGGTGGAAAGGGTATTATAAGTTTGTGCTGATGTATGTAACGCATAGAAATATTTGTCTTAGACCCACTTTTTAGTATACCAATAGGTTTTGAATCACTTTCTGAGTCGATTTAGCGACGTCCGTCCGTTTGGCTGGACGGCTGGCTGGACCCCCATGTAAACCTTGTAATCAAACTACAGGTCGCAATTCTAAAGATACTTTGATGAAATATGGAACAGATAATTTTTTTTTTGATACTAGGACCACGGCTATTGAAATTCGTCCAAATCGGTCCATTATTTATGGTACCTCCCATAGGTCCCACTTCCCCGAATTGATATATTGGCCACAAATATCAATATTTTCTCATGACATTTAAACCAAATACTGCTTATGTAAACCAAAATCACCGTACCAAATTTCGTTGAAATCGGTCAACATTTGACCATAGCTCCCATACAAACTCTTCTTTATAAACGCTCTAAATGAGACAAAAACAAGTAAGAAAGCGCTATAGTCGGTCAAGCCGACCATACGATACCCTTCACCACTAAGGTCAAAGGTGTTATTTTTCCTGTGTAAAGACAAATATTTGCTAAATTTTGCCATCATACAAACATTTTCTCAAAACTTATATATTCAACCTGTTTCCGTCATTTGGACTTATATGAGAGCTAGGGTCAAATGTGGACCGATTATCTCGAAATTTGGCAGATTGATTACAGTTGTTATAAAAATTATGTATGCAAAAAATAGACTCAAAATTTCGATTATCTTTAGATTTACGATCGTTTTAGTGATTTTTTGTCTCATTTAGTGCGTTTTTAAAGAAGAATTTGTATGGGAGCTATGGTCAAATGTGGACCGATTTCAACGAAATTTGGTACAGTGATTTAAGTTGACATAAGCAGTATTTGTTTTAAATTTCATGAAAAAATATTGATATTTGTGGCCAATATAGCAATTCCGGGAAGTGGGACCTATGGGAGGTACCAGAAATAATGGACCGATTTTGACCAATTGACTTATAATACCCTTTCCACCTATGGTGGTGAAGGGTATAATCACTAAAACGCTGGTAAATCTAAAGATAATGATAGTTTCAAGTTTATGTTACAACTGTAATCAATTTGCCAAATTTCGAGATAATCGGTCCATATTTGACTTTAGATCTCACATGAGTCCAAGTGACAGAAACAGCATAAATAAAGTTTTGAGAAAATGTTGTATGATGGCAAATATTTGTCTTTATACACCTTTGACCTTAGTGGTGAAGGGTATCGTATGGTCGGGCTTGACCGACTATAGCACTTTCTTACTTGTTTTTTCTCGTTTAGTTTTTTAAATGATTGTATCGAATATAATTCGTATTTAATGAATTCTTGGTTTTCCTAAAATACCATAGGTAAGGGAGCTTTTTATAATACTGGTCGCCTATCATAGGCTATGTTCTAAGCTGGCTTTATTTTGCCAGGTTGATATTTTGATTCCTTTAAGTACATAGTACCTACTTGTATCGTTTTGCCCTTTTAAAAAAATAAATAAAAATCGTCCATTTTACGTAAATTGTATGATTCTTTTTTATTATTCAATCTTTCAATAATACATGTAAATTTTCGTTTTTTTTATATCGAAAATGTTTGTCATCAAATTTTTTGACAATAAAGTAATATGTTTGTTTCCGTACTCTAAAGAAACTACCCAAAAAAGTCCGAAGTTGTCAGAGATTACAAAAAATAATTTTGTACGGCAAAGCTTTTGAGTAAGTTTGTTTTGCTTCGTTAAAGAAACAGACATAACATTTCTTTTTTAATACTGAAAATATTGTTTAAATTTTTGTATTTTAATAATTTTAAATTACATTTTAAGTCAATTTTAGATACATAATATTCTGAGTGTATATTTAAGCAATTTCCTGGGGACTAAGGTCAAATGTGGATTGATTTTTATCGATATTTTGCAATTAGTGGTCAAAATCTTAATTCCGGAAAGTGAGATCTAATGTAGGTACCCGAAATAATGGACCGATTTTGACCTATTTCAATAGTAATGGTCGCACTGTCAAAATGTCTGTACCAAATTTCATCAAATTATCAAAAAAAAACTGGGAACTGTACTTTGATTACATGTTTACATGAACATCCAGCCAACTGACCAGACGGAGGGCTCGTTAAATTGGAAGTGAGTCTGAGTCTATCGGTATACTTTAATGTGGTCTTAGAAGCAATATATTTGAAGCAATTTTAATAGCAAAGGGTACAAAAATTTTAATATCATATCAAGTAAAAAGAAGCAGCGATCCGTACGCGAGTGTTGTATTTCATTTTAGAAAGGAAGTATGGGTTGCACCATTAAAAAAAAGAGATACATATGTGCTTTTTTCGACATCCAAAAATTGTGTTGATTACTAGGGACATCGCATTTTAATTTCATGCCCGGACATCAAATGTTTCTGATTCAACAATATTTATACTACTTGTAAGAAAATATTTAGTATGAGATGAAGCAACTATTTCCTTCATTCGGTTATGTGTTAACGACCTTTGTCTATTGGCACTAATGTCTAATAAGCTTGGCCTGTAACTGAATTAATACGAATGACAAATGCTGCTATTAGCTGCAAAAGAGTCGGTAGGAAAAGAAGTATGACATAATTATTTATAATATAAGAAATAGAATTGGAGAAAGAGTGGAGACTTACAATTACGTATAGCAGTCGAAAGCGATTACCGACAATAAAATCAATAAGTGATGATAAGTGGACCATAACGAGCTTTACCGAAAGACTTTACATTCGCCAACACTGTAAATAAAATGAGACCATCTAGTAGAGTAGTTAACAGACTTTATATGACTTTGGAAAAAAGCAAAAAATATTACACAGTAGCACATTTTTAAAACTTTTTTTTTTTAATTTTGGGACCAGGGGCCAAATTACGGCATTCGATATCGATCGAAATCTTAGATATTTTCAAAACATTTGTATAGCATATTTTAAGGATAATCAAAATTATTTAAAAGTTGCACAGTTCTCCATTTTTTGTAGTTATTTGCCAAAAGATGACCCATTGTAAAAGCGTTTTAATTGAAATATTTGTTTTTAAAAACAAATCAAAGTGGATGCCAAATTTCAATAAACTTTTTGCATCGAAGTATGTAACTTTGAACATCCCTTAAGTATACTTCACAATATTTGCTTAAAAGTCTGACTTTTAAACGAACTCTGACTTTTAAGCGAACTCTGACTTTTAAGCGAATATTGTGAAGTATACTTTAGGGATGTTTAAAGTTACTTCGATGCAAAAAGGTTAATGAAACTTGGTATCCATTTTGATTCGTTAAAAAAAAATAGTTTAATTAAAACTCTTTTACTATTGTTCATCTTTTGGTAAATAACCTCAAAAAAATATAGTAGACTGTGCATCTTTTAAATAATTTTAATTATCCTTAAAGTATGCTATACAAATGTTTTGAAAATATCTAAGATACCGATCGATATCGAATGCCGTACTTTTGCGATGCATTGTATTGGAATTAGGAAAATATGTTATGGGTTGGAGGATATATGGAGTAGTGTTTGTAGACATTTAATTTGAATTTGCCTATATTGCAATTGGCAGGAAAACTTCTGCGTGGAGCTAATTTTACATACGAATTTTCTCTGTAGTGTTTTGTTCGGTCTACCGCCCAATCGACCACGAAAGAATGAGCTCTAACAAAATGACGTGTATTGCGTAAAAAAGTCCGAGTTTTGGAAACAAGTTCCCAGATTTCTTTAGAGCACAATCAAAAGTAGTAACGATACAACAGTGAGGCACAACCTACAATGCGACGGTGCTCCAGCGAATCAATCTCTATTAATACTCTACTATCACCGATGGGCACTTTCGCCCTCCCCAGCTCTCGTTCGAGAGTACATGAGAGTTGTATTATATTTTCGGTCGAATGTAGGTGGTATAAATAGTAAGGAGATCAGATGAAGTGAAGTATCTCTTGCACCGTTTTCGAAAACCGAGGCACTTGAAAGATATGCTTTGTCCAACGGACATCACATTGAGTTCTCATGCCCAGAACATCAAGAGCATCTGATATGTACACCACCACATATTAATGCAGATGAAGTAAGATCGTTTGCTGTGCGTTTATGCATAAGCATGTAACATTGAGTTTTCCGCGCTTTAAAATCAATTCTATTCGCACTTCATAATTTTGAACCAGTTAAGACGCCAAAGTCTGAAAGCTTATAGTGGTAAAAGAAAACCCCAAGATGGGATTTGAATTATTAGCTAAGGTTTCTTTTAATAATTTTTTGACTGGGGGAAGATCTTAGTACGATTTTCAAACAACATGTAATTATTCGTATGTCTATATCTCGATTATTTTCATCATCAACAGTTTTGCGCAAGATGTAGTTGGTTTTTGAAAAGCAACATTTTTAAATTTTATTAATAGGTCAAAATTTCCTGAAGAGAAAACCAATATGTTGAATAGTTTACGAGATATCGACTAGGGAAACAGTTCACGTTTTTTGAAAGTTGTACTTAAATTAATTAAAAAAAAGTAAAATTAATTTAGAAAACCTTGACTAATAAGAAACTCAAAACCCAACTAGGGGTTATCTTCTATTATCATAAGCTTTCAGATTTTGAGAGTCTAAATTGGTTCAAGACTTTATTGCTGCACTGTGTTATTATTGGGCGGTAAATTTAACAGTTTAGGAGATTGGAGTTACATTAACCATCTTCTAATAAAAAGAAGCATTACAGCCATGATAGAAAGTAGTCAGAAGTCTGGCTGATAGACGCCAAAAGGCATTGAGCTCAAAAAAAATATATTTACATCATAGCACATTCTATTTAAGCTCCTACAAAGCTTTCCAAGAGCATGATCGATCATTTGGAATCCTAAAGTCGGTATACAAGCAGCGAACTTATTGGAGGTGATTGGACTTTGGCATACGTCTTCTTGTTTAGAGAATCAGTATTAGGAGATTTTTTTTGCAGATTCTGAATACTTCCTCCCTGGTTTTGACAGCATTTTTGAATGTCGAATTAAATCAGGAATTTTGCCTAGACTTAACCTCTTTTTTCGTTGACATTATTGTATAGGAAACAAAATTTCCAATAAAGTTGGCTTAAGATAGCAATAAGAACGAAGAATCAGAACTTGTGTAAGATTCGAGTTATAGATATCAACGTACATAAGTATATTGATACCAAAGTGCGTTATTTTAAAAACGATTTCGTCTAATTTTGTTTAAGTTCTATAACAAATAAAAATTTTTGTTTGATTATAATAATTTATTGATGCAATGAAAGAATATTATTTAAACGATTGCCCAAATAATTTCTTGACATACTGTAATGTAAATAATATGTTATAACATTTTTTTTCTTAATTCTCCTTCATTTTATAAATAAATTAAAGCAAGTAAAACTTTATACATAAAATACATACATTGTTTCATTTAAAATTAAAGTTGTTCAGTTTTCAAATTAAACTAGTTACAATAGTTTTAGTTGAGTTTATTTAAGTTACATCAATACATACATATCGTCGGCATAAATGCTAAAAGGTTTAAGTGACATAAAAAAATTAATATGTTGTTTTGATTAAAATCATTTATATTTTGACATTTTTTGTCCTTTATTCACTTTTGCATTTTATGTGACGATATAATGAAATACATACTTAATCTTATAACATATAATAAGCTCCTAAGTATACGAGTATTGTTTTTGATGCTTAAAATATATAGTTTTCTTAATTTTGTTATTTTATATTTATTCTCTTATTAAAATAAGCTTCCCAGCAGTTCCAAACTGTAATAAGTTTTTCAATAATATTTAAATAACAAGCAATTTTAATAACCGACTTCCATATATACATTCCTTGAGGATAGGTACAAGTCGTATAAGCATACTTTAAAATTTTGCTGGTCATTTAACCAGTATTGAATTCGCTATTTCATTTTGGAGATGCTGGGTCTTTTATGCTGGCTGCTAACTTTTACTACTATAACTTCAAATAAGTAGAAAATACTCTTATATATTTATGGCAAGTAGTTTTCGTCTGAAAGAATCACTGCGATAGTTTAGGTTTTTTTGTTTGAAAAACAATTTAATGAAAATTACATACAGTTGTGTCCAAAACTATGGAATATTCAGAAATTTTAAATATTTTTTTCAAAAAATATAATATTCCTTGAAGTGTCTTTAGTCGTTAATCCTAAATAGCATTATTTAACACCAGTAAGATTTCCCTTATTGGGCCTAATCGTCGCATTCGATATCGATCAGTAGCTCAGATTTTAAGCAAATATTGTGTAACATACCTTAGGGATTTTTAAAATAATTTATTTTGCAAAAATTTTAATGAAATTGATATCTAAACTTTTTCTTTGCCAAAACATTAAAATTATATAAAATTATTTTACTATCAGGGACATTTTAGCAAATAAGTTACAATGTAGTGAACCTAAAATTTTATATATTATTTAGATTATCCTAAAAGTATGCTATATAAATGTTTTTGAAATATCTTTCATTTTGATCAATATCGAACGCGACGATTTGATTCCATATATACTAAACATATTTTTTTTTGATACTCAAGATTACTATAGTTTTAATATAGTTAAGGATAAGTTTCTTTCTTTAAAATTATATTTTATTTGGAATCTCTAATTATTGTTTTGTTTTCATTTGCTAAAGAAATCGTTAAGATAAGACCTATTATATTAATTCGTTTAATAATTAAAGGGTTTAAAATATCAAAAAACAGTAATCCACTACCTGAGCTCGAAGATATATGCGATGCCATCATATTCCTTAGAGCTTTAATAACAAGGTTTGAGCGTATCTCAACATATCATCAGTATCGATCGGCTGACATTGCAACATTGTTTTTTAAGCGTTGCTCTTCGAAGTTCGCTTATCAAAACCTGTTGCATTTGATGACGGTAATTAATTTTACTTTATTATATGAAACTTTCTCAGACATAATTGTATAAGAGTTGTTATAGGTGTTATCTGAAATAAAATCTTAATCAACTCCATTGCAACGAGAGGCTCCGTTCTTTATCCTGGTATTTTCTTGTACATATTAATAAATTCGTATATAATCAGTAACGGATCAAGGCTTAAAAATTGAGGCCAATAGGAGGGACGTAAATGATAAGCCAAATTCGAATACATTACTCTATATGACTGATATAATATAGTTCTCTTAACTCTTATGACGTGGTAGACTATCAGACACCACTTCCATGGTTTATATTTTCCAAGATCCGTTTTGGAAATTCTGTTTGTTGTAAATGAGTGAGGGTCATTATTTATATATATGCATTTTTTTACTTCATGGCATGGCAAGAATTTTCTGTATAATAATTTTACTTTGTTAGTGTCTACTGAACTACAGGTCAGTCGCAGAGGGTTTAGAAAAAAACCCATGATGGCAGAAGCTGGCACATTTGTGGTATTTTGGCCTATGGATCGCTCAACACTCTATAGAAAATCGGATGTCTACAAACACTACTCCCTATATCTTCTTTTATTTTCTTTACAATGCAATACATATGTAGGGATCATCCCCTGAGTGGAAAGGACTAACCGATGTTTGAGTATTTATCGTAAGTAATATTTCTAGTGTGATCAGGCTTCAAATTGAGGATCTTCCCGCTTGATCCTGAAAGTATTCAGAAGTTTACTTTATTGGTTTCCAAGATGAGTAAGACTCATCAAAAGTCACTAGGTCACAAATAATTTCGGAGCAAACGATTGTTTATTTTTTTCGGAAAAACGTAACCTGTTTTAATTCTACCATTGACTTTATTTGATTTCCGAATATAGAAAATAACCTACTGGGTCAATGTTTTACGATGTTAATGCTTTCAAAATGTATGTTTTGGATGTACCTATATGGGAAAAGTGCTTCGGAAATTGGTTCACGCATATGTAGACGTTCGCCCCAAAAATCATAAATCATTTTGAGTAAATTAAGAAGACATTTTTTTTCTATAAATTGTAAAAAAAAGGTCATATTTTCTTTATGGACTTATCACTAATTAGTCATAAGGAGGCTGAATTATTTGTTTAATTAATTCGCGTTTCTATCCGCCCGAATGATTCGAAAAAGGTACGATATGATGCGATCGATTTGAAAAGATACGTTTTGAAACGACTAAAATGAAAAAGGTTTATTATAAAATATATTAAATTTCAAATATTTAGCTATATTTACATTTATTTTGGTATTTTTGATTTTTTGCCAATTTTCAAAAATGAAATTTTTGTAAATATATGCCGATTTTTCACGAACATTTTCTGACAGCCCAGCTTGCAACTACGTATTAATTGACCCTCACCATCATGAGATTTATGTGGGGTTTATATAACTCAAGCGGCTGACGATTGAGTGAAATTTATATGTATTTTGTAAATTTCACTCAATCGTCAGCCGCTTGAGTTATATAAACCCCACATTAATTAGCTTTGAACATAATTCGGATCATCATACATTCAATTAATAAACAAGAATAAGATTTGTTTGCGTTGGATTCTACATAATTTTAAAATCGTTCAGAAAACCTATTGTCAACTTGATTGTATTTTAACTGGTGTTCCACCTGCTTAGTTTCATTAATTCGTTTTCTTTTTGCTCGAACTATAAATGCAAAATATTAATGAAATATTGACAAACGAACAAAACCAATAATTTATTTGTTTAAGTCGCACAAAATTCGAAAAAGTAGCAAAAAAGGGCCATGGAAGAAAAGTCGCAGGTTGCGTCGCAGGCCAAATGAAACCTTGGCTAACCTTGCTTTAAAAATACGCCTGTATAATATTGCAACAGATATATTTAAATCGTTTATCCATGCGTCAGAAAGTTAATAGCCATCGACTTTATGGGTCTTTCAGGACGAGCAAAATCCAACAATAGTCAAATGTTCTAAAAACATTTTTTTTCTAGTCTCGAAACATAAAATGAGACCAATATAACTATTTTAGAAGCTGATAGAAATCTTCTAGCTAATCTCTGTTGTGGATCTGGTTGAAATGCAGTAACTTAAATAAAGCAAAAAAGGGCGTAACTCATTTTTTAAATTTTAAAATTTCTTACATGTGCTACAATTTTGAACACAACTGTATGTAACTTTTCTTCATACGAATGGAAATAATATACTCTAAAGTAAATAAATTAAGAATAACGAAAATAAAACATTTACAACAACAACTATAAATATTATAATAAATTAAGAAAAAAAAAACCATTAAGATTAAAATTGCATTTAGGCTAAAAGGAATGAATGAATATGAGCTACAAAAATTGTTTTACATATTTAATAAGATTAATAGTTTTAATGTTGGGATTTTACAAGTTACAATTACACTCACACACACTCGATAACCTCCAGTCCAAACTTGGAACCAATCATGAAGATGAAATTGAAAATTAGTTTGAATTTGGATATAAATAACATGGACCGACCACATGTTTATGGTTCGAGACTTAATGGCTACACGAGTATTTATGTTACTTATGTTAGAAAAACACTAAATTACAAACTACATAAATTAAAAACTACATTTTCTTTAACATTAAAAAAAAATAGTAAGACTTGAATCACATGTGTTTTATTGATTGGTTTTGTTGTCTGTTTGTTTTTTGTTAATTTGTAGCATTTCATTGGTTTCAAATGCAAACAAATTAAACTTTTACGAAAATAAAAATCTTTAAACTTAAAGCTAAACAAAGTAACTAAATTTTAAACTAGTGATCTTTAAAAATATCAAATTTATTGCATACTTTTTAATTTTTTTCTACTTAATAGTTGTTTTTTTATTTAGTTACATATATGTAAGTTTTGTATTAGGAATCATCACAAATAGTTAATACCATCTTCATCTTAAACATCTTAAACATCTACTGACCATATCATACCATTTAACTGCTGCTCCGCATCGCTCTCCATTATTTATTTCAGTTTCAAAAATGTCAACAATGCCTTTTGTATCAGACTGCGATTGATGGTTGAATCGGCTGTATAACGTACTCCCCTTAAGTTGCCATCATTATGATCTACTACTCCATATTCGCCCACAATGAAACCATCATCGGTTTCTTCTTCGACGCGATATTTACGATAATTGCGACCCTCCACAACATAGGCCACTTTAGAGTCATCATCATCGTCTCCATTATTGCCATCATTCCCTGGAGAACCACCATCATCATCATAATCGTTATTCTTAACCGCACCATCATCCCCATTGTCGTCATCTCCATTGTCATTCTGGCTGGCATCGTCATATTGGTTATAGTCTTGTGGAGCGTTATGTTGATGATGATGTCTATTGCTGTTGTTCGCCTCTCCATTGGCATTTGCGTTGGTGTTGTATGACGTTTGTGTCAAATGATGATTTTGATGTCCACCATCGTTAACCTCTGTTGGATTGTTAACGTTCGTGCCAAAATGTATACGAGTTCTTTGTCTATTCGGCTTGAAACCATTATGTTGCTGTTGCTGCGGCTGCTGCTGGTTAATGGATGTTGATGCTGTTGGCAAAGCAAAACTATTTCTACCACCGCTTTGGGCTCGCCCATTTGTCATTACACTTACAGTCTCTGGTATTTCGTAATTTTGCTCTGGGGTCGGTGTGAAAAGCTCATCATTATGATTGCGTTCGGTGGTATCATCATTATTACTACCATCATTATTATCATCATTAACAGTGGCTGGTGATGTATGGGAAATTTCTGCAACACATCTGACTAGATCTGTGTAAAGTAGATAAAAAAAAATATAAATTAGAAAACAGGAAAATGTCGGCTAAATGAAAAACTAAATAAAAAAAGAAGAAATAACTTGTTAAAGAAACGTGATAAATGCACTTTTAAGTGCTGTCAGCCGAAAGTAATGAAAAGTTTAATTAAATTTGACAGCCCAATAATGTCATCATCGTTAATGTTTTGTTGATCACTAGTACGATGAAATTAAAAGTGCATTTAAAAAAAATACCTCTGTCCTAAGTATAGTGCAGTAGATTCCTTAATCTTATTTAAACTAACATCCAGGAGTTCCATTTCATTGAACCCTTACCTAATCATTTTTGATTTTGTAAGAACATTTGTTTTCAGGCAATTATATATGCATAATTTATATACGAATTGGGTTATTTTCTTTTGAAAGGGGAAGAGAGTTGAAAGGAGGCGAAAAGAAGAGCCATTTGTGTTTATTTAGACGCATTTTTTTAATGTTTATGTTGTACTACCAATTTAATTTATTTTACATCGACGCACACTGCTACCAACCCATACAACCAATGGACAAAAATTGAATTTGTCTTAGATGAATGAAATATGACTTGATATGGATTCAACGTGATCATGTTCGAAATTTTAACAAAATCGGTGGAAGGACACACCTACCGCCTACACATTTCTTAATATTGAAAAACAAATGCAATTCACAAAACTAAAAATATCTCCTATATGAGTTACTTTAGACAAAAAAATGATGCACTATTTAATAAAAATATGGTTAAATTGTTTGCAAAATTTCGACAAAATGGGCCTAAGGATACGCCTTATATCTGGAAGAATCGACAAAAAATCACAAAATGAAAAATATATATGAAAGCAGTTGTCGTATATAAATAAAATTTGATGTGTAAGGTTATGCCGAATAGGTATGTTTGTGCACAAAGTCTTAAAAAATCGGTCTATGAACACATCTACTACCCATATATACATCAATATTTATGAATCGACAAAAATCACAAAACTCCAAATAAGTCTAAGAGTAATTGTCAGGGACCGCCTATCACTAATATTTTCCTAAATGTGTCAAATTTAACTAAAATCATAAAAAACAACTATATGTGTTTTTTATTGAGGTATAGAACTTTAAGTTGGCATCACTTTTTTAACTGGCGGCCATTTTGTCAGCTGTCAAGTGATTAATATTCAGTTTGGTTTGCCATTTCATCATGAACAGGTTGACAAAAGAACAACGCTTGCAAATCGTGCAAATTTATTTCGAAAATAATGGTTCAGTTCGCGAAGTTTACCGCAAGCTCCGTCCATTTTATGGTCGACATAATCGTCCATCAGAGCAATTAATTCGGTTAACCATGGATCGTTTTCGCACTACGTTTACTCTATGTGATAATACGCATCCGCAGCGACGTCGAACAGTGCGCACCGAAGAAACAATTGCCGCTGTAGAGCAAAGTGTTGAAGAGGACACGAATGAATCGATTCGCCACCGTGCACAGCAATTGGAACTTTGTCCATCAACTTTATGGAAGATTTTGCGCAAAGATCTTGGCTTGCGACCTTACAAGATCCAGCTTGTGCAAGAATTAAAGCCGCGAGACCATGCAATGCGTCGTGATTTTGGTGTATGGGCCGAAAATGAGATTGATCTCGATGCTGATTTTCATCGCAAAATTTTGTTCAGTGATGAGGCTCATTTTTGGTTGAATGGCTACGTCAACAAGCAAAATTGCCGCATTTGGAGTGAAGAGAATCCACATGAGACCCTTGAGACGCCCTTACATCCACAAAAACTGACTGTTTGGTGTGCTCTATGGGCTGGTGGAGTCATTGGGCCATACTTCTTCCGAAATAATGCTGGAGCCATGATAACCGACTATTTTGTTCCCCAATTGGATGGCATGAATGTGGATGAGTTGTGGTTCAAACAAGACGGCGCTACATGCCACACAGCGCACGTCACAATTGATTTATGAAGGAAACATTCGATGAGCGCATAATTTCGCGGAATGGACCTGTCAATTGGTCACCAAGATCGTGCGATTTGACACCACTGGATTATTTTCTTTGGGGATATGTGAAGTCGCTCGTCTACGCCAACAAACCAGAAACGTTAGGGGACTTGGAAGCCAACATTCGTGGCGTTATTGCCAACATACGGCCCCATATGCTCGAAAAAGTAGTTGAAAATTGGACCTGTAGAATTGTCTTTATTCGAGCCAGCAGCGGCGGCCACATGCCCGAAATCATATTTAAACATTAATGGTATAAAATTATCCTTCCAATAAAGCCAAATTGATGGACATTAAAACGATTTTCTTGTGTTTTATTTCAATTCGAAGTTCTATACCTCTAAAAAAAAAACACCCATTACATAGCATTTATTGGATAAGATTGATTACATATATTTTATAAATGTAATGATGTAATCAATCGATATATTATATTTCACAACATTTTTTAAGAAAGATGCTCCATTTAATAACATCCTTGTCGGACATTTACTTAAAGCTAACTATTTCTCAAGTAGTTGTGACTGACACTTGGATCACTTCTCTATGTAATTTACTAACTATTTGAACTTGGCGATGTCCTAGGAGGTAGTCAATTGTCCGACTCTGCATTAGTCTTAATTAACTTAGATATACCCGTTAACTTAAAGTTAACATTTTGTAGCTAGAAATAAACGTCTGTTTCCAATAAAAATAAAAAATATTTTTTAAGCCGCCATGGATTTAAACCGATGTCTAAGGACTGCTAACCGCAGACGCTTCCACTATGCCACTTCAACTGTTGAAAGATTAGGTGCTTAGAATTTATTTATACAATCCCTTTTTTGGATTTAAAAATAGGAATTGTATAAATAAATTATAAGGTGCAATGTTTTCAACATATCAAGTGGCACAGCGGTAGAGTCTCCGCCTAGCAGTCATGAGGACGTGGGTTCATAGATAGAAATTGTATCCTTTGTATTACTTTGAGCTCGGTTTGGTATAATTCATAATATATATTTGTTCTAAATAATTCGCTCTGGTCTTGTGTGTGTAATTATGTAAATTTCCTTTCGAAAATGATTGTGATTGTCTGCAGAAAAAAGCAACCACGCACAGTGGTTCACAATCAATTTTTATTGGCCAAAACCCTATAACTTTTTAACTAATAAAGATAATAAAGTTCTTTCTTTAGTCAATAGATAACATTTTAAGCTTCTATCAAGTTTAAGCTTAATTAAGTTCATTTGGGAATTAATTATTCGAACTTTAAATTTAATTAATTGAAAAATTAGGATTTATCAGGCTTACATTCATGTAATTTACTTACATATGTGAACACTGTTACTATTCTATAAATAGCATCAAACCAAAAAGTCTTGTTCTTCTCTACATGCCAACGGCAAGTGAAAAGATCGAGCAAAACAAGTAATAGGAGAATACACAATCAATTAAACGTAGTGAAGTTCAATCAAACTCAATGAGTTAAATTGATGATTACCTCCGCAATTTGATAACTCGACTGTGGTCGAGGGCGCTAAGAGCTGATGACGTCCTGTGGCGGGACAGAAATTGCAATCCACTAGCCACGTTCAAAAATAATTGTTTCAGTTTTTCTCCACATTATTACTTTCAAATTTTCAAATTAATAATTTGAAAATTAAAAATGAACTCAAGCCTGATAAATCCTAATTTTTCAATTAAGTTCAATATAGCGGTTGTTAATAAATTTTAGCTTAAAGTTCAATTTCTTCTAATTCAATAGTTTTTGGTCAATTTTAAAATAAAACTTAATTTTTCATTAATTACATATTTATTCAAAAAGAAGTGTATTTGCATTTGATCCCAAACCTGTTACATTTATTTATTAATGTAACAGATCAATTTATTGATAAAAAGCCAAAAAATGTTTGCGGAGAAACCAAATTCCTCGACGCGTTTCGATGGTTGGTTAAGCCATCTCTTCAGGAGGATTATCCCCAATTTAGACAGATCGAAAACCTCGCATTATTACTAAATTTACAAACATAACTATTAAGAATTATGTTCATAAACCAAAAGTAAAAGCGTAGATTATCGACTGAACAAAAGCAAACATTTTTCAGTTTTCATCTACCTTCACTTCCCACATTCTTGCTGTAGCCGTCGGCTACTATATGCAGAATGCTGTGAAGAAGGGGGGGAAGTGTGGGAAGTGAAGGTAGATGAAAACTGAAAAATGTTTGTTTTTGTTCAGTCGATAATCTACGCTTTTACTTTTGGTTTATGAACATAATTCTTAATAGTTATGTTTGTAAATTTAGTAATAATGCGAGGTTTTCGATCTGTCTAAATTGGGGATAATCCTCCTGAAGAGATGGCTTAACCAACCATCGAAACGCGTCGAGGAATTTGGTTTCTCCGCAAACATTTTTTGGCTTTTTATCAATAAATTGATCTGTTACATTAATAAATAAATGTAACAGGTTTGGGATCAAATGCAAATACACTTCTTTTTGAATAATATTTACATCCCGACTATTTTGTTATTTTTTGAATTACATATTTATTTATTGTGGATAAATAAAATAACATTTAAAATTTAAATAAAATACACTTTTTGGTTTTTTTCGTAGATTTCCCCCACAAGTGTTTAAGGTCTTTTTATATCATACAAAAAATAACTTGAAATTTGACTTTGAATTTCTAAAAAACTGTACAAGTATAATAATTTTTTGCAGTTATAAAGCTTTTTTATTGTTTATGTAAAACAATTTAAAAATTTCAAATTTCAAAGGAAACCTTTTTTGCAATTAAAATTTTGGTATTTTTATAAAAATCGATTTTCTGAATTCGTTTCTTAATTTGCGCTACTTTTCATCTTTGAAATCTAAAGACAATATATAAGACTATATAACTGCGTTTCAGAAAGTTGCAAAATCGGCTTGACTCTTTTGTTATATGTTCGAAAACATAAAAATGTTCTTAAAAATTAGACGATTTTCGTTCAATGCTAAATATACATAAAGCAAATGTTGCACGGACTTAAATTTTTTAAATAGATTTAAATTCTTTACGAATAAAAATTTATACCATATTTTTGAGAAAAAATTGCACTTTTTCCGATCAGCGCAAAATATTTGACTTTGGAAATTTCTCAACATTAAACGGTTTAAGATATTCAAAGAACTCTGCTTATATATTTTTAATCTAAATGATTCATAATATTTTTGGTAATTTTTTTTCCCTGTCTGTCATATACCTTTAAAATACATACTTTTTTCGCATAGGCCAGGTAATTTATTGGTCAATCCTTTCTCTGTTATAAAGAATCAGTACATTTTAGTTTTTCAGAGTGAAATCTTTATTTGTGGTCACCACCTGCTTATTATCTGGCTATGTGCAGAATTTTTAATACTTTGTCCAATACCCATCTTTGCTTTAACCGACTTGATTAATCTTATATTCTTAAACGAGCAATAATTGTATGTATTTATATATATATAGAATGGCTATCTCGAAAACGGCTCTAACGATTTTGATAAAATTTGGACAGTGGGTATCTTTTTTGATGTATAGGTCGAAGAAGAAGGGACTTTTGGAACTTTTACCTCTAAGAGGGTAAAAACGGGTAAAAAGGGGAAAAAATCGAAAACACTATATCTCCTAAAGTAATAGGTATAGAAACAAAATAAAAATTACGTTTTAAACAGCTATGAAAATAAGCGGACAGGTGTTTGGTACTTTTTTGAAACTATGTCCGATAGGGGGTAAAAAAGGGTGCAAATAGTTTTTTTTGGCACCTTTTTAACCCACTCTTATATTTTAAACTAAAGAATATAGAAAGAAACTTGGTACTGCAATCAATAGATGTAAAAGAAACATGAAACACGTATTTGGTACTTTTTTGATTTTGGAGCCAAAATGGGTAAAAAGGGATAAAATGATAACTTAACATCTCCAAAGTAATATGAATAGGAGCATTATATATTATGTTAAATGCGTTTTAAAAAAATATACCGAATTCAATTGGCACCAAAAAAGTACCAAATATACATATGGAACTTTTAGAAATTAGGGAATAAAAAGGGGGAAAAATTAGTATTATTTTAAACAAATGAATGTTTGTCTGTATGTATGTTATTTATAGAATAGTAAACTGTGAATTTGATTATGTTATGCTCTTTAGCGAAGATGTTGCGGATAAGCCGGCGAAGGTTTTAAAGTTGGTAAGACTAATTTCCGACAGATGGCGCCACTGAAAATTACTAAAAATTAATTAAATCGTAAACTGTACATTTGATCATGCTATGATCTTTAGCAAAGTTGTAGCGGATGAGCCGTCGAAGGCTTTTTAGTTGGTATGAATAATTTCCGACAGGTGGCGCTACAGAAACTTACTCAAAGTCAATTTAATCGTAATCTGTACATTTAATCATGCTTCAATCTTTAGCAAAGTTGTTGTACATGAGCCGACGAAGGTTTTTTAGTTGGTATGAAGAAAATTTCGACTCGATTTGGTATGACGAAATTTACCCAAAGTCAATTTAATCGTATGCTGTACATTTAATCATGCTATAATCTTCAGCAAATTTGTTACGGATAAGCCGAAGAAGGTTTATGAATTGGAATGAGCAAAGTCCGACAGGTGGCGCCACAGAAAATTACTCAAAATGAATTAAATCGTAAACTGTGCATTTGATCATGTTATAATCATAAGCAAAGTTGTTACGAATAAGCAGACAAAGTTTTCTTATATGGTATGAACAACTTCAGGTGGCGCCACTGCAAACTACTCAAAATGAATTAAATCGTAAACTGTGCATTTGATCAGACTATAATCGTTAGCAAAGTTGTTGCGCATGGGTCGACGGAGGTTTCTGTTGATATGAATAATTTCCAAAATTATTCAAAATGAGTTAAACTGTAAACTATGCAAACTATGTGTTGGTCGGACAAAATAAATCAAATAATTTAAAATTAACTGAATATTTCTACAATGTCATTCCTCTAAATTTATTTTAGCACTTTATAATATAAAATATATAAAAACTTTAAAATTTGCCTCAAAATGCTTATCATAAAGCTCCGAGCAAGGCTCGGTCAACCAGGTACTTAAGAAAAGTTATCTACCACGTTAGCCAATCTTTATACTTTAACTTTCATGTTTTCATTTAAGTACCGTTTTGTGCTACAGAAATAACCGCAAACATTTGCCAATATAACTCTAAACGACTAGATGATTTTCATTCGAACAATACCCAGATCAAGTGGCATTCCACCAAAGCAGTTCCACAAACAATAAGAATTTTCACAAGAAAACTATTTGAAAAGCAAAATTTAATATTCACTCTTACTCAAACAAGAAAAAGCTTAAAATATTTCAGTCGGATCCGAGGCAACAATGTAAAATGAAACTTGTGTTTAACTTACCTCCGTTGGGCAATCCTTTGGCATTTTGATTAGAATGTTGTTGTGGATCTGACAATGATGAATGTTGTTGTTGTTGTTGCTGCTGTCGTTGTTTCAGCAATGCTGGATGAGCAGATAAAGATGATGATGAAAACAATGAAGAAACTGCCGACTCTAAGCATGGATTAATATGATGACGCTGTTTGTTGTTGTTCTGTTGTGGTGTTGGCTGTTGTTGCTGCTGCTGCGTTGATTGTTGGTATGTTAATGTCTTGGTTTTTTGCAGTTCCAAAAGTTGTTGTTGGTGTATTGATGATTCAGGTGCATTTAAAAGATCATATGGTAAACGGTCTAAATTAAAAAGTATACGACGTGAAGGTGTTGATGACGATGAGGTTGATGATGATGACGAAGATGAAAATGAAGATGATGAGTTTTCATTGTTAAATGTAGAGGCAGATGATGGATTACGATGACTGCTATATGTGCGAGAATATTGATGTTGATTATGGGAACCATATGTCCTAGATGTGGTGGTCAATGGAGCGGATGTAGTCGTTGTTGTGCTAGTACTTGATGTGGTTGTAGAAGTACTAGAATGGGCTTCACCAAAAGCTATGCGTGAAACAATGGCTGGCTTTCGCGAAGGTTGATGTATATTTACCGAAAGTGCTGCTGCTGGTGGGGTAGTAGAAATTGTGGGAGCATTGGTAGGCGGTATTAGGGTACTGGGATCTAGTGATGAAGTGGTGGTGGTTATTACAGGCCAATAGGTCTTGGCTGGTTCACTGTACACTTGAGCTGGTTGTGAATATACTTTAGCTGGTTCTGAGTAAAATTTCGAAGGTTGTCCATAGACCTTGGCTGGCTCGGAGTAGAACTTTTCCGGTTCTCCATATACCTTGGCGGGTTCGGAATAGACCTTAGAAGGTTCAGAATAAAATTTTGATGGTTCACTATACATTTTTGAGGGTTGAGAATAAAATTTTGAGGGCTCTGATTGATGATTCGTTAGGGATGTATTAGATTTTGGCATAGGCTTTAAACTCTCACTAACATTACGTCTGGCCTCAGCTAAAATACCAGATTGTTGCCATTTCCTTAAATCATCTACATTCTGTGAGATCGAAGAATAAGAAATGGAACGTGATTGAGGTCCGTGACCTGCTTTTGTATCGTGGTAAATAACAGTTTGAAATGGTAGCAATTGGTCGTCAACAATATCAGCTTTAGACTTGTCATCGTCAGTATCTGCTGCTGTCGTTGGTGTTGTTTTATGACGAGATTGAGCCACATGCAAATTAGAATCGTGATTAATAGTCATATTGCGTTGACCACTATGATACGTGTTTGTCACCATTGACATAGAACGTGCTGAGGCGGACGTTTGTAGTGGAGCTGCCAGAATATTGTGTATATTTGTAGAAGCACTGTTTTCTGAATCCAAGGCTTCTAAAGTATCGGACACACTTGTCACTGGATATGTACGTTGACGTGTATGCATTTTACGCGATGATTTGTGTTTTGTCATTGTCAGCGGTTCAACTTCCTCAATGGAAAACTCACTTTTATGTGAGCGATTGATAAAATTATCTCCAGCTGTGGCATCGACATTCGTGGATGATGCTGCTGCCGACAAAGACGTCGGTGGTGGTAGTGTTTGTGATTTGACAGTTGTCGCTGTTGGTGGTTTAGGTGTCAATGTCACGAACGCTTTGCTGGTTGTTGATGTCGTTGTTGTTGTTGTGGTTTTCGCTGTTGTAAAAGGTCTTTTATCATTCTTCATTGATGTCGTCTCATGATCAAAGCGATTTTTGGCAGTTGTTGTACCTCGTTGACTAGAAGAGGAAACGCTTACAGCCACCACTTTGTAATCATCCAATTTCGTATTTTGTTTCTGTTTGAATATTTCTCTTTTCAAATCAATATCTCTGGCTTCAGCATCTAAGATGGCATCATTTTCATCATAATCTTCTAAAAATACAATTTTACTACCTGAGGTAACTAATTTAACTACTTGTTTGCTATCCTCCAACTGATCCTCGGGCTGATTCAGCTTAGATCCTTTGTAGTTCAAACTTCTACCACTACTAGCCCTTCTCCCCGTTTCGGCGGATTTCTTATCAAATGACTCTTCTTTTTTCGCTGCTTTTGCAGCTACTGCTTGCCTTCTCACCACTCTTCCACTTTCACTTACACTGCCACTATCTTCTCCAGCTTCTGCTGCAGCTCCTCCTCCACCCCCCACATATTCACTACTATAGAAATCTTTATCTACCTGCTCATGTTCCATAAATAGTTTGAGAAACTCATTGCCTGCAATGAGATCACTATTGACTTGTGGATTTCCTTTGAGTGGCCTTGTCTCATTAGCGGGTATTCGCGCCAACATCTGTAAGTAATTGATCAAGAAAAATGTTTAGTTTAAAGGTTAAATATTTCTAGAATAATTGCTTGCAATTAATATTGTGTGTTTTTATGTTATAAATAACTAGTGGAAAAATTTATTTTATTGTGTATCAATAATTGCAAATCTCGGTGGGATATGTTTCATTTAGCATTTAATACCCTACGTTAAATGGTTTGTCATACAAATTTTGATTGAGATTTGTAAAGTTGTATGTTTTTGAATCGTTCCAAAGCCAGGGGCCAAATCTCTTCATTGAATATCTATCGAAAACTCAGTCTTTAAAGCAAGTATTATGTAACATACCTTAGGGATTTTTAATTTTGATATCTAAATGTATCCGTTTTGTTTTTTTTTTTTTTTTTGTAAAAACATTTAGTTTAAATTAATTTTTTTTACTATCAGGGAACTTTTTACAAATAAGTTATTAACCCTATTTCTGCATTTCTCCGTAAAAGTCAAAAATAAAAGCTATTTCCACACGAAAAACAGTAAAAAAATTAATTTTATTTCTGCTAAAAAAAATGTGAAAACTCTAATGTTTGGTTTAAATTTGATTTTTTGGTTAAAATTTAACTCTTTTGGGAAAATTTTAATTTTATCTGAAAACTTAAATTTTGAGTAATTTTGGAATTTTTGGAGATTTTTTTTGTGAAATTAGATTTTTGTTAAAAAAAATTTATTTGTTCTGTGAAGATATTTATGTTTTTGTGAAAATCCGAATATTAATAAGTCTGTTGAAAATATGTTTCGAGTTCGAATTTTTTGTTAAAATTTGAATTTTAGTTTAAAATTTAAATTCTTGATAAAAATTTAATTTTTGGTTAAAATTTTAATTTTTGGATACCACTTAAATTTTTTGGTTTAAATTTAAGTTTTTAATAAAAATATGAATTTTATTTAAAAATATGAGGAATTTTTGGATTTTTTGAAGAAATTTTTTATGTGAAATTCAAAAATTTCCTATAAAAACTAAGATTTTTTAAAAAATATCCTATAAAAATAAGACATTTTTGAAAAATTTCAGATAAAAAAAAGAAATTTTGAAAAGTAAGAAATTTTTGAAAAATTTCTTATAAAAATAAGAAATATTTGAAAATTTTCCTAACAAAATAAAAACAAATCCTGTAAAACTTAAAAATTTTTGAAAATTTTCCTACAAAAATAACAAATTTTTGAAAAAATTTCCTATAAAAATAAGAAATTTCTGAAAAATTTCCTATAAAAATAATTAATTTTTGAAAATTTTAGAATGAATATAAGAAATTTTTGAAAAATTTGCTACAAAAATAAGTCATTTTTGAAAAATTTCAAATAAAATAAGAAATTTTTGAAAATTTTACTAACGAATTAAGACTTTTTTTTGGAAAATTTCCTATAAAAATAGATAATTTTTAAAAAATCTCCTATAGAAATAGAAATTCTTGAAAAATTTCTTATAAAAATAAGAAATTTTTGAAAAATTTCCTATAAAAATAAAAAATTTTTGAAAAATTTCATAGAAAAATAAAAAAAAATTTTAAAAATTTCCTATAAAAATAAGAAATTTTTGAAAAATTTCCTATAAAATTAATAAATTTTTGAAAACAAAAATAAGAAATTTTTGAAAAATTTCCCATAAAAATAAGAAATTTTTGAAAAATTTCCTATCAAAATAAGAAATTTTTTAAAAATTTCCTATAAAAATAAGAAATTTTTGAAAAATTTCCTATAAAAATAAGAAATTTTTGAAAAATTTCCTATAAAAATAAGAAATTTTTGTAAAATTTCCTATAAAAATAAGAAAAATTTCAAAAATTTCCTATAAAAATAAGAAATTTTTGAAAAATTTCCTATAAAAATAAGAAAATTTTGAAAATTTTCCTATAAAAATAAGAAATTTTTGAAAAATTTTCTATCAAAATAAGAAATGTTTGAAAAATTTCCTATAAAAATAAGAAATTTTTGAATAATTTCCTATAAAAATAAGAAATTTTTGAAAAGTTTCCCATAAAAATAAGAAATTTTTGAAAACTTTCCTATAAAAATAAGAAATTTTTGAATAATTTCCTATAAAAATAAGAAATTTTTGAAAAGTTTCCCATAAAAATAAGAAATTTTTGAAAAATTTCCTATCAAAATAAGAAATTTTTTAAAAATTTCCTATAAAAATAAGAAATTTTTGAAAAATTTCCCATAAAAAAAAGAAATTTTTGAATAATTTCCTATAAAAATAACAAATTTAATTTCCAATAAAAATAAGAAATTTTTCAAAAATTACCTATAAAAATAAGAAATTTTTTAAAAATTTCCTATAAAAATAAGAAATTTTTTAAAAATGTCCTATAAAAATAAGAAATTATAATAATTTCCTATAAAAATAAGAAATTTAATTTCCAATAAAAATAAGAAATTTTTCAAAAATTACCTATAAAAATAAGAAATTTTTTAAAAATTTCCTATAAAAATAAGAAATTTTTTAAAAATTTCCTATAAAAATAAGAAATTTTTTAAAAATTTCCTATAAAAATAAGAAATTTTTTAAAAATTTCCTATAAAAATAAGAAATTTTTAAAAAATTTCCTATAAAATTTTTGAAAAATTCCCTATAAAAAAAGGAAATTTTTGAAAAATTTCCTATAAAAAAAGGAAATTTTTGAAAAATTTCCTATAAAAACCAGGGACCGAAAATATCAAACCAGTTGACTGTCAACAAAATATTTGACAAATCAAATTGACTTTTTTAAATTGATTCACTATATCAAAAATAAAAACGAAACAAAAATAAAGAAAAAAAACAATAAAATAGTTTTGTCAAATAAAAAAAACAAAAATTTGTTTTTAAAAAAAAATAAAAACAGGTTTTGTTTTTTTAATTTTGTCAAATTGTTTTCTCGACACATTTTGTTTGAAAAAAGTGTCAAATATATTTATTTGACAATATATTTGACAACACGAATTGTGGATAAACCACTGTACCAATTTTGATTAAAAGTATCTCATTAGGAAGATGTACAATAGCCACAGAAAAACATATAATTTTTTGGTTAATTTTGAAATGCGCTACAGCAACCAAACAAACATAAGACAAACAATATGAATTTGTTTTATAACTTGTCTATTTATTTAATAAAAAAAACATGTATCATTTAACTTTTCATTAGACACATCACATCAATATTTAGTTTAAGCATCATAATGGTTTTTAAATTGGCTTCTGAAATATTGTGACGCAAATCCGACAAGATTAGCTTCAGAGCTGAAAACGATCTCTCAACAGACACTTGCGTTGCCGGTACAGAGTGAATAATCATTGCAAGTTTTGATAAAATAGGAAATTGGTAATTGTTTTGCCAATAGATTACCAAGTCGTTTTCGATATCAATTTTTTTCCCCTTGTAGCATTCTATTTCTATGAAGGCCCGTTCAATATAATCATTATAATGGGATTCTTCGTCATCCGATGAGGAACTTCCTACTTCCAAATCTAAAATTCCACTTCTCAAAATCGAGGAGGAGCTTTGCATTGAACTATCATCCATTAGAAACGACTCATCTCTTAAGATGGATGATGATGACGGCATATCTTGTTGTGTTTGACTAGTGCTCTATATTATTTCGGAGAAAAAAATTAAAACATTTAAATTACAATGTTCATCATAAAAACTAATACAGGTATCATCAGCAAATCAACCATACAAAATTGCTACATCAAACCTACATTATTTTTTATAAAACTTTTTAGCTAAACTTTTATATGACTTTCAGATAATTACTTCTTAGGATATGACTTACTTGTTTCATGGTTTCCATTTGGCGGATAAGTGCCTTAAGGTGCAATTTAGCCACTTCAATTTTTTCCTTAGAAAGAGTTCTTCTTAGCCTAGGATCCAAAAATATGGCAGAATACATAATGTTGTGCTCTAGCAAAGCATTTTGGCGCGACTGAACGTAATGTAGCAACTTATCGCTCAATTCGTTGTTTGCTGCTTGTAGCTGAAATGTCATTTGCAACCATAATTTATAAAAATCTCCGAGCAACAAATCGCTTTTCTGCAAACTTAAATTTAATGAATTGGCAGGTGTAAGTGTTGCAACAATGTCTTCCACTATAATCCAGTCATTTGAACTTAGTTGCTTTCTCTGCTCTAAATATTCGCTGCAAAATAATTTGTAGTCTAACAGACGCGTTAGCATTACATATGTGGACATCCAGCGGGTCGGAACGTCAACAATAGGTTTTTTTAAGTTTAAAGATTTCCAAATATTTCTGAAATGTCGAGGGCAATTAGGTCGTCAGTGATCATTAGGACGTCCCAAAAAATTGAAATTGCGATTTTAAAAATGCATACTCCCCAATTTTTTTTTCTTTTAACGCCAGTAATTAAAATACAAAATATTATTTAGATCGGATATCGAGAACCCATGCCGCATTATCCCTGAATTTTGGACATTCAATTTGTATGGAAAGAAATTGACTTTTTCCACTTTTTGAGAAAATTAACACAGTATTTCGGTGTTTTGCTCTAAATGTTTACAGGATCATAATTCAGACTAAGTAAGTTTTTAAACGAGTTAAATTCAGTAAAAGTCGGTTGAAAATTTGTAGAGTTATTTCTCTGAGCTTTATGAACATATGCAATAAAAAAATCGATTACAATATTTTGTCATATTTCATATACATTTTATCGGCACGGGTTCCCGCTAGTATGCGTTTTTCTATCTTAAAAATTATTTTTTTCATACAAACTGTAGTTTGTCTAGTGATCATTCATACAGTCATTAAAAAAATGCTACTTACCGATATTTTGATGTTCTCAAAAGTTTAGCTAAGTTTCGAGCTTTTTTAATAACATTTATATTTAAGTTCACGATGAAATCTCTGACAGCTAATTGTAAAGTGTGTGCTGCACACTTTATAGACAATATATTGTCAAATTTGATACAATTTACTATATTTTCACAGAAGTCTTCTTCCTCAACTTCATTATCACTTTGGCTAGTATCAACATCAGAATCCTCGTTGTCATCGTCTTCATCAAATGAAATTTCATCAAAATATTGTAGCGGCTCCTCTGCCAAGAGATCAACAGTTTTAACAAGATTTCTGCCATTATCGGTAGTCACCGAATAAATTTGACTCTTTTTGATGTTGTACAAATTTAAAATCTCATCTATCTCTACCTTAAGATTTATTGCGGTGTGGCTTTTGTTGACCTCAGTAAATCCCAATGTTATTATTATAATTTTTCCATTGTGGAAAAGTTGAGCATTAACGCCCAAGATCCGCCTATCCGCGCGTGTGGCCGTATCAATTTTTAAGGAAATAATCTTGCCATCAGTTATATCTTTAATTTTAGCAATTAGCTTTGCGTTTTTTTCTTCAACAAATGTCATTATATTTCTTGAGGAAATTTTCGGAATTTTTAAACTTTCAAATATTCCACTAGTTAAAGCGTTAAAGGGTTCAGAATCAAAAAATGATAGTGGTAACGATTGCTTTACCACAAAATCAATACAAATATTAATAATTTGGTTTGGTGACATTTCTAAGCTAAATTTTATTTTTTTGTTGTTTTCATCATCCTCATTTTCATTTTCCAGCTTTATTTGCTTGGAATAATCCTCATACAAATCCACATGTTTTCGTTTTAAATGCCGCTTCATCAACGTTGTAAAGCTTGAATTTACTTTCTGGGAACAACTTTTGCATTTCGAATCTTCACCACTTCCAACGAAATACTTTCGAAGTGTTTCGTCAAGTTTTCGGCCCATTACAAAGTATTGATTAAATTTACCTTTAATATATTCGCGAGTTCATTAATTAAGAATAAATACAAAACACTTTTTCAAGACTTAAAGTCACTTTTGAATCGCTTACCACAAATCGGTTACTTCAAATCAGAATCAGTACGAAATTAAATAACAGCTAATCATCAATATAAGGAATGCATTCACAAGAGAGAGAGATAGAGACGGTGTCTGTATCATATATAAAATACAGCATCAAAAACACTTGTATCTACTTACTCTTTATTAAAATTGGTGCAATGGTTTAGCCAAAACTCGCGTTGTCAAATATATTGTCAAATAAATATATTTGACACTTTTTTCAAACAAAATGTGTCGAGAAAACAATTTGACAAAATTAAAAAAACAAAACCTGTTTTTATTTTTTTTTAAAAACAAATTTTTGTTTTTTTTATTTGACAAAAATTTTTTATTGTTATTTCTTTATTTTTGTTTGTTATTTTTTTTGTTTTTAATTTTAATAAAAAGAAATCTAAAATTTGTTGTCAATTATAATAAAATTTTTTTTTGACACGGTCCCTGATAAAAACAGGAAATTTTTCAAAAATTTCCTATAAAAACAGGAAATTTTTGAAAAATTTCCTATAAAAATAAGAAATTTTTGAAAAATTTCCTATAAAAATAAGAAATTTTTGAAAAATTTCCTATAAAAATAAGAAATTTTTGAAAAATTTCCTATAAAAATAAGAAATTTTTGAAAAATTTCCTATAAAAATAAGAAATGTTTGAAAATTTTCTATAAAAATAAGAAATTTTTGAAAAATTTACTATAAAAATAAGAAATTTTTGAAAATTTTCCTATAAAAATAAGAAATTTTTGAAAAATTTCCTATAAAAATAAGAAATTTTTGAAAAATTTCCTATAAAAATAAGAAATTTTTGAAAAATTTCCTATAAAAATAAGAAATTTTTGAAAAATTTGCAAAAAAAATAAGAAATTTTTGAAAAATTTGCTATAAAAATAAGAAATTTTTGAAAAATTTCATATAAAAATAAGAAATTTTTGAAAAATTTCCTATAAAAATTTGATAAATTGAAAAATTTTCCTATAAAAATAAGAAACTTTTGATAAATTTCCTATAGAAATGAGAAATTTATGAAAAAATTCCTATACAAATAAAAAATTTAAAAAAAAAATTCCTTTAAAAATAAGAAATTTTTGAAAAATTTTCTTTAATAATAAGAGATTTTGAAAAATTTTCAATAAAAATAAAAAATTTTTGAAAAATTTCCTATAAAAATAAGAAATCATTGAATAGTTTCCTATAGCAATAGAAAAATTTTGAAAAATTTCCTACAAAAATAGGAAATTTTTTAAAAATTTCTTATTTTTATCGGAAATTTTTAAAAAATTTCTTATGAATATAAGAAATTTTTGAAAAATTTCCCATAAAAATCGGATTTTTATGAGCCGGAAACTATGCAAATAACTTTGTGAGGAAGTGCTTCATCATTGACACTCCATACTTTGAATTAGTGATGGGATACTATCGATGGTATTATCGATATTATCGATGGTTCACCAACTATCGGAAATATCGATAGCTAAATAAACTATCGATTGCGATAGTTAAAAAAAATAATTGCTCGACAACACTTTTTCTTTTCAATGTATGGCAACCTTTTTTAGCTGCTTAATTCGGGACTTCCCAAATAAAATCAACTCTTAATTAAATTATGAATATAAATTTTGTTTGCGGCCCTTATATAAAGTGAAAAATGACAACAATATCTTCAAAATCTAAGGTCTGGAGTTTTTTTACAAGAAGTGCTGATGGAAAACCAATTGCAAAATGCAATATTTGTAAAAAAGAATACAAGACATCTGGAAATACTTCTAATCTTATGGATCATATGCAAAGAAAACACAAGTCCGAGTGGGATAGAGAAGTTCCACAATCTTCAACGTCAGGTCAAAAACAATTGGAAACATATTTCATAGCGGAAGAAACGTCTTACGACATAAATAGCTCCAGACAGAAATTACTTTTGCGAAAACTAACATCATTCATTGCAAGGGACTTCCAGCCTTTTAGTGTTGTAGAAGATGCTGGATTTAAGGAATTTGTGAATGCATTGGACAGCAAATTTATAATTCCATCTCGTAGACAAATAAATGATGTTCTTTTGCCAAATTTGTATGAAGATGCCAAAAAGAAGTTAATAAATATATTGAAAAATGTAGACGAATGTGCGTTAACTACAGATACGTGGACATCATCTAACACAGAAGGATATATTACTGTAACATGTCATTTTAGAAATTACTACACTGATAAACTTGAAGCTGCAGTTATTTCCACAGAAAAGATTGAGGGTAGGCACACTGCTGAAAATTTGAAAAATACACTAAACGAGATTATTACAAGATGGGATTTACAAAACAAAGTATCCATTATTGTCACAGACAATGCTGCAAATATTGTTGCAGCTGTAAATTTACTCAAAATAGACCATATGCCGTGCTTTGCCCATACAATCAATTTGGTTGTAAAAGATGCTTTGTCAACAAATAATGAGTTAAAGGCTTTGATAAAACGTGTCAAAGATATAGTAACTTTTTTCAAATCCAGTACAATCGCAAGTGACAAATTACGAAGTTTGCAAAGTGAAAAAAACGAACCAGAATTGCGGCTTATTCAGTCAGTAAGTACAAGATGGAATAGTGAAATGGCAATGATAAGAAGATTTTTAACACTAAGAGAGATGCTTACAATTATTATTATATCATTAAAGAACGGACCGTCTCCTGCAATTGTTATCACATCAAATGAATCCGATATTTTATCTGAAATTGTTGATATATTGGAGCCCTTTGAAGATGTAACAACAGAAGTTTCTGGGGACCAATATGTAACTGTGTCTTTGGTTATACCATTAATTCATGGTATCTTTTTAAAACTACAAAATTTGACTGGTACAATTAAAACACTTATTGGAAAACAAGTATTAGCAGAAATACAAGAATCCATTACTAAAAGGCTATTTCCCTATGAGAAGCGAACAGCTGCTATTGTAGCTACAATTGTTGACCCTCGTTTTAAAAAAGCTTTCAGAACATCGGAAATTTTCAATAACGCACAAAAATATTTAATTAATGAAATCGAGCATGAAATCGATCGTTCTGTTTCGGAGTCAGATTTCGGAGATTTACAAAATGAGACACTAGAAGTGCAAAAACGTTGTCGAAGTAGCCGTTTGCTTTCTTTTGTACAAAACCAACAAGCGCCTAAAACTTCCACTGATGTTTCTACAATTGTACGGCAATACATTGAGATGCCGATAAAAAACCGGTCTTGTAACCCAATTTCTTTTTGGGTTGAAAATAAAACTATTTTTAAATCTTTGTCAAATGTTGCACTAAAATACCTCATTGTTCCTGCCACTTCCGTACCTTCCGAAAGAAGTTTTTCAGCTGCCGGTGAAATACTCAACGATAGACGCAGTCGTCTTAAGCCCAATAAAGTTGATATGCTTGTGTTCCTCCAAAAAAATCAATTCCTTCTTGATTAGGACTTTTTTTGTATGGGATTTCCTATTTAATTTTATTATTTATTTTTTTATTTATACATGAATACACATCTTAAGTTATTTAATGAATTGTCAAACGTTTAGTCAATGTATATTTCATAATAAAATCGTAATTCAGCTCCTATGATAAACTTTTTGTTTACTTTTGATTTAAGCCGATAGTATCGATAGTATCGATATTTTTTTTAGACTATCGATTAATATCGATGGCGTAGACTATCGATAGTTTCCCATCACTACTTTGAATAAGTTTTGGTAAAGTTCGCCGCATTCGATATAGATAGAAAACTCAGACTTTAAAGCAAATATTGTATAACATACCTTAGGGATTTTCAAAATAATTTATTTTGATAAAACGTTTAGTTTAAATGAAATTCTTTTGCTAACAGAAAACATTTGACAAAGAAGTTTTAATGTTAATTATTTAGATTATCCAAAAAGTATGCCACACAAA
This sequence comes from Stomorhina lunata, assembly GCA_933228675.1. NCBI lineage: Eukaryota > Metazoa > Arthropoda > Insecta > Diptera > Rhiniidae > Stomorhina > Stomorhina lunata. The sequence goes on along the minus strand of OW121740.1, from coordinate 95,077,526 downwards.
TGTTTCTAAAATATCTTACATTTCGATCGATATCAAATTTGGCGATTTGGCCTAGGAAAAAACTAATTAATTCACTTCTATCAAAATTTCCAGATTATTTTACTTGACTCATATGTTAAAGTTCAGATTGTTATCTGTAAAAGTTTTTTTCAAAATAGTTCTCTCAGAGGTCGAGTTTGACCATAACATAGCACCACTAGTCCTTTTCATTTTATAATGTCATTTATAACGACATTGATTTATTACAATATGATGTTAATTTCGAATAATTTACTGAGAAATCAATGAAAAAATAGAACAAAAATATTGAGAAAAAAACCAACGGAAATGCATCGTTTATGACATCAATGGTATGAATGAATCAATCGATATAATCATATAATGAACGATCAGTAATAAATGTTACAAAAAATGGAATAAGAAAAAAGAATAAATAATTTTTCTCACAGTGGGAATTTAGTTTCTAGAAATAGAAATATTTTGCTTTATCAATATTTATCGTTTATTGAAATAATAAGTATTTTAAGTAAACTGAAAATTTAAAGTACAATAAATACACATATCGTTTTCTATAGATTAAAACAAGTAAGAAAGCGCTATAGTCGGTCAAGCCGACCATACGATACCCTTCACCACTAAGGTCAAAAGTGTTATTTTTCCTGTATAAAGACAAATATTTGCTAAATGTTGCCATCATACAAACATTTTCTCAAAACTTATATATTCAACCTGTTTCCGTCATTTGCACTTATATGAGAGCTAGAGTCAAATATGGACCGATTATCTCGAAATTTGGCAAGTTGACTACAGTTGTTACAAAAATTATGTATGCGAAAAAAAAATTTTGATTATCTTTAGATTTACGAGCGTTTTAGTGATTTTTTGTCTCATTTAGTGCGTTTTTAAAGAAGAGTTTGTATGGGAGCTATGGTCAAACGTGGACCGATTTCAACGAAATTTGATACAGTGATTTAAGTTTACATAAGCAGTATCTGTTTTAAATTTCTTGAAAAAATGTTGATATTTGTGGCCAATATATCAATTCCGGGAAGTGGGACCTATGGGAGGTACCATAAATAATTGACCGATTTTGACCAATTTCAATAGCCATGGTCCCATTGTCAAAAAAATTATCTATGCCAAATTTCATCAAATTATCTTTAGAATTGCGACCTGTAGTTTGATTACAAGGTTTACATGGGGGTCCAGCCAGCCAGCCAGACGGACGGACATCGCTAAATCGACTCAGAAAGTGATTCTAAGCCTATTGGTATACTAAAAGGTGGGTCTAAGACAAATATTTCTATGCGTTACAAACATCAGCACAAACTTATAATACCCATTCCACCTATGGTGGTGAAGGGTATAAAAAAGTAAAAGCTTAAATCTGAATAAAATTAAAGTACAATTCCTTTTGAAGACCTAAAAATTTATTTAAATTCCTTAAGACTTAAACGAAAGTTTAATTACTTCAACAAATCTACAATTTATGCCTTAAGATACAAAAAATATCTAGAAAAACTTGTCAAAATTTTTATCGAAAATCTTTAATTACTAAAATAATAATAAAAAATCAATAATTTTTTGCTTTATACAAAATAAATCTTTATTCAAGAATTTTAAATCTCATGAAAAAAAGACATTCTTATAAATGTCAAATAGTTTTGTTGCCAAAATAACCCCAGGCAAACAGGTATGTCAAATTTGTTTTCGTACATACACAATTCACAAAAAAATTAAAAGAAAAAACCACCAAAACATCAAACACACAAATACTTATCTATTTAATAAGATAAACTCTTAATTTAATATAAAAGAAAAAAACTTAAAAGTAATACCAAAATACTTTGCACAAATCTGGCAAACCAAAAATGTACAAAAACACTTCATACACAGTGCAGCCGCCACAACAACGCAACGACAAACAGTTTATCAATCAAATTAAAACGAAAGACTTAAGACACAAACTTTATATAAATAAATAAACACATTCATGCATTCAAAATAAACAAATAGAGCCGCAAAATTTTGACTTAACGACAAAATTAACATTTTTTCCAAAAAAAAAAAAACACCAACAAAAAAAACAGTTTACAAAATACAAAAATACTGACGCATAAACAAATCCACTGATAGAGACAAGTTAACATTAGCTATGAGAACGATAAAAATCTTGGAAACTAATTGTCTGAGTGCGATACTGTTGATAGAGTATCGAATGTTTCATTTTATACACAAATAGAATTTAGTTATTTTTATAATACACTCGAGCAGTATTATTTAACACTTACATGCCATTGAAATTGATTTGAAATACTTTAAATTAATTAAGAAGCCAAACATTTATATCTTTGTATATATCTTTGTAATGTGAGAAAATAAAAATTAATTCGTTTTTGCGATTAGAGCTAAAGGTATAGTACGAGGGCAGTTTAATAAATCAGGGGCCAAATCGCCGAATTCGATATTGTATGAAATCTAAGATATTTCAGAAACATTTGTGTAGCATACTTTTAGGGTAATATAAATAATTTATAATATAAAAGGTTTACTACAATTTAATTTAATTAATTTAATTGTCAAAAGTTTCGTGATAGTAAACTAAATGTTTCGATAAACAAACGGATGTGTTTAGATTTTAAATTTTATTGAACTATTAGCAAAAAGTCTGAGTTTTTGATCGATATCGAATGCGGCGATTTAGCCCCAGATAACTTTTTAAGTATATAATGTTTTTTCTTAATCAAAAATAACAAAATTGTCGGGTTGTAAATATTATTCAAAAAGAATGACCATTGGCATTTGATCCCAAATCTGTAACATTTATTTATTACTCGTAATGTAACAGACCAATTTATTGATAAAAAGCCAAAAATTGTTTGAGGAGAAACCAAAATTCCTCGACGCGTTTCGATGGTTGGTTAGGCCATCTCTTGAGGAGGATTATCCCCAATTTAGACAGATCGAAAACCTCGCATTATTACTTATTTTACAAACAAAACATTTCAGAATTATGTATATAAACCATAAGTAAAAGCGTAGATCATCGACTGAACACAAACAAACAATTTTCAGTTTTCATCTTCCTTCACTTCCCACATTCATGCTGCAGCCGTCGGAGGGTAAGATGTTTAAAATAAACAGAGGTTTATTTTAAAAATAAACTGAATTCCTCGGTTTCTCCGCAAACAATTTTTAGCTTTTTATAAATAAATTGGTCTGTTACATTAATAAATAAATGTAACAGATTTGAGATCAAGTGCGAATAGTCACTCTTTTTGTTTTTTCTTAATACTAGAATTTTTCAGGGTATCAAAAATTACCTTTTTGTAGGACCCAAATTTCCTACAATTAATATGGTTTCTTTTTTTTCAATTTCAAAACTAAAAGTACCAAAACAGGGGAAAAGAAGAAGTCAACTAGTCTCTAATAACCTCTGAGTAATATTCGATTTTAATTTTTCTACTTTTCTCAATAGTCTTAGAATATAGCAAAAATTCTTAAGGATTTTCTCTAACATTGTGTTTGGGAATCGATTTAGCTTAGTACTAGATTAATATCTAATATTTAGGTTAGATTTAGTATGTGTAAGAAAATATATAACGTGAAGCCTGAATATACTTTTTTTCATACTTTTTTTTGTTATCATATTAGCATTTATAGATATGTCAGAAACTAATATCTTAAAACTCATAATTTTTGAAAAATTTCCTATAAAAAGTAAATTTTTGAAAAATTTCCTATAAAAGGTAAATTTTTGAAAAATTTTATATAAAATGTAAATTTTTGAAAAATTTCCTATAAAAGGTAAATTTTTGAAAAATTTCCTATAAAAAGTAAATCTTTGAAAAATTTCCTATAAAAAGTAAATTTTTGAAAAATTTCCTATAAAAAGTAAATTTTTGAAAAATTTCCTATAAAAAGTAAATTTTTGAAAAATTTACTGTAAAAATTAAATTTTTGAAAAATTTTATATAAAAGTAAATTTTTGAAAAATTTCCTATAAAAAGTAAATTTTTGAAAAATTTTTTACAAAAGTAAATTTTTGAAAAATTTCCTATAAAAAGTAAATTTTTGAAAAATTTTTTACAAAAGTAAATTTTTGAAAAATTTTATATAAAAGGTAAATTTTTTAAAAATTTCCTATAAAAGGTAAATTTTTGAAAAATTTCCTATAAAAGGTAAATTTTTGAAAAATTTCCTATAAAAGGTAAATTTTTGAAAAATTTCCTATAAAAGGTAAATTTTTGAAAAATTTCCTATAAAAGGTAAATTTTTGAAAAATTTCCTATAAAAGGTATATTTTTGAAAAAATTCCTATAAAAAGTAAATTTTTGAAAAATTTCCTATAAAAAGTAAATTTTTGAAAAATTTCCTATAAAAAGTAAATTTTTGAAAAATTTCCTACAAAAAGTCAATTTTTGAAAATTTTCCTATAAAAGGTAAAAATTTGAAAAATTTCCTATAAAAAGTAAATTTTTGAAAAACTTCCTATAAAAGGTAAATTTTTGAAAAATTTCCTAAAAAAAAGTAAATTTTTGAAAAATTTATTTAAATCTTAGAATCGTACTACTATGAAATAAGATTAACTTTTACTCTGTTCTAGTAAATATTTCTTTTAGAATTATTAAATTCATTGGACTTAACCCACTTTCAAAAAAAATTTAGTTACAATTTAATTTGAAGAAGCATTTCCTTCTGAAATTAAAAATATATTGGACTTAATCCACTTTTAGAACAAATAAATTTGAAATATTTATTTTGTTTGAATAATTTGTTCTATTAAATTGGAAAATATATGGGACTTAAACCACTTTTAAAATAAAAATTTGTATCAAATAGTTAACTACAAAATGTTTGACTGTCAAGGTTTTGTAAATTTAAAATTAATTATTTTTCGCATAGAAGGATCCACAATTGCAGAACCTTTCATTAACTCAATTTTTTTTGGAATATGGACTTATTCCACTTTCAAAATAAAGTCTTCATATTTATAATGGAGCAATGTATTTAGTATAAGACAAATGTGAAAGTATGATAAAATGGATGAGTTATGTAATTGAAGTTGGATACCAAGCAATGGTTCTGATTGGTCTTAACTTGGTAAGCCCAGACTTAACTATCATCTCAACTGTGGACACTGACCACCTCATGGTATCACCTGGGGAACTACGTCAACACCCATTATTGTAGTCAGCTAATATGTGCCTCGTGTTCTCCCATAAGAACGTTAAAAATATGGGCAAGTAACCCACTCCTGGAAAAACAATTACTATGAAAAAGCTAAAATTAGTATAAAAAAGGCCTCCCTAATGATAATAGAGAACATCCGAAACTTCGATGGAAAGACTAAGTATAGGAATATCTTTCGAAGCTTGGCTTACGAAATTGGAGAATATGCACACAAGATCGAAGCGCATGGAATTCTAAAACATGCTCGGTCTTTGACTTTACCATGTCATAGACCATTTAAATAAGTAAGTAAGCATTATTAAATAGGCATAAGAAAAATATTTTATTTAAATATAAATTTCACGGTTTAATACATGTATTAAAGAAATGTCTTAGTATAGGGCAAATGTCTCATTATATGATGGAATGAAATATGTAAAAAAATATCTGAGTATAACAGAAATGTGCTAATATAACAGAAATATCCTAGTATACCTATATTTTAAAACCATATCTATATTTTAAAACTATAACAATAATATTGATTTTATAATTTAATAATAAAAGTGATACTTATACTAACGGACTTACATAACTTAACTAAGAAAGTTACCTATTTTAAAATCTAATTGTAGAAAATTTCTTAAATTTATCTAAATTGTCCGTAAGAAGGTCTAACAATGTAGACCATGAATTTCAAAGTAAATATTTAAACTTGGATGCTTGCGTCTTAAGTCTTTTGTTTCTATAAAGTATTTATTTTGTTCAACAAAATCATAATGTCATAATTTCTTGTCTTAATAAGTCAAATATAAGGAGATTGATTTGTATAAAATGTCTCAATATTAGAGAAATATCCTAGTATAAGACAAAAGATGCGGCATAAGAAAACTGCGTTGATATTATATAAGGAATTTTGTATTTAGTATAAAACCAAATTTGTAGTTTTGAAATCTGCACATCCAAAATAAGGACTTAAGATATATTTTAATATTAGTCCAGTAGAAGATAAGCTTAAAAGCAATATACAAAATTCTTACTATGTTTATATAAAATGTCACGGATTTTTAAAACATTCTAAAATGAAAAAGGATGTTTAATATTATGAATCCATTATGATATCATTTCTGTGTAACTTTGAGACAACTTGAAAAGAAATTACGTGGCAAAATTTCTAGTTGAATGCATTACATTTTTTACAAACTTTAAACTAGAGCAAACAATTCCAACTTACGAGTACTATTAAACTTACAGCAAACATGATGTAAGATAAAATTTACATATTTACATACATGTTGAATTACTACTTTTTTTATTATTTAATAATATAATTATAATATAACAAAAAAAGAAAAAAAAAACTCAAACTACAACTAAACCACATCCGGCAGAATTATTAGAAACTACAACAAAAAATTAAAAAAAAAATGACAACAAAACTAAAGCTGCTCCCCTTTTAAAGTTGACTATTTCTTTTGTATTTCTATTGTTTTTCTTCATTAAACATAAACGGAGTTAAACTTAGAAACACAAACAAACAAAAAAAAACACAAGAAGTGTTTTCAGTTCATTTCTACTCGTGGTGTTTAGTGTTGCACCTCCATGGAAGCGATCGATCTATCACCACAGATCAGTCTCACTCACAGTTAGAAACTAACAAAAACACACACGAGACACATGTAAATGTTCTCGAGAACTTAATAAGAATTGCTCGTAAACATATGCTTACAACTACAAGTCATTTGCTTAAAACGTCTCTTACTACCGCAAAATGTCCGTCCATTCGTGGTTTAATAGAAAGACAATCGGCTGAAGGGACAGACACATTTAAATGCTTTAGTTTCGATTTAATAGAAGAAAATCAACAGTTTCTGCTCTTTTTTCTTAAACTTTGTATTTCCATTTTTCTTTAGTACAAAGTTGTTGTCACTTAAATTGTTTTAACAATTCACCTATAAATTGTTGTGCAGAGAAAAAATTAAATAAAACAATCATTAAGTGGGCGTGTTATATAGATCATATTTATTAGATTAAAACGAATATGCCAACAATATTAATATTGAATTTTTAAAACAATAGTTATTATAAAAAAAGAATTGTCAACGAATTTTACAAGTACTCTACAAGTCTAAATATTAATATACTACTGAAGTTTAGAATCCTAGTATAGGAAAATTTTTGATTTTGATAAAACAACAAACAATTTATTTCAGTATGAAATATCTAGAAGTCTTAGCAAAGCCAAATGCTCTGAAAGAAACAAATGAGTCTCAATAAAACAAGTAAGAAAGAGCTATAGTCGGTCAAGCCCTACCATAAAATGCAAACAAAGGTCAAAGGTCTGTTCATTCTCGTGTATAAAGACAAATATTTGCTAGATTTTTTCATCATACAAACATTTCCAAGTCTATATGTATTTAAGTTGTTTCCGTTAGTTAGACTTTACTAGAGCTAGTGTCAAATGTGAACCCTTGAAAATTTACTGTTGGCAACCCTGTTCATGTACAAACAGCTGTTAACGTTGATATATTTTTTTAGTACGTGTTAATAATACAAGTGAAGCAGCAAAATTTGTATTAAATTAAAAACTGTTTTTTAAGATATTCTTGTAAAAAAAAAACTTTGTAAATATGAGTTGTAATACTCGAGGTGAGTATTTTTACTATATATGAATATAGTTTGCCAAAAGTTTGTATTTCGTACTTATTTTGGTGTTTTTTTTTTTTGGTATATTTTGTGAAATTTTCAAGAGTTTTATCGTCTTTTGTCGAGTAAAGCTAAAAATGTTTGAAGTGTCATTGGAACTATTCACAGGTGATTTGTTTAAAAGTTATTGCAGTTTTCCTCCGAAAATTCGTGTCCTTGAAAATACGCCTAAGGATATACACCAAAAATTGTATGTTGTAAATAAAGAAATTCCAAAGTTAGACATGATATATCATTTAATGACTTGCTACTAGTAAATAGTTCAGTTTTGTTTAAATATAATCAAATTTACTTTGTTTTTTTTCCTGTTGGAAAATTTTACATTTTTCTCAGGTCGGTTTCAAACATCAGTTTTTAAGTTATTTTGTTCAACAAATATTACAAATTTAGAATTTGCTTTCCAATGTGTCAAAACAGACAAATGGGAAAATAAAACCTAAAAAAAATTAGGTCCATATCTTGAACCGCTTAGCCGTACCTACGATTTCAAATTGAAGAATTTCGCGAAAATGTAAATTTTTGGGCCAAATTCGAGTAAATGCTCGGTAAATTAATTAATATTATTGCTTCGTTTATGGAAAACCCATGCTAAAGGGTCTTCTTGAATATTGGACGAGATTAACTCTTTCTTCACCGCGGTCAAATGTCAATATTTGGATTTTCTGAAAATTTTCATAACGAGATTACGGAATATTAAGAAATAATTAGCGAATTAAAAAAAAGTATTAAAATAATTGTTTTTGGCAATTTAAGTGTTTTTTATTACAAAAAAATATATATGATCATTGATTTGATAGGTTTGTATTCGAAAAATGATAATCTATATTCTCTACAAAAAAATTTTGATTTGTAGATTATCAATGCTAACTAACAAATCAATGCTAAACTAACAAATCAATGTTCGTATTTACTTTTTTTAATAAAAAATACTTAATCTTGCCAAAAACATTATTACTTAATATTCCGTAATCTCGCTTTGAAAATTTCCAGAAAATCCAAATTTTGACATTTGACCGCGATGAAGAAAGCGTTGATCTTGTCCAATAGTAAAAAATCCCTTTAGCATAGGTTTTCTATAAACGAAACAATAATATTAATTATATATAATATATAATTCCCCGATAACATTCCAATTGGAACAAGGGGTACTTCTCTCAGACAATGAGCTGCATCCGATTCTATTTTTAGACTCATTGAAAGGGACCTACGTTTTAACGCCGGCTCCGAACGGCAAATGCATTAGTTAGAGAAGTTTTACATAGCCTAATACTCAACAACCAGTGGCTAGCTGAGTTATGAGGTGAACCGCCGCTTTTTTTGAAAATTTATTTTTTCAAGTGAATCTGGCCAGGGATCGAACTTGGGCCTCTGGTATGCTAGGCGGATGACTAACCTGCGGTTCACAAATATTAATTATATTTTTTGTTAAATTGAATACAAGTAAAATTTACCGTGCATTTACTCGAATTTAGCCCAAAAATTTACATTTTCGCGAAATTCTTCAATTTGAAATCGCAGGTATGGCTAAACGGTTTAAGATATGGACCTATTTTTTTAGGTTTTATTTTTCCATATGTCTGCTTTGACACACTGGAAACACAATTCTAAATTTGTAATATTTGTTGAATAAAATTTTCAAAAAATTAAAAAATGATTTTTGAAACCGACCTGAGAAAAATGTAAAATTTTCAAACATGAAAAAACTAAGTAAATTTGATTATACTTAAACAAAACTGAACTATTTACTAGCAACAAGCCATTAAATGATAAATCATGTCTAACTTTGGAATTTCTTTATTTACAACATACAATTTTTGGTGCATATCCTTAGGCGCGTTTTCAAGGACATGAATTTTCGGAGGAAAGCTGCAATAACTTTTAAACTACATCATGGATTTTCGTTTTTCATGATTTGAAATAAAGCTTTGTTAGTTCTCTTTAATATTCTATTATTTTTTCTTGTAAAAATTATTTATTTTTGGTATAAATTTTGCAAAAACAAAAAAATAACCCATTTTTCCCCATACATAGAACGTTGTCCGATTTGGCTCAAATTTTCAGATATAAACTTTAGACTTAGCCTTAGTATAAGAAAAATTCGAAAGCATAATAAAAATGCCATAGTTAGTTGTTAATGGCAGACAATTCGACTTTATAATAGGCACAATACCAATATTAATGCTTATATATACGAGTAGCATAAAATATAGACTTAGATATTTTCTTACAAATTTTGCATCATATTTTAAAGTTTCAATCTCAGATAACGATTTTATTGAAACAAATTTCTTTTAATTATCTAAATTCTCCAAAGAACGATCCAGAAATGCAGACCATGACCTTCAAACCAAATACTTTAACTTTGGTGCTTGTATCTTAAGTCTTTTGTTTTTTCTAAACAATTTTTGTTTTGTTTAACAAAGTGCCACTTTAAACTATATTTTTCTGTACATGTTGTTCTTGTAGTTCACAGCTTTTGTCATTTTATGATCTCTTCAGAAATTTGTTGTTGTTTTTGTTGTTCTTTAACTGTTGTTATTGTCTTTTTTGCACCATGCAACTCAGTGATTTTGTGTCAATGTTAATTTGTCAAAGTGGACATGGCATAATTGTCACAACTGATTGTAAGAAACCGTCATAATGCATTTAGGTTTCCCCATTGTTTTATCTTTATTATAATTTTTTTATTTAATTTTTTTTTTTTTTTGTATGTTAAACTTAATAATTTTATATATAAGAGTGAGTATGAGTATTTTTTTTTTTTGTTTTGTTGTATGTAATAATCTTTGTTGCCGCTGTTACTTGTAGGGTAATGTAATAATTTTACGCTTAAAAAGGCATAATTCAATAGCCCTTGTGGTAATTTAAGCATTGATGTGAAGGTGGTTTTTTTTACATTTACCAACAACACGCTGCTGACCAATACACGTTGGTTAATGTGATCAAATGAATTTATGTTAATGAATGAATATTACGACTAAGATACATCCACACACTCTTTTTAGCAAAGAGTGACAAGAATAGTTATTAAAGGTGAATGCTGCCACTAGTAATTATATTTTGTCGGTTTATTCATGATATTACATTGTTGTACGAGGAATTTTATACAAAGTTGATCGTTTTGTTGAAAGTGTTATAAAAATTTGTACATAAAAAGTTGTAAATAGAATATTGAAAATGGACTTCAATATTCTATATAAAACTTAAAAAAAGCAAGTAAATAATAAATAAGCAAATAATTAGTTTCACAATTTTTGATGTTGATTACATTGAAGGGAAATGTCCTTTAAATGGAATCCTGGCTATAAGTTCGTAATTCTCTATATCAACATATTCTGCTACTATAATGGAGAGGTAGCTATTAACATTATTTTTATCGAAGACTTTTAAAACTACTTTAGAGCATTCCTTTAGTGTTTTTGCTTGGAATTCTTTAGTTCGGATTATACGCACTACAGTTTTCCCTTGGCAATTTGATTTTTAAGGGGGATAAACCTTCATGGTGATATGGGGTATATAGGATACCAATCAACGGTTTTGATTGGTCTTATCTTGGTAAGCCCAGACTTATCTTGGCTTTTTAACAGTTAATGTAGTGAGCTGGCATGTACCCCGAGTTCTCCAATAAGAACTATAAAAATATTTGTTAGGACATCAGGCTAGTAACTTATACTTGGAAAAAACAATTATTTTCTGTGAAAAAGCTAAAATTATAATAAAAACGGCCTTATAGTAGAAGAAGACGTTCGAAACTTTGAAGAAAAGACAAAACAGAGGTAAGCCTTTTAAAGCTTGGCCTACGAAATTGAAGAATATGCGCACAAGATCGCATGGAATTCTAAAATGTGCCCGGCTTTTGACCTTAACAAGTTGTAAGTTTGGACCATTTAAGTGAGAAGGTAAACCTTCAAGTTTATTTACGCGATCTTGTTTACCCCGTGGGTTCAACATATGCAGTAGACTATACGTCGGGTACTAGCAAATAATAACAATCCTTGTTAACTGAAAATGTCTTTATTGTTATTTTGAAGCATTCCCCTTGAAAATGAAAATACTTTCTCATACTTTAAAACTACATATTTGTTTTTCAATTCCTCTTGGGAAACTTGGTTTTCGAAGGATTCTACTACTTCTTCAGCGTTCTTAAGGCCTTGTCAACTTATCGAGATGACGAGATCTGTGAGAATTCGCATTTTCATGATGGATAATGATTCGTGTTCTGGGGTTACTTTTACGAATTTATCTGAAGACTTCTGCCGAATAAATCACTCAGAATTGATATTTCTACTTTGGTTAAGCGGACTAGTAGCCACATAACCCATTTGAGCTTCTTTGGCGAGTTATTCAAATTAAACTGCCAAGAACTTTGGCCTCTGAAATGGAATTTGGCTCTTATAAAAAGTGAATTAAAAAAACAAAACTGGTGTGCCATAACATGTAAAAAAGGAATTTAATAACACAGAAAATGTATCCCAAGCGTAAAATTTTAAATGCTAGAATTTTCAGATAAATTACCAAAAAATGAATAATCTGTCATCAAAATTTTGGGATATTGGCAAAAAACGTTTTTCTTTAGTACTTCCAACTTTTACATTTGCAAAGCGATTTACTTTAAACAGTTTAGGAAAGTGAAGGGATTAAGCTTTAACAAGTTGTTATCAAAAATTTTGCTATTTTTTAATTTTTTTTTTCCTAAAATTCAAAAGTAATTGTTTTAACTTTCTTCTATAAAAACATACTTTGTTTTACACAGTCTTTTTAAGCTAGTTCTATATGGAATAAAACTACATTACTTATTGATATCAGTGAACTGCTGTGGTATAGCAGATTAGTCATCTGCTTAGCATACCAGAGGTCTCAAGTTCGATCTCCGACCAGACCCACTTAAAAAAATAAATTTTCAAGAAAAAGCGGTTCACCTCATAACTCAGCTAGCAACTGGTTATCGAGTATTGGGCTATATAAAACTTCCCTATCTTATGCATTTCCATTTCGGAGCCGGAGATAAAACGTAGGTCCCTTTCAATGAGCCTAAAAATAGAATCGAATTCAGCTCATTGTCTGAGAGAAGTACCCCTTGTTCCAATAGGAATGTAGTGGGAATTATATATACAAAAGTTATTTAACTTTTTCCAAAGATAAAATTAGTAAATTAGTCGGTTTATGAAAAGCCACGTTTATTAGAAACTGAATTCTCTTGTTATATTAAAATAAACTTTTATGAGCTTTCATTTAAGAATAAGCAATAAAAAGCTACTTAATGTAAAAAAGTGTACAAATATTGTTTTTTTTTTAGATATTCTTAACAAGAAAATACTTTTGATTTACAAATGTATCCAAAAATGACATGCCATTCATAAGCGCAATCTGTTTTCTTTTGTTTGCTGTTAAATCGGATGCAAACAGGCTGAGCTTCGGGTCGATAAGTTGACGAACCTCTTTAAAATCAGTTTTCTGCGTATAACTCCTAAACTTGGAAGTATTTCTGAAAATGTTTTGGATGATTTGTCATGTGTATCAGTGTGTAATCAGAGTCTCTTTGAATAGTTTGTACTAGTACCTTCTCTTCCTTTCTTTTATTTCTCTAAATTTCTGAAAAACTGTACAAGGTACATAAATATTTGTCTACTTTATTGTTTATATAAAACAATTTCAAACTTTTCAAAAAAGGAAACACAATTGACCTTTTTTTGCAATTAAAGTTATGGTGTATAGAAATTTGTCATTTTTTATAAAATTCAATTTTCTGGATTCGTTTGTAAATTCACGCTACTTATTATTTAACAAATCTAAAGAAAATATATGGGACTATATAACTGCATTTCAAAAAGTTGAAAAATCGGCTTGACTTTTTTGTTATATTGTTATCGAAAACACAAAAATTTTCTCAAAAATTAGACAAATTTCGTTAAATGCTGTACGTAAAGGGAATGTTAAACTGATCTAAGTTTTGGTTGAAAATCATGCTAGAACTCAATTCTCTATGTATGTATAATAAAACATTAACTTTTAATAAAAATTTTCTTTTTAAAAAGTAAAATATTGTCATAATATTGTATTTTTGAAAACAATGCACTTTTCTCGATTAACGAAAAATATTTGACTTTAGAAAATTCTAAACATAAAACAGTTCAAAAACGGGTTTCACTGTTTTATTTTCTAAACTGTTGGCTGTCTGTCAGTATTTTTAAATAGATTACGGGTATAATATCGAAAGCACAATGGGTCAACAAACTAAAAAAAGTCGAAGAAAAATTATTTTCTTATTTTTGAAATAAAATATCTTAAAACCCATCACGGTTATTGTAGTGAGTTTTCTTCGTTTCTTAAGCTCGTTTCAAAATGTAAAAAATCATATTGAACAATAATTGAAAGAACTACTTTTTTACTTTCTTTTTACACTCCATGTAAATATCATAAATCCAAAATTAAGAAAGCATGGGCCCTTTTTAATAATTCTCACATACATACATACTGATCAGACTTACAGTTTAGAAGATACACATATATTACCACTTTTTTTTGTTTCAAACCACTGTGCGTCCTTAACATACTGTCTCAGTCCATGTTTACTGCCTACCATTTTGTGGAATATTATTTTAGTTTTTTATAATCTTGTTTAAACATTTTTTTATTTAGAAGAACTTAAATCTTCATGTCTTGAATTATGGTAAGTACTTCCAAAAATAGCTTAATAATCAGTTTCATTTTTTTTCTATTTTAATTCCTTAGTATTCTTTTCTGAGTATTAAAGTAAGATAAACGGATTTAGTTATTAATGAAAAAATAATTCAGGTAATTAAATATTTGGCGCTTGTGTCTTAAGTCTTTCGTTTTTCTTAATATATTTTAACCGCAAATCAAACAAAATTAAGCAATTAGAGATTCTTTTAAAGTGTTAATATCATTTTATCTATGTTTTGTGTATTTAAATCATTAAAATCAAATCTTATTCTGTTAAAGTGAATCACAAAATATCTTAATGCCTTTCACAAATGTTAAAAACTTTAAAAATTTTAAACGGATTTTTCATGTTTGACCACAAACATTAAAAGTTTTAATAACAAACTGGTTTAATTGTTTCACTATATTATTTTTTAAGTCACAAAGCATTAAATTTAATTGATTTAAGAAAAATTTAACTTAAACTTCTTCCTATTTTTGAAAATTTTTTTTAACAATATTTTTAGAAGTCCAAAGCAAATGTATAATGACATTATTAAGAGTTCATATACATATACATAAACAAAGTTCTAAAAAAACTTTCATAAAATTTTATAGTTTATTATTTTATCTTATTTATTTAACTTCACTTATTGGCCTTTAATCCCATAATTGATTAAAATGTTTTGTCTAAAAATATCATTAAATTGACAGTTATATTTTGTGTTCTAGTTATTTCTCGATTTTGTCATTCTAATTCTATTGTATTTCGACCAAATTATATAAGATAGCAAACAATTATTCGAATAACATGTTGACAATCTAGTTTTCGCTTTTGTCAATTTGACTAAATTCGTTTATTGTTTCTCGAATACATATATATCTCCAGTATTTAAGTACAATAAATTGAAAGTTAATACAAGCCTTAAATATTTTTAGCACGTACTAAAATTACAAATAAAACACCAATAACAACAAACTTGACAACAAACATCTTAAAGACACTTTAAACAAGATTATGACTTGTAAAAATTATTGTGTTTATTGATTTTGCTTAAACAATTTTGTTAAATACCAATAAATGTTAACAACAAACGAATTTTGCCGGCGAATATACTATAAAATCAATAAATTCATACAATTAAAATGAATTATTTTATTGGTTAGAATGTTAATTTAATTTTTATTTTGACGCCCTTTTAGGTAATTAAAATAACAAATTTGACATTTCAAATAATTTAATTAAAGATGATACCAAATACAAGTAAAACTAAAAATTCAACTTAAGTATAAATTCGTATTTGCAATTTAAATTAAAAATTTTATATATTGTATTCCTATCGTCTACTTTTCTATAGAAATGTCTTTCTATCGTCAACTTTTCTATAGAAATGTCTTTCTACCGTCAACTTTTCTATAGAAATGTCTTCAAATCGTCAACTTTTCTATGGAAATGTCTTCCTGTCGTCAACTTTTCTATAGAAATGTCTTCCTATCGTTAACTTTTCTATGGAAATGTCTTCCTATCGTCAACTTTTCTATAGAAATGTCTTCCTATCGTCAACTTTTCTATAGAAATGTCTTCCTATCGTCAACTTTTCTATAGAAATGTTTTCATATCGTCAACTTTTCTATAGAAATGTCTTCCTATCGTCAACTTTTCTATAGAAATATCTTCCTATCGTCAACTTTTCTACAAAAATGTCTTCCTATCGTCAACTTTTCTATAGAAATGTCTTCCTATCTTCAACTTTTCTATAGAAATGTCTTCCTATCGTCAACTTTTCTATAGAAATGTCTTCCTATCGTCAACTTTTCTATAGAAATGTCTTTCTATCGCCAACTTTTCTATAGAAATGTCTTCCTATCTTCAACTTTTCTATAGAAATGTCTTCCTATCATCAACTTTTCTATAGAAATGTCTTCCTATCGTCAACTTTTCTATAGAAATGTCTTCCTATCGTCAACTTTTCTATAGAAATGTCTTCCTATCGTCAACTTTTCTACAGAAATGTCTTCTTATTGTCAACTTTTCTATAGAAATGTCTTCCTATCGTCAACTTTTCTATAGAAATGTCTTCCTATCGTCAACTTTTCTATAGAAATGTCTTCCTATCGTCAACTTTTCTATAGAAATGTCTTCCTATCGTCAACTTTTCTATAGAAATGTCTTCCTATCGTCAACTTTTCTATTGAAATGTCTTTCTATCGTCCACTTTTCTGTAGAAATGTCTTCCTATCGTCAACTTTTCTATAGAAATGCCTTCCTATCGTCAACTTTTCTATAGAAATGTCTTCCTATCGCCAACTTTTCTATAGAAATGTCTTCCTATCGTCAACTTTTCTATTGAAATGTCTTTCTATCGTCCACTTTTCTGTATAAATGTCTTCCTATCGTCAACTTTTCTATAGAAATGTCTTCCTATCGTCAACTTTTCTATAGAAATGTCTTCCTTTCGTCAACTTTTCTATAGAAATGCCTTCCTATCGTCAACTTTTCTATAGAAATGTCTTCCTATCGTAAACTTTTCTACAGAAATGTCTTCCTATCGTCAACTTTTCTAAAGAAATGTCTTCCTATCGTCAACTTTTCTAAAGAAATGTCTTCCTATCGTCAACTTTTCTATAGAAATGTCTTCCTATCGCCAACTTTTCTATAGAAATGTTTTCCTACCGTCAACTTTTCAATAGAAATGTCTTCCTATCGTCAACTTTTCTATAGAAATGTCTTCCTATCGTCAACTTTTCTATAGAAATGTCTTCCTATCGTCAACTTTTCTATAGAAATGTCTTCCTATCGTCAAATTTTCTATAGAAATGTCATCCTACCGTCAACTTTTCTATAGAAATGTCTTCCTATCGTCAACTTTTCTATAGAATAGTCTTCCTATCGTCAACTTTTCTATAGAATAGTCTTCCTATCGTCAACTTTTCTATAGAAATGTCTTCTTACCGTCAACTTTTCTATAGAAAAGTCTTCCTATCGTCAACTTTTCTATAGAAATGTCTTCCTATCGTCAACTTTTCTATAAAAATGTCTTTCTATCGTCAACTTTTCTATAGAAATGTCTTTCTATCGTCAACTTTTCTAAATCAGTTTGTCAAAAATAAAAACTTCTTTTTTGTAAAGCTTCCAATTTGAAAAATTTAGTTTGGGCACTCTTAAGTTACGAAATAAAAAATTGAAAATGAGTGGTTGCAAGGCATAACTCAAGTTTCATTCCAAGCTTTTAAATTAAATCACTCTGGCGTTATACATTTGATGCTTTTGACACTTTTTGGCCCCTTAACAATGTTTCCGACACTTAATCATAACAAAATCATGTAATACTTATGTGTTTTCTGACATTATAAATTTTGACAATACAAACAAACTTTTTCATATTTTTAAATTTATATGGGAAATAAATTCCGAACATAAATTTATTAAAAAGAAAAAGAATTCATTTTTATTATTGTTTAGCCCTCACTTCCGCCAAGTTGATAAGCATAAATAATTGCCCGGTTAATGCTTGAATGTTTCTTCCCAAATTATGGCATTTTTCTTTTGCTAATAAAAATATATATTTTAAATTTAATTATTCAACATTTTCTTTGGCTAATTATTTAGTGAAAGGTTAAAGTTTGTGTGTGATAAAATTGTTAATTAAATGATAAATGATTTTAATTCTTAGGTTTTTATATTCTTTATTTTCCTAAAATAACCAGTAGTCGTTAGACCGACAATTCCTCAGGCCACTGACTGGGTTTTTTTATATTATTAATAAAACTTAAGTGTTTTTTGTCAAATCATTCGTTATTTTATTGTCATTTTCCGTCTAATGCTGCTGGATTTAAAGAATAATAGGCCACACCAAAAATTCCATTATTTTACTCAAGTTTGATTAAGAGCTTGTTCTTTTTTTAAAGAACAATGAAAAAAAATATTCCAGACAAAATTAACTTTTTAAGAATGTCTATTAATAACATGTTTTTATGTTAAAAGGAATTAAATCTTAACCGATACGATCTAGTAATGGCATTTATCGAATAAGCTTGAGGTTATGATTAATACTTAAGTTGTGGATTATACCGCCCAAATTGTTTTCTTTCAATCCATTTAAGTACTTTTAAAGACATTAAATACTTCTTTAAAAATAATACGAGTGTATTGTCTAAATAGATCAATGAATGAATAAATGAATGATTGTTATTTATTAATATGTTAATTGATTGATCGTTAACTAAAATAGATTAATCAATAAAAAAAATTATAATTTTGTTAAACTGACATGTGAGTACAATACTTGTATCTATGAAAAGTATGCGGAATTGAAAATCATTTAAATTGGGCTATTTATTGTAATTGAATCTTTAAAAATAGATTTATTATTTTCCAATCAAAATAAAACGTATCTAATTATAAACTAAAGTAATTTACATTTTAATGTAGCTACACCTCCTCCTACCTTGGATTTAAAATATGATGAACTTTAACATATGTACATTTTCAACAAGAATGTATTTTCGAAAATTTTGAAATTTGGGGTGTAAAGTTATCTACATGTAAACATAACTCAATGCGTTTAAAAAACAATAGTTAGTCCGTCTATTTGATTCCATTCA
Source organism: Stomorhina lunata (assembly GCA_933228675.1). Classification (NCBI taxonomy): domain Eukaryota; kingdom Metazoa; phylum Arthropoda; class Insecta; order Diptera; family Rhiniidae; genus Stomorhina; species Stomorhina lunata. Next base: position 95,058,380 of record OW121740.1, on the reverse strand, counting down.
ACATTAAGGTCAATTATCGGGTTGTCCATTTCGTGGTTTCAAAAGTATAGCACTGGAATTCGACATCTGTCAAACTAAGTTGTTAAACCATTTTTTTTTTCTTTTCGGTTAAAAGTCTGACATTGTCGAAAATGGATCGCTTAAGCATCACACAACTCATAAAAATTATCAAAACATACTACAAAAATGGTGATTCTGCAACAGCCACATATCATGCTTTAAGAGGAGATTATGGTTTACATAATCGCCCAACTATGCAAGCAATTGGCAAAATTGTAAAGAAATTTTAAGAGACTGGAGCGGTTACAAATATTGTAAGGCCATTTTTCGCTCGTTCCGCTGAAAATATCGCTGCTATAAGTGAAAGTGTTACCGAAGACCCGAATGTTCCTCATCATTCCTCATCGTTTTCAGAAATTAGGACTGTCTTACTGCATATTATTGATGAATATTGGAGAATTTATGGTTTCAACAAGACGGTGCGATGTACCACACAACTCGAGCGAACATAGCTTTATTGTAAGAGACATCGCCTGATCGCGTAATTTCTCGTCGTGGCAATACCAAGAACATGCGATTTGACACCATTAAATTTGTTTGTGGTTCTACGTGAAAGACCGTGTTTATGCAGAATTAAACCTTTAATTCTTGAGCAATTAAAAAAAACATTCGTCAAGTTATGCCTGAAATACCACCCAAAATGTGTCAAAAAGTGGTCCAAAATTACCTCAAAAGAAAAATAGCAGGTTAGTCACCCGGCAGAGGTCCCTAGTTCGATACCTGGCTAGAGACTTAAAAAAATTAAATTAATAAAAAAGCGATTCACCTCATAACTCGGCTTGCCACTGGTTATGGAGTATAAGGCTATGTATAACTCCTCTAACTAATGCATCTGCTCTCGGAGCCGGAGTTAAAACGTAGGTCCCTTTTAATGAGTCTAAAAATAGAATCGGATGCAGCTCATTGTCTAAGAGAAGTAAACCTTATTCCAACTGAAATGTTGTGTAGGAACTATATATATTTATTTACGCTTATGAAACCGCAGAATGGATAATCCTTTATATTGACGAATATCCAGAAAATTTATAAGTTCATTTTTATTCAAAGCAAAAATTTCATGAGATTTAGTATATTTATGTCATTTTTGCCAGCAGGCGTGTTATAGAAGCTAGGGCCAAATGTATACCGATAGTCGCGAAATTTAAATCTGTATACCCATCATCAAAAAGAATGGGGTTTATATTGAGATTGTCATTCCATTTGCTATTTCCTTAATATTGGTTTAAAGAACAAAAGGGATATATATTTTGAATCTTTGTGAAATTTTATGACGATTGAGCGATGTCCGTCTGTCTGTTAAAAGTAAGATGCAAAATTTTGGAATTGAAATTGTTCTAAATCGGTTCACATTTGACCATAGCTCACGTATAACCTCGCTTAAGATAACTATAAATTATAACAGCTACACACTAGGGAGGATGTAAAATTTCATGGAAATCGGTTCACATTTAACTATAGCTCCCATACAAAATACATACGGGAATAGCCTAAATTAACTTAAATTAACCATAACACCTAAATGCCAATAAATGATAAACTTTAATATCACAAATTTCCCAAAAGAAAGGGGGTCTCTGTATGTCTATCTATCAAATAAAAGTTCGATAGCGCCTTAGCTGAAAGTGCTAGAGAGACAAAATTTTACAAAAGTATTTCTGATATGTTAGGGAAGTTGTGTATTGAAAATCGGAGAAATCGGTTTACAGAATCACATAAATGCTGATAAATTGAATACAATTGTAGTAGCTATGATGACTAAATTTAGGACAGAGAAGTTTTATGCAAATATTGGTCATTTTATGCATTTAAGTGTATTTATTAAATTTGATAGAAATCGTTCCATATTTGATCATAGCTTTCATATAAAAACCACTCCCTGAAACCATTAAAATGTCGCAAATGCCAGTTTAATTACAAACTATAGCCACTAAATTTTGCAAAAATAAGCTTTGTATGAATACCGGCCAATTTTGTGACAATCGGCAGCATTTAACTATAGTTCTTATTCCCTTTTTATCAACAATCAGAAAGATTTGGAGGTGCATTCAGCATATTAATAATACACCTAAAACACAATCACGACAATAGGCTACACGAACACCGACTAAAAATATCGTTGGCTGCTATCGTCGCCTTGTAGTCAGCTACTTAACTATTTTTAAGACGGCAGCTACATTCCGAAACAGCTGTTTATGAGTGGTGCCAATATCGCGTTTATTAGATGGACAAAATAAAATTTTATATTTTAATAGTAATGACATATTCGTTTAAGTAATTAACCTCGGTGGTCGGTAGTCGTGTGGCTGTGTCTACGCTAAAAAATTTATTCCCATTTGAATGCATATATTCTAATTTTGACAGTTTGTAGCCCGTAGCCGTGATTGTGTTTATGGCATAAAGCTTCTGCAACCGAATTTTGCTGGCCGATTATCCATGTATGCTTGTTATCATTGAACAGGTCGAAACTTTAAAGATAATTTGATGAAATTTGGTACAGGCTCATATTTTGGTCCAAGAACGATCCCTATTCTTTTTGGGTGAAATCGGATTACCATTTCGGGTACCTCCCATAGGGATGCCTTCCCGGAATAGAGTTTGTGGTCTTTTACAGCCACAAATTTAGTTGTATTTTAATAATATTCAGAACAAATATTGCCTTTCATAACCTTAATCAGTGTTTCTAATTTTGTAGAAATCGGCTCATATTTGACCATACCTCCCATACAAGATACATTCTCAAAATACGTTTATATACACGTAAAAGCACAAAAACATTAATAACTCTAAAGATAAATAGATTTGATTACTTAAACTTTACACAGATAAATATTTTATAAATATGAACCAATAACCAAAAATTTTGTAACAATCGGTCCACAATTGACCCTAGTTTCCATAGCTGGAAATGATATAAATCTCGAAATTTTGAAAAAAATAGCACATAGTATATGTATGTATGTCTCTATGACTTAAGGACAACTTGTTTAATTGTTGGTCCATATTTGACCTTAGTAGTAAAGGGTATGATATGGCTTTTCTTACTTGTATGTTTTAGTGTATGTATGAAAATCATTTAACAATTGTGTAATATTATATGTAATTTTTCGATTTTGTTGTGAAATAATTAAAAATAGTGTATATATTTTATACACTATCCTTTTTTGAAATTCTATTCAGGGTAATGACTAATTAAAACATCATAACCTTCACTCATACGTGCAACACATGATCTATCTGAATTTTTGGTATTTGGTTCGGTGGGACCCATGTTGCTTTGTAGATGCCAAGATGTTTAAACCTGGTGCTGCTCACAATCATATTTCGAGCTGTCGCAAAGGAGAATAACCTCATACTATTGTCGGTAGTTACGTTATGGAAACTGAACTTGCCGATAGTAGGTTCAAAGTAGCTCTCTTTACCAAAATCACCAAAGATTATTTTCACGTCATGACTTCTTCAAGCCGATTATAGAAAGCTTCTTTTACAGTGTCGTCTTTCTCTTCTGTAGAAACGTGTGCACAAATTAATCATAGATTAAAGTGTTTAGCTTTAAGGCGAATTGTCGCTAACCTTTCGTTTACTGGGGTGAACCTTGAAACAAGATTTCGCAATCTTTTGCTTACCATGAAACCGCAACCAAACTCATGCTTTCTTACATGACAGATATAATACAGGTCGCCTTTTAGTGTCTTGGCGACGCAGTGGCCATTCCATCTAATCTCCTTCAAATGGAATCGTCGAAGTATATATATTAAGTCCATTAATTCCTGGTGGAACATAGGGCCTCAATCGTAACAGTATGGTTGTTTTAAATGCTAGAAATCCCCAAGGTTGTGTTATGGTTAGACCGACAATATAACTTTTTCTTGGACTATGAGATGTATAAATATTGAGAAATCAGAAACTCTTGATATCTTGGGCATGAAAATGTTATGCGATATTCTTTTCACTTAACATATTTGCTAGGTATCACAAAAAGCCTTCAGGTGTCTCAGTTTCTTAAAACGTTGCAAATCATACTCAATTTGAAATACAATTCTCATATATGAGCCGGTTCTCAAAATCAAATTTTGGTGCTACTCGACTCTTAAAAAGAGAAGTTCGAACTTTCTTATTAATAAGAGTAGACCAGCCAACTCGACTCTTAGCAAGAAAAGTTCGAACTTTCTTATTAATAGCAGCCAACTCAACTGCTTTAATGTTGATTTTTGTTGTTCTATTGAGATAACAATGAGCTCTAAAGAATTCAGTGAACTTGTACCTTAAATCCGAGCATTTTACGTAATACTCGTATGTCTACTTATTCATTTGTGGACGATTAGCCAATTAAACGCACAAAACACCAACGTAAAAATTCTTTTTGTAGCCAAACTATATTTATATAAATAAACTTCTGTCAGAAGTCTTTTCTGTCATCAATAACATTTAAAAATTTAAATCAAATCCTCCTTCCAAAACTTAAATAATTTAATAGTTCTGTCATAAATAGGCTTCATACCCGAAGTGTTGAAAAATTAATAAACTTATAAATCTACCCTCGTACTAGGTACTTTGTCCCACACTATTTAAACAAGTTTGCTATATTTCGTGTATGTATTTGACTTGACCAGTGGAAAATAAAATAGAAAAAGAATTGCAATAAATACAATTCATGTTTGTGTCTTAAGTCTTTTGATTAAATGCCACCATGTCATTTAAAATTGATTGATTTTCATAAACTTTCATGATCTCATTCATCATGATTGAATATTTTAACATTTGTTGACGTTTTTTTTTTTTTGATTTTTTGCAATAATTTAATTGATTTCTAAACACTGACAGTTTGATCTAAATCTTAAAATTATAATGAATTAAAGGAAGAAAAAAATTATACAAAAACCTTAGCAACTCGTCTTTGTCCATAAGCCTAATAAAAAATTTCGTAATTAAACGTGTAGACATCAAACTGCATCTGTTTCAAATTATCTCCCGCTCCTACAAATACATCTTGCCTAGGCTGAGCTTTTCTCTACTAGACAGGGGAAATAAACTCCTAATAACTAGTTAAGTTTGGTAAGTTTGAGCTATTGTTTCTAACAATGAAAGTCTTTAAACAAAAGCTTAACCATAACTAAATATTTATGTATTTAAAACATAAAATAAACAAAATTGCATAAAACAAAAATTACCCCCTTCCTTTAGTATTTCGCTTTGGTTAGGCAGTAAAATGAAAATTCAAGCGATTTTCTGTTTTGCTATAAAGAAAATACAAATTTTAAAATTATGGCAAACATGAAATAAAATTGTTATTACAACTAAAGGGAAAATATGGTTTTTATAGATACAATTTTATTTTTTTAGATTTTTATTTTCTACATTTATCGTAACTTGTAAACACGTAAGCAAACAACAACGAATGAATGAATCAGTTAATATGGATGAAGTCGGAGCATGTGCTCATGCCGTTTTTTTATTTCTTTTCCTTTCATGGATTTTTTATGTGGGAGCAGTCAGTCTAATGAAAGGTGCTTTTGGTTGGGTATTTATCTACATTAAGTCAAAACCATGTGCATTCACACATTCATTCAATCATTCGAGTGTCATGTGTCAGTAAGTTATTGTGGCAGTTGGTTGGGCTTTTGTCGAGAAATTTGTGTTTGTAGGTAAATGGCGCAGGAAAATGTTTAGTTTTACAAACAAAATAAATTAATAGTTTTAAATTAGAAACAAAAACAATGCCATGGTTTGTTTATCAGCTTGAAATGCATTTTATTTTATTGTTTTGTATTATTAGTACATATTTACTAAATATGAGCCAAGTAACTTGAGTCAGTATTTAATTATTTTTTTATGATATTAAGCCGCTTATCTATTTAGTTTTTAATTAGATTAAATTATTAAAAAAAAAACGTTGAAAAGTTAAAAATAGAAAAATATAAAAGTAAAAAGTTATAATTTTTATCTCCTCAATACATTAAATACCAAAAAGTATAAAAAACTTGTTTAATGGAAAGAAATGGCCTAATATTTATAAAAATCAACCTATGTGTCGTTGACATTTTTGTTTTTATAAAAAAATTCGGCATCAATCTTTTATCAACGTAATTTGGTTATAAATGTACAAAAAGTACCATAAATTATTACCAAAGGTTTCAATTTCTCTACATGGCCGGGTTTTTCAAAAAGTACCATATTCCGCTTTGATATTTTTATTGATACCGAAGAATGCGGCAACAGTCTTTTATCAAGTTGACTTGGTTTTAGATATACATAAAAAAGTATCAGAGAATAAAATATAATACAATATAAATTTTTGCCTCTTACTTAATTGGCCTTATTTCCAAAAAGTAGCAAATACGACTTTAATATATTTAACATGGTAAAATATTTCGAAATAACTTTTTCCTATTAATTTAAGTTCAAACATGAAAAAAGTACCACTGCCTATATGTAGCTGAATTGACCCATGCACAGTGGGATGGTTTAAAAATAGAATGGAAATAATTCTGTAACATCTAAACCGTTGGGCGGATTTAAAAACGTATGTGTGTATAGCAGAAGTGTTGGCGAGCTTTGAACCTGAAAAGCCTAGATTGTACTGGGGCGGCACAATCAGCCCCCAAAGTAGGGCACCTCAAACTCATAAATAACTTAGAACGATATATAATTGTCATGTCCCAACCGATTTGCAAAATCATACTATATACATGCCTATGCTAACTCTTACGGTTTAAAAGATACTCGACTTCATAAAATAAATTTTAAATTTTTGTCCCATACTGTACCGATTTTTTACTAATATCTGATCAATATAAAAACAGATTTTCCTGATTTAAAGTTTTCTAAAAAAATGAAACTAAGTCTTATAAACAAAAAATAAAAAAAAAAATATTTTTAGTAGCACAAATCCCAGAATTCCTAAAAATATTAGAAAAATTTCCAAAAATGTGTATTTTTAGTTTTGGTTACTTTCAGGGCGACAAAGTACTTTTGCAAAGTAATTAAAAACACCTAGATCCATACAAATTTGATAACATTTTTTTACAGCTCGCGTGAGTTGGGAGGAATTATGGATCAATGGTTCGATAATGTTGGTTTAAAGCTCTTGAACTGTTGTAGAAAATTTACTCCTCTTCTATAAGAATTAATGTGATTTTCGAACTTTTATTAAAATGAAAAACTTAATTTATCTTGCTGTGCGACAAGTTAGCCCTCCTGTTAAAATCGTATATGAAACTTCGGATCAAATCGCCATAGGGTTTTCAAAATTTCCAAAGTTTCCAGTAAAACTTTTCATTACCAAATAATGAGTTAAACAGTTAAACTATTGAACACTAACTACTTACTCATTCGCTGTTTAAGTCATTACATTAACATGGGGATGTCATTGGAGGCAAGTACTTACCAATTGCAGAAAAGTAATGACTTGGGTAAGCAATTTGAAAGCAACAACAACAACAGCAACAACTTTTTTTTTGTTGTTTTATTAAAAACATATATTTTTAAACGAAATACAAAATTTTTTTATGATCCCATGGGGGCTCGAACCCAGACCCTCCGACTACTAGGCAGAGACTCTTCCACTGAGCTACTTCATATGTTGAAAACTTAGCAGCTTATAATTAATATAAACAATTTTTATTTTTAGATCCATAATCATGTGAAAATAACTTTGTTTTTCCGTGCTTTTTTTTGCTTTGTTGTAATTTTTGGAAAAATATTTTTATACGATTTTTTGTAATTATTTTAAAACTTTTTTTAAATTATTTTAAAACTTAAACAATTTAAATCTTCTTTTTTGTATAAGTTTTTACTTACTTAAATGTTAAAACCTGTTAAGGTCAAAGTCCGAGCATATTTTAGAATTCCATGGATCTCGATCTTGTGCGAATATTCTCCAATTTTATAGGCCAAGCTTTGAAAAATGTTCCTCTACTTGGTCTTTCTATCGAAGTTTCGGACATTCTCCTCTAACATTCGGTAGTGGGACATTTCAATTCTAATTTTATCCTCTTCATTGTATTTTTTTTTTCAAGAGAGGGTTACTAGCCTGTAATCCTAACCCATTTTTATCGATCTTATGGGACAACTCTCGGAAAATGTTAACTCACAATATTAATGGGTGTTAAACTAGCTCCACGGATGATACCATGAGGAGGTGTGTGTCCACAGTTGAGATGAAGGATGACCCAGATAAGTTGGGCTTACCAAGTTAAGACCAATTAGAATCGTGTTTGGTATTCAACATCCCCTACATAATCAAAATTGACTCATGATGGTATTTTTTCATTAACGTGAGTTAGTTTTACAAATTGTTTTTACAGAAGATAATATTTAAGTTCTTAAAATTCAAAAATCATTTAAAAAGACTCTTTTAATAAAAAAAAACTAAAAAAAATTGTTGCCCTTGGTGGGATTTGAACCGGGGCCATTCAGTTTAAATTACCATCTTAATTACAAATAAGTACTTCTGTAATAACTTATTATTTATTCGGATGGTATGTTGTAGTCGTTACAAGGTAACCAGTTATCAGAGTACTTGCCATTACCAAAGTTTTGCTGGGTATATATTATATTAATAATATTTAAACATTACACGGTGTAACAAATGAACAACTTTTGTAAAAATTTGAAAGCGACCTAGTGACGGTTATAGGCCTAGGTGAGGGCACAACAAAAATCATTTTCAAAGATTTCACGTGCACGTGCAAAATATTGAGATATTCGCAAAAAACCTGTTTTCGGATACATCGTAGTACTTCAAAAAAAAAATTTTAAACAGTTTTGGAAAGTCAAGAGATCAAGATTCTACAGCCAAATGCATAGGGCACATATTTTAAGAAACTAGGTAAGTTTTTATAAAAAGTTTTGCAATGTTTTTAAATTTTTCGTAATCTTTAAAATTCAAAAGCAATCAGCCTAACAACAAATTAAATTTTAAAGTCTATGATTAAGTAAAATCGACTTTATTTTAAAGTCGACTTCTTCAGTTTTTCGTACCATAAGAAATTTTTTAAATAAATATTTGTTAACCAAAACATTCAAATATTACAAAAGCTTTCCCCAATAAATAAAAATAAAAAAATAAAATTTCAAAAAATTCCAAAAACAAATATTAAGAAAATGTTATGTTCTACAGACAAAACAACATATGTTAAAATTTTTAATTTTTTCATAATATGACTAAAAATAGTTTAAATGATTTTACAAAAAAAAAAAATGTTTGTAAAATAATAATAGAAAACAACATTTGTTTTATGATCCCAGCACTTTTTAAAGAAATTAACTTTAAAATGTATCTAATGACTAAAAATTGTGAAAAATTTCCAATTTGGACTTAACATTTTTTTCCAATGGATCACAATATGAAAAACATTCAATAGAAAAAAAGCTTATTTTAGTTTTTAAAAAGAAGAATTTAAATTTAATTTAAAATGTGTTTTATGGTACGATTTTAAAAATAAAGTAGAGTTTTTCGCTTTAAAGTCAACTTTAAATGTTCTGTGGTATACAACAACGATATACAACACCGTTGATTCTTTCTGAATTGGGTAAATATTTCTATTTTTATACCCTTCACCACCATAGGCGGAAAGGGTATTATAAGTTTGTGCTGATGTATGTAACTCATAGAAATATATGTCTTAGACCCACCTTTTAGTATACCAATAGGCTTAGAATCACTTTCTGAGTCGATTTAGCGATGTCCGTCCGTCCGTCCGTCCGTCTGGCTGGCTGGACCCCCATGTAAACCTTGTAATCAAACTGCAGGTCGGAATTCTAAAGATAATTTGATGAAATTTCGCACAGATCATTTTTTTGATAATGGGACCATGGCTATTGAAATTAGACAAAATCGGTCCATTATTTATGGTACCTCCCATAGGTCTCACTTCCCGGAATTGACATATTGGCAGCAAATATCAATATTCACGAAATTAAAAACAAATACTGCTTATGTAAACTAAAATCACTGTACCAAATTTCGTTGAAATCGACCCACATTTGACCATAGCTCCCATACAAACTCTTCTTTAAAAACGCACTAAATGAGACAAAAACAAGTAAGAAAGCGCTATAGTCGGTCAAGCCGACCATACGATACCCTTCACCACTAAGGTCAAAGGTGTTATTTTTCCTGTGTAAAGACAAATATTTGCTAAATTTTGCCATCATACAAACATTTTCTCAAAACTTATATATTCAACCTGTTTCCGTCATTTGGACTTATATGAGAGCTAGGGTCAAATGTGGACCGATTATCTCGAAATTTGGCAGACTGATTATAGTTGTTACAAAAATTATGTATGCAAAAAATAGACTCAAAATTTCTATTATCTTTAGATTTACGAGCGTTTTAGTGATTTTTTGTCTCATTTAGTGCGTTTTTAAAGAAGAATTTGTATGGGAGCTATGGTCAAATGTGGACCGATTTCAACGAAATTTGGTACAATGATTTTATTTGACAGAAACAGTATTTGTTTTAAATTTCATGAAAAAATATTGATATTTGTGGGCAATATAGCAATTCCGGGAAGTGGGACCTATGGGAGGTACCATAAATAATGGACCGATTTTGACCGATTTCAATAGCCATGGTCGCATTATCAAAAACATCTGTGCCAAATTTCATCAAATTATCTTTAGAATTGCGACCTGTAGTTTGATTACAAGGTTTACATGGGGGTCCAGCCAGCCAGCCAGACGGACGGACGGACGGACATCGCTAAATCGACTCAGAAAGTGATTCTAAGCCTATTGGTATACTAAAAGGTGGGTCTAAGACAAATATTTCTATGCGTTACAAACATCAGCACAAACTTATAACACCCTTTCCACCTATGGTCGTGAAGGGTATAAAAATCACTAAAACGCTTGTAAATCTAAAGATAACGAAAGTTTTGAGTTTAGTTTTTGCATACATAATTTTTGTAACAACTGTAATGAGTTTGCCAAATTTCGAGATAATCGATCCACATTTGAACCTAGCTCTCATATAAGTCCAAATGACGGAAACAGGTTAAATATATAAGCTTTGAGAAAATGTTTGTATGATGCCAAAATTTAGCAAATATTTGTCTTTATACAGGAAAAATAACACCTTTGACCTTAAAGGTGAAATGTATCGTATGTTAGGGCTTGACCGACTATAGCGCTTTCATACTTGTTTTAATTATCTCAATAGTTTGGTATCTACAAAAAACCGCATAAGAAATGAAGAACTACTAAACGCTACAAACCAAATCTCTTCTTCTATAGAGGTATGTCAACGGAAATGGCGGTGGATAGACTACACACTACGAAGGCCAAATACCAACATTGCTCGACAAGCGCTTCGTTGGAATCCACAAGGAAGCGGCCGTCGTGTTGGTGCACCTGCTAGAATGTGGAGAAGATCAATTGATGCGGAGCTACAAGCAGCAAACCATTCATGGAATAATGTATGCCTAACATCTCGCAATAGAGATGTAAAAGCCCTATGCTTCACTGGGAATCAAGGATAACAGTAGAAGAAGACCCTTCACCACCATAGGTGGAAAGGGTATTATAAGTTTGTGCTGATGTATGTAACGCAATGAAATATTTGTCTTAGACCTACCTTTTAGTATACCAATAAACTTAGAATCACTTTCTGAGTCGATTTTGAGATGTCAGTCCGTCCGTCCGTCTGGCTGGACCCCCATGTAAACCATTTAATCAAACTACAGATCGCAATTCTAAAGATAATTTGAAGAAATTTGGCACAGATCATTTGTTTGATAGTGGGATAGTAGTGGCTATTGAAATTGGAGATAGTAGTGGCTATTGAAATTCGTCAACATCGGTCCATTATTTATGGTACCTTCCATGAGTCCCACTTCCCGGAATTTATATTTTGGCCACAAAAATCAACATTTTTCATGAAATTAAAAACATATACTGCTTATGTAAACCAAAATTACTGCACCAAATTTCGTTGTAATCGGTTCACATTTGACCATAGCTCCCATAGAAAATTAGTGGTAAAGGGTATCGTATAGTCGGGCTTGACTACAGCACTTTATTACTTCTTTGTTTAAGGGAATAATTAGTGCTTGAGGTCATAAGACGGCAAAACCTATATTTTATATGACGTAGATTCTTAAAACTTTTATGCCATCAGAAAGGAAACTTATCAAAACTAAAGTAGCCGAAAAATGTCAGAATATTTACAGTAGTAGGCGTGGCGTATAATATAAAGAACATTATAATATTTGATCTCATATTAATTACGATTTCTTCAAATGTAACAATACAAAATTTTGATTTTGGAGTAGAATCCATAAAAAAATAACAAAATTAATTGATTTTTTTGTAAAGGTTAGATTTACATTTCAAATATTTTTCAAAGGTTATTGAATAAAATTAACATTTTCTCACCTTGTTGAAGGAGTTAAATACATCTATTTACAAAAATTTATGTGTATCAGAGCAAAAATGCCGATATCATTAGCTTTAAAAACAAAGGGGTGTAAGTGCGTGTTTGAAAACTTCATAAACCAAAATAGGCGTACTTCTAATTTTAAATTACAAGATATTACTAGTAGTTATGTAAGTATATTTTAGTACATTTTGTAAGGGCTTTTTATATTAAATACTTTTTCACAACTAAATAGATTTTTCATAAAATTAAAAAAAAAAAGTAAAAAAGTGCTATAGTCGGCCAAGCCGGACCAGATTTCCTTTTTCCTGTATTAAGACAAATAGTACCTGGTTGACCGAGCCTTGCTCGGAGCTTTATGATTAGCATTTTGAGGCAAATTTCAAAGTTTTTTTATATTTTATTTTATAAAGTGCTAAAATAAATTTAGAGGAAAGACATTGTACAAATATTCAGTTAATTTTGAATTATTTTATTTATTTTGTCCGACCAACACGTAGTTTGCATAGTTTACAGTTTAACTCATTTTAATAATCTTGGAAATAATTCATACCAACAGAAACCTCCGTCGACTCATGCGCAACAACTTTGCTAAAGATTATAGTCTGATCAAATGCACAGTTTACGATTTAATTCATTTTGAGTAGTTTTAAGTGGCGCCACCTGAAGTTGTTCGTACCATATAAGAAACCTTTGTCTGCTTATTCGTAGCAACTTTGCTTATGATTATAACATGATCAAATGAACAGTTTACGATTTAATTCACTTTAAGTAATTTTCTGTGGCGCCACCTGTCGGACTTTGCTCATTCCAATTCATAAACCTTCTTCGGCTTATTTGTAACAACTTTGCTGAAGATTATAGCATGATTAAATGTACAGCTTACGATTAAATTGACTTTGAGTAAATTTCAGTGGCGCCACCTGTCGAAATTTCTTCATACCAACTAAGAAACCTTCGTCGGCTCATGTGCAACAACTTTTCTAAAGATTGTAGCATGATTAAGTGTACAGATTACGATTAAATTGACTTTGAGTAAGTTTCTGTAGCGCCACCTGTCGGAAATTATTCATACCAACTAACAAGCCTTCGCCGGCTCATGCGCTACAACTTTGATAAAGATCATAGCATGATCAAATGTACAGTTTACGATTTAATTAATTTTTAGTAATTTTCAGTGGCGCCATCTGTCGGAAATTAGTCTTATTAATTTAAAAACCTTCGCCGGCTTATCCGCAACATCTTCGCTAAAGAGCATAACATGATCAAATTCACAGTTTACTATTCTATAAAGAACATACATACAGACAAACATTCATTTGTTTAAAATAATACTAATTTTTCCCCCTTTTTATTCCCTAATTTCTAAAAGTTCCATAAGCATATTTGGTACTTTTTGGTGCCAATTGAATTCGGTACATTTTTTTAAAACGCATTTAACATAATGTATAATGTTCCTATTCATATTACTTTGGAGATGTTAAGTTATCATTTTATCCCTTTTTTTACCCATTTCGGCTCCAAAATCAAAAAAGTACCAAATACGTGTTTCATGTTTCTTTTACATCTATTAATTGCAGTACAAAGTTTCTTTCTATATTCTTTAGTTTAAAATATAAGAGGGGTTAAAAAGGTACCAAAAAAACTATTTTCACCCTTTTTTACCCCCTATCGAACATAGTTTCAAAAAAGTACCAAACACCTGTCCACTTATTTTCATAGTTGTTTAAAACGTAATTTAATAAATAATTTTGTTTCTATACCTATTACTTTAGGAGATATAGTGTTTTTGATTTTTTTCCCTTTTTACCCTCTTAGAGGCAGTTCCTTCTTCTTCGACCTATACATCAAAAAAGATACCCACTGTCCAAATTATCAAAATCGTTAGAGCCGTTTTCGAGATAGCCATTCTATATATATATATATATATATATATATATATATATATATATATATATATATATATATATACATACAATTATTGCTCGTTTAAGAATATAAGATAAGATTTGCTAAATTTTGCCAACATATAAACATTTTCTTAAAACTTATATATTTAAGCTATTTCCGTTAATTTGGACTTATATGAGAGCTATGGTCAAATGTGGACCGATTATATGGAAATTTGGCAAATTGATTACAGTTTTTACAAAAAAATATTTATATAGAAAATAAACTCAAAATTCTCATTATCTTCAGATTTTCGAGCGTTTTAGTGATTTTTGTCTCATTTAGTGCGATTTGACAGAAGAGTTTGTATGGGAGCTATGGTCAAATGTGGACACATTTCAACGAAAGTTAGTACAGTGGTTTTGGTTTACATAAGCAGTATTTATTTTAAATTTCATGAAAAAATATTGATATTTGTGGGCAAAATATTAATTCCGGGAAGTGGGACCTATGGGAGGTACCATAAATAATGGATCGATTTTGACGAATTTCAATAGCCATGATCCCACTATTAAAAAAATCATCAGTGCCAAATTTCATCAAATTATCTTTAGAATTGCGACCTGTACTTTGATTACATGGTTTACATGGGGGTCCAGTCAGCCAGCCAGACGGACGGACGGACATCGCTAAATCGACTCAGAAAGTGATTCTAAGCCTATTGGTATACTAAAAGATGGGTCTAAGACAAATATTTCTATGCGTTACATACATCAGCACAAACTTATAATATGCTTTCCACCTATGGTGGTAAAGGGTATAAAAACACTGTGTGTTTTTTTTTCAAATATTTAGTTAAAGTTTTTCTTTTGTGAAAAGTGATCTTAAGGGGTTCTTATATAAAAATTATATACATAAATACGTATGTATATAATATTACCGACAATCATGTTAATCTCACCTACAGGTGGTATAAGTAATAAAAACTATTTTCTTAAATTGAATATTATATATAATTGAACGTTAATTTTAAGCTGACTTGATAAGGCTTCTTAAAGACATGAAAGTTAACTAAATTATAATTAACTTAATAGATGTAGGTATAAAATTCGCATAACAATTAAGTCATAAAATCTGAAAACACTTTGATTTCAAAACGGGTGGCGCTTAATTGACAATTTATAATCTAATTTGACTATTAAATTAAAGGAAAAAATAACTTTGACAAGTGTAACAGTAGTCACTATGTAATGCAATAGTTTCATAAAAAAAAATCTAAAATAATTTACATGAAATCTCAGCTTACAAAACCTACTTATCTCCTATATGGACCATAAAATACTATTTACGAGCAATTATTTAAAAATAAATGAGTTATGGTTTAGATGTAAGAAAAAATATCAATTAAAAGTTTCACTGGACATTAGACATTAGCTCTTATGAATACTAAGAAATAAAGCTTATAAAGGGCTTTTACAAAATGTTATTTGAAGAATAATAGACTTAATTAGTCAATTTAAAAGTGACGCCTTTTGAATATATATATATTTTTTTTTAATTATGAACATTTAAATAATGACAAATATTTAATTAATGACTAAAATAACCATAATTGGTTAATGTGTTTTTAAGAATTTTTGACATAACGATTTATTAAAGTTTGAAGACTTTTAGTGAATAACTTCCAAAGATTTTGTATTTAATTTGTAAACAATTACCTATTTTATTTAATTTCCTTTTTAATTCCATATTAATTTTTAATTTGACCATTTAAGAAACAATAAATCAAATTTAAAAAAATTTAAAAATATTTAATTTTTTTATTTAAAATTGTCATATTTTGATAAATTCTTAGTGGTGATCATATTTATCTTGCGGCATTGACAGCTTCAAGATGTTACAAACAACTTGCAGATGTAAAGGGTTGTCAATTTCGTGGTCCCATTTGTATGGAGAAAACTGAGAGTATTTGCAGTTTTTGCTACATTTCGTCCATTTACAATTCATTTTTAGGAGAAAAGATAATGGATTCTAAAAGTAAACTATTGCAGCTTTAATTAAGTTATCAATAAATATTTGAAATCCATAAAACAGTTTTGAAGTTATTGTGATTTTCCCCCAAAAATTCGTGTCCTTAACAATACGCCTAAGGATACACCGCTAGAAAAAACTACTTTGGACAAAAACTCACAAAGTAAGACATGATTTATCATTTCAAGACATGTAAGTACTTCATAGTTTAATTTTGTTAAAATATAACAATATCTACTAAGTTTTTTTCATAATCGAAAATGGATAATTTTTCTCAGGTGGGTTTCAAAACGCATTTTTTAATTTTTTGAAAATTTTGTTTAACAAATATTACAAATTTCAATTTCTCTCATCAGTGTATTAAAATAGATAAAAAAAGACAATAAAACTCAAAAAAATTGAGGTCGATATCTCAAACCTTTTTCCCGTACCTTGTATTCGAATTCGACGAATTTCGCAAAAAAGTAATTTTTTGCTCATAATTTGAGTAAATGCTTCATAAATCTTATGTTCAATTTCAATAATGTTTATATGGAATAAAATTATCCATACTATGGAAATTATAAACAGGTTCTTTATTTTTAAAATTGGGTGAACTTAACCCTTTTTTCCAGAGTCTAAGATAAAAAATTTGATTTTTTGTATTATTTTTTTATTTGTTTAATACGTAATATTATTAATTTATTACTGAATTTTCATAAATATACCTAAAAGTAATTATTTTATACTAAAATAAAGTTTTTTTTTATTTAAAAAAAAATATTTTAACCCTTTTTAGAGATGGGGTCAAAAATGACCGAAGTTTTTTTTGGCACTTTTTCAGCAAATTTTGATTAAAAACCATTAATGCTATTATTTGTCATCAAGATAAATTTTTTTTATTATAAAAAATATTTTAACCCTTTAAAGACATGGGAGCAAAAATTAAAAATATATGGGGACAATATTGCCTCCATATATTTTTAATTTTTGCTAAGATTACTTTAACCTAAGATTTTACACTAAGATTAAGTTTATTTTTTTTTAAATATTAATAATAATAATTTATGGGGACAATATTGAACCTATATATTTTTAATTTTTGCTCCCATGTCTTTAAAGGGTTAAAATATTTTTTATTTTTTTCCCTTAGGAAACCCTTAGGGTATAATTAGCCTAAAGCTGAATACTTAAAATTAAATTAAATTTAATATTAAATAAAATCTAACAAAATATTAAAGAGTACCGATCTTTCCACCTTTCGAAGGGGTTCTTTAAGGGAGAGCTTTTAATTTTTATAATCAGTTTTATCAAAATTTTAATAAAGGAGCTACAACAAAGCTTCAACCTAATAAAAGTATTACTTACTTATCTATACTATTAAAAAACTATTGCGAAAAAATTTAATTGAAACTTCTTAAAATTAATGTAAAGCATTTAAAATTTAATTACAAATTTGTTAAGGTAATAAAATAACAAAATAGGTAAAGTTTCAAAAACATTCGCAAATTACTAAAACGTTTTCATCATTTAGAATGGCAACTCTAATTTAATAAAAACTGTTTCAATTATTTAAAACTGGCCAACAGTTTGTTTTTAAGAAATAATTTTAAGTGAAACACAAATGCTCTGCAATTACAATTTCAATTAGATTCAAAGTTATTTTTATTATTTCTGAGCAAACATGCAAAGAATATGAAAAAAACTGAATACATATTTGTAATAATTTGTAATGGAACTAACAAAAAAAAAAAAAAAAACGAAATATAACTTTGCAAAGAATTTCGAGCAAGTACTGGCTGAAACAGTCGAATCGTGATGGTAGTGGCTGCTTTATTTTATTATTGGTCTTGATGCCACAACGAACAACAAAATAATGAATTTTTTTAGTTGTTATTATTCACTTGCACAATTTGTAATAATTAAGTATTTGGAGTAAACTGCACAGTGTTTAGCTAACACAGTAATTTGCAAATTAAGCGAAATTTTTAAATACAAACATTTCAAAAAGCATGCAGTTAAGACGAATTCAAAGGTACCGTATCAAAATCAGCAAAGTTTCAAATTCAAATTTTAAAGTTAACAGAAATATTCATTCTTAAGATCTGTTATAAGAACTTGGATTAGCTTAAGATATATATATTTTACCTTATATTGCAACCTACATTATCACTTAACATTAAAAATTATATCACTTGTAAAGTTTGTTTTTCACTTAATAACTTCCAATTCTTTATTTATTACACCCCAAGAGTTGTTTCTTGTAAACAATCGCGTGCAATTATTTAATTTGTTTATTGTTATTTCATTTTTGTTATTTTTTTATTATTTTTGCTATTTCTCTTAATCGATGGCTTACAAATAAAGTATCACAAATATGATTTCATTTTTGCTTCAACCAATTAAATCATCAAATCCACTTGTAATTGTATACAATTGTACTTGTAACTCTTGCGATTGCAATTTGAGAAGTGGAATATTTATTTGTTTATTTATTCGTTTCACTCCAAGTCGTTTGCAATGAAAATTGCTACAGAATTAATCGTTTAATTAGTGTAAAATTAAACTAGATAACTCAATATACAACAAAATAATGGTTGCAGTTAAAAGACTGTATGTCATTAAAAAAATTAGATGAGCTGTTTGCAATGATTTCACTTGGTTTACAATGGGAGGAGATTAAATTAGTGTAAGACAAAACGAAAGACTTAAGAAAGAAACTCGAGTACTAGATATTTAATGAAATTAATAGGGGAAAAACGAAAGACTTAGGAAACAAACTTGGAAATTAGTAGAGAAAAATTAATATGAAAAAATACTATAAACGGTGAGTAAAAAATCGCCTTGGCAAAAGTAATCTATGGATAGGACTTGAATCTATGAATAAGAGCTAAATCTTAGTTTAAAATTCCGATTTTTTATGAGTATAGAGCTAACACTTAGTCTAAATATAAAACTTTGAATTAAGTATAAGAATATTTCTATATATAAGTGACATACACAATTCCCTCAATATACCATAAGAAACCACTTCAGCACTTTGTCCATTAAGTATTTATGGAAAAAATAATAATAACAAGATTCTTGTTTATAATAAAGGAAAATAAACAAGAGTCTTGTGAGAAATCATTAAGCAAGAAATAAACAAAAACTCATGAGAAGTTTTTTATGCTGAATTGGCTTGAATACAATTATTGTAGTAAATTAAATTTTGCGAATGAATAAAGTTTTAGTTTTACATCAACTCCAAATTAAAACGGTCTTTAATTTGTTACTGGCGCAGTCGGTACTTGCCTAGTTATCCTTTATATAAAAGGATCCGCACAGCGAACTTATTTTGGGAACCTTAAGAAAAAAGGATCCACGCAAAAGATTCGCAAACGAACTTATACACTTTAAGTTTAAAAAAAAAACAACAACAAAAAAAGTGGAAAACCAAACTAATATTTTTAATGGAAAGAAGAACTGTATAAATAAAAAGCAATTAAATTGAAGAAGTAAAATAAAAACTAATTCCTTTTGAAAAGACAAATAAAACAAACTTCAGTGACAAAATAATTTACAAAAATAAATTAAAAAAAAAAAAGAAACATTAAATATTGTTGATGGACGATATCATTAATCATTTTGAAAATTTAATCATTAGCTGCAATATGAACGAGAACAACATCCCTAATAATAACAACAGCAATATGGAGCAAAGAAATTTTATCATGCAAAACCTAAGGATGGTTCATCCTTTTGGTGGCCATAAAGATGAACTGGCCACTTACATAAAAAGTGTTGAAAGCGTCATTCCTAACATCACGTTGGTGCCGCATGATGATCGAGTCTTTTTTTTCAACTCTATTTTGCGAACATTGCACGACCAGGCCTTGAATGTGGTAAGAAGAGAGAGGCCGACGGATTGGACAGCCTTGAAAGCAGCACTGATCGATGAATTTGGTGAGCATCAACCAATATCTCAATTAATTTTAAGTATTAATAATATTAAATTTAAGAGCGGTTGTAAATTGTTATGTGACGAAATAAATAAAACAGTTTGTAGGATTAACGACGCGATCGAATTATGTAGTGAGACGGAAGAAAGAAAATTATTTTTCAGAAACGAAGCCAATTATTGTAGTTTGAATGTTTTAAAAAGGGAATTGCCGGTTCACCTCACAGCTTTGCTCAATGCGAATTTAGTGACCGATTTTAAATCAGGTGTTAAGATTCTTAGAGAGAATAATGAAATTGATAGTGATAATTACTTTAAACCTAAGAAGAATAGGAATTTTTTTCAGAATAATGTGCGACCACAGATCGTGAATAATGAATTTCGAAATCTAGTAACCCCCAACAGCAGATATCCAATTCCTTTTCGAAGCCCTCAAAATAACTATCAACCATATTTTCAAAACCCTCAAAATAACTATCAACCATATTTTCAAAATCCCCAAAACAATTTTCAATTACATCCCAGAAATAATTCCCAAAACCCTTGCCAAAATTATCAAAATGGATTTCAAGATCGTAACAATGGTTGTCAAAATAATTTCCGTAATACCGATAGCAATTATAGAAATAATACTCCAAATCCTAAACGTAGAAGAGAGGAAGATTCCAATCAATCTAGATTAAGAAAATTTGGGGTGCCAGTTCCGATGGAGGTAGAAAATTTTCACTCTATTGCCTCCAATCACTTCCCTCCATCATGATGAGAATTGATGAAAATAATTATAGATTTCTGATTGATACGGGATCATCAATCAGCCTAATAAAACCAAACATATTAAAAACTCATCTGATAAAAGTTAACCCAATTTGCGTCAAAACAGCCACCGGAAATGTAATTCTTGATGAAACACAACAAATTTTTAGCCCCTTAAAAAAAAGTAAACTAACATTTTTTGTTTTCGAATTTACTAATAATTATGAAGGCCTCTTGGGATTTGACAGCTTAAAAACATTAAACGCTTTGATAAATATCCCCATGGGATTCGTAATTCTAAACGATATAAAATATTTCTTTTTGAATGAAAATCAAAGGGAAAAGGAAGATATTAAAAGTTTTCCAACCATAAGAGATATCAATTCTAAATTCGACCAGATAAGATGTCAACGAATTAAAAGCGAAGAAAATAATGTTTTGCAGACTAATAGTCAAAAATATTTAAATTGTATTAATAGTAATTGTAAAGATTCGGTATTTAAACTGGATCACCTCAGTAAGGAGGAATTTGCGAGTTTGGAAAGATTACTAAAAAGATATGATGGCGTTTTCTATAGAGAAGGAGATAAGTTAACCTTCACTAATGTTGTAAAACATAAAATTAATACTGTCCACGAAGATCCAATATATTGTAAAACTTATCGTTACCCCCAAGTTCATAAAGAGGAGGTTAATAAACAAATCCAAGAAATGTTGGATCAAAATATTATATGCCATAGTCAGTCGCCATACTCAGCACCAATTTGGGTCGTACCTAAAAAGCTAGATGCGTCTGGCAATCAAGGCTGGCGTATCGTTATGGATTACCGAAAACTAAACGATATAACCATTAGCGATAAATACCCAATTCCAATTATGGATGATATTTTGGATAAATTGGGTAGGTGTTTGTATTTTACTACACTCGACCTCACTAAAGGGTTTCATCAAATCGAAATGGAACCCTCTGATAGAAGAAAAACAGCATTTTCTACTCAAAACGGGCATTACGAATTTTTGAGAATGCCATTCGGGCTTAAAAACGCGCCCGCAACCTTCCAGCGATTGATGAATACAATCTTGGGAGATCTGATAGGAAAAGAATGCTTGGTATACTTGGACGACATTATTATCTTCAGTACTTCTCTCCAGGAGCACATCAGCTCAATAGAAAAAGTGTTTAAAAGGCTCTCAGAAGCCAACCTAAAAGTACAACTTAACAAAAGCGAATTTTTAAAGAGAGAAACAACCTTTTTGGGTCATATTATTACACCTGACGGTATAAAACCCAACCCCGACAAGGTAAGAGCCATCCTAGAATACCCAATTCCTAAAACTGAAAAAGAGATTAAACAATTTCTGGGATTGGCCGGATTTTATAGGAAATTTATTCAAAACTTTTCTAAGATAACAAAACCCTTAACTCAATGTCTTAAAAAGGGCAATAAGATTAATCCAGGAGACAAAAACTATACTAAAGCAGTGGACACTATTAAACTCTTAATTACTAGCGAACCAATTTTAGCTTTCCCAGATTATAAGAAGCAGTTTACATTAACAACAGATGCTTCTAACATCGCACTTGGTGCCGTCCTTAGTCAGAATGGTCACCCAATCTGTTTTGCAAGCCGGACTCTAAATGAGCACGAATTAAATTATTCTGCTACCGAAAAAGAATTACTGGCTATTGTATGGGCAACAAAATATTTTCGCCCTTACTTATTTGGTAGAAGATTTTTGATCAATAGCGATCATAAACCATTACAATGGTTACAGAATCTTAAAGAGCCAAACCAAAAACTACAGAGATGGAAAATCAAGTTAAATGAATTTGATTTTGAGATAAAACACATCCCTGGAAAGGAAAACCACGTAGCGGATGCACTCTCTCGTGCAAGGAAAGAAAACTGTAACTTCAATGAAGAGATAGAAGGGAGTAGTGACCACAATGACGAAATAAATGAAGCTGAGGAAATTTCTTCTGTAGCCGCAACAATTCATTCGGCTGATGATGATAATTCCTCATATATACCAATAACGGAAAAACCCTTAAATATATTTAAAAATCAAATTAAACTCATCAGAGGAAATCAAAATAAAATATTTACGAAAAAGATATTTTCTAACAATTTAACCACAATTATTTACGAAAACCTAGATACCGAATCAATGAAGGACATAATCAAAACTTATTTACTAAATAAAAATATAACTCTTTATATGCCAAATAACAATGATTTTATCGAATTCCAAGAAATTTATTCTCGAATTATTCTAAACAAGAAAAACAAGGTCTTAAGATCAACCAGACTTTTGGAAAACTTGAATAACTATCCCGATTTTAAAACAAAGGTCTTGGAAATCCACTTAAATGGACTGCATCAAGGTATTGAAAAAATAGTAAAAATATTTAAATCCAAATATTATTTCCCAAATTACATCAAGGAAATATCTCGTATAGTAAACGAGTGCGAACTCTGTAATCGTTGTAAAGTGGATCATATAGATCATAAATTACCATTTAAAATTACACCTCCGGTATACGAAACAAGAGAAAAATATGTGGTGGACTTTTGGCAATGGGATAGGGACTATTATCTGACTTGCATAGATCTTTACTCAAAATTTTCAATAGCTGAGCCAGTGAAATCATTGAACTGGATCGAAGCTAAAAGAGCTCTTTTGAAAGTGTTTAATACCATGGGTCCTCCCAAGGTCTTGAAGATGGATCAGGATCAGGGAATGAATAACATTAACATTAAGAAATGGTGTGAAGAATTGAGGATTGGATTGGAAGTCACTACAGGCAAAACTGGAATAGGAGACATAGAAAGATTACACAAAACACTAAATGAGAAGTTAAGAATAATAAACACGTCAGGAGACAAAGAATTGGACTACTTGAAAATAGAACAAACGCTTTTTACTTACAATCACAATATAGTTCACTCCACTACTGGGGAAACGCCTTATAATATTTTCTTCAACAAAATAATGCCTAAAAACAACACGCAAATGATAAAAGAGAAAAGGATAAATAATATAAATAAATTTAGAAAAGAGAAACCCATAGATACAAATTTTGTCAATGCAGAAGTCAAGAGAAAGAGAGCAAATAAGATAGATAACCCTTTTAGGAAGGCAGAAGTGTTAAGAACGGAGGAAGATGGCGAGCACTTTATAGTTAGGTTCAGAGATAGAAATGTCAGGAAGTATAAAAGTCAGTTCAAAGGAAAGAAGAATTAGTTGAATTATAGTGGAGGTTTTTGTCTAACCTGTAATTAACTCTCAATAGCAAATTAGAATAGAATTATCTATAATTTCAGAATTAAAAATTACTAGAACACAAAAGCAGTTTAGAGGCATTAAGAAGTTTTGGATCATCATCTCTACAATGGTTATCTTGACCACAACAGTCAGCACCCAGGTTATGGAGATTAATCAAATAAACAATGATATGGGTTATACCATAGTGGAGCAGGGGATCGACAGTCAACCTACTAATTTTAAGTATCATGTACTGACTATTAACAAAACTTACCTGGACTCGACTTATGACACCATTCTTGAAAAATACAACAAACACAAATATTATCAAACTGATATGATCAGGAATTACCTTTCATTGGCAAATAAAGAAAGGAAAATGTTTTTGAGCAGACACAAAAGAGGTCTTGCCAATTTTGTAGGGAACGGACTAAAATTCTTATTTGGTACTATGGACAACCAGGACAGAGCCGAAATACAACTTGCAATAGAGGATTTTAAGAAAAATACGATTTCTACTAATGAATTCAACGAGATCATTGATCTTATTAACAACGAAACAAAATTGATATCAAAACTTGAAACCGAAACTTTCAAACTTCAAAACAAATTGACAGAAAAAATACTTTCAGACCTTTTTCTTGACAATGTTAAGCTATATTTGGAACATATTCAGGATATTCAACTGGCTATGCAACTAGCACAAATGGGTATTATAAATCCAAAAATAGTGGATTTACCCACCATTAATAATCTTACCGACATAGAATTTAAACATACAAGAGCAACTGTTTGGCTGGACGATGAAATTATTTTCTTTGTACTCTCAATACCTACAGCATTCGATTCGTTTAAAAAAATTAAAATTATACCAATGCCAGATAAAAATAAAGAAGAATTGGTATTGGATGATACTGACTATATTAGGAAAAACAACCTAATATTTGAAATTAAAAATAATAAAATTGAATATTGTAAAAATGACTGCATTAGAAATCTCTTAAATAATAATAAAACTGAATGTCAATTCAGAAGAAATATTGATTCTATTGTGGAATTTGTTCAACCAAATATCATTGTAACTAAAAATTTTGAGCAAACGCAAATAAAACAAAATTGTAATGAACTTAATGTAACAATTAAAGGAAATAATATAATAAATTTATACAACTGTAGAATTAAGATTGTGGATTTCGAAGTGGAAGTAAGAGAAATTATTGAGAAACCATTTATATTACCTAGCATTAAGAATATTGAAAATATTGTAAAGCTGAATTTATCTTTGCCAAATTTAAAAAAACATATTGAGCATGTTAATATGAAAAATGGAAATTATTCAATTGGTTTTCTGATTTCAATTGTAATTATATTTTTGCTGATTATTGCTTTGTTTGTTAAAAATCAAAACTGTAAAATATTTATTAAAAATAAGCAAAGGAACAATGAGGACATTGTTTCTTCTAGAGAGGGGAGGAGTGACATACACAATTCCCTCAATATACCATAAGAAACCACTTCAGCACTTTGTCCATTAAGTATTTATGGAAAAAATAATAATAACAAGATTCTTGTTTATAATAAAGGAAAATAAACAAGAGTCTTGTGAGAAATCATTAAGCAAGAAATAAACAAAAACTCATGAGAAGTTTTTTATGCTGAATTGGCTTGAATACAATTATTGTAGTAAATTAAATTTTGCGAATGAATAAAGTTTTAGTTTTACATCAACTCCAAATTAAAACGGTCTTTAATTTGTTACTTATAAATCAAAGTATTAAGCCTTATTAAGTATAAAGTAAGAAACACAATTGGAAGGAACGACCAATTTGTCGGAACGAATATTCGTCGTTAGAAATAGAACGTAGGGGTTAATATGAAAGTGCTCACAATTGATGTGTACGACGAAATTCGTCGTGCGTATCGAACAGTGCGATAGGTTTATTTCTATTTCATACGCATTTGTATTTCTATTTCTGTAGTAAAATAATAGAAATTATATGTGTTCTTGCTAAATATAGTCACCTTATAAAATGTACACTAAAAAAAATTACTTTAAATCAAATTAATTAAATAAAATAATCTTGTGAAATAACAAAAGAATGAAATACAAAATAATTGTAAATTTTGTGAGTGCGCGATTTGCACGAAAGTGAGTAATTTGTGCAATTAAAAAAAACCAACAAAAATGGCGCCAATAACGTTTATTCGTCCTAACTGTGTTCAATGGACGAATATGCAAGACGAATTTTTAAAGCCGAATTCGTCGTGCTGAACGAAATAAGTCATTCGTTACAATTGTGCTTCTACCTTAAGGCTTACAAAAATATTCATATAAAAATATATTTGAGTAGGATATAATTAAATCTGGCAGCACTAAAAAAATCTGCCGCGCGAAAAAGTAGAATAAAGTTCTACTTTTTCCATTGCCGCTTTAAATTTGACAAATCAAAAAACAGCTGATTTGTTGCCCGCAGCCGCTTGCCGCGTGCTTTGGCCTTCTACCTATAAGTTTGAGTGAAAGAATCAAGTCAGATTATAAGACTCTAGACAAAGTATAAAGCATTAGATTGGTTATAAGTCATTATGTTATCCTTGACTCCCAGTGGAGCATAGGGCCTCAATATAAGTCATTAATCGGAGTTGATGACTTTACACTTATAAGAAGACTTAAAACTTAAATATAGGAATAAGAGATTTTATTTATTTAGGACCAGCACTCAGGGGATGACCAATACTTAGGTAATGCATTGAGTTGAAACTAGGAAAATAGGTTATAGGAGTTTGATTTGAACTTTCCTACATAGCAACCGACTGCGAAAAGCAAATTCCACATACGAACTGTATGACTGAAGAACGCATTTTCTCTGTAGTGTGTTGTTCCGTATACTGAGCAATCGACTACGAAGCGATGAGCTCTAACAAATAGACGTGTATTGTAGGAAAGTTCGACCATCAGGAACAAGTTCCCTGATTTCATTAGAGCACATTCTAAAGTAGTAACGATAGAATAGTGTAACACAACCCACCTTGCGACGGTGCTTCAGTGGATCAATAGGGTTGGATACCCTACTATCACCAATGAGCACTTTCGCTCTCTCCTGCACTCGGTCGGGAAGCTCCAAAATAGACTCTGAAGCACCTGCCCATACATGAGAGTTGTATATCATTTTCGGTCGGATGTGAAGTGAAGTGTCTCTTACACCGTTTTAGAAAACCGAGGCACTTGAATGCTTTTTTCGATACTTGAAAATGTGATTTCAACGGACATCACATTGAATTCTCATGCGCAGAACATCAAGAGCATCTAATTTCTTAATTTTGACACTGCCCATTAATACAGATGAAGTTAAGTTTCCGCACATTAAAATTAACTCTATTCGCACCACCCCAATCTCCTCCTTCTTGTACTAACCACCAACAGAAAAGGTAACCAATAAAAATCCCCTCTTATATTGTCCAAAATCCTAAAACATTTTGTTCTTATTTACTTTTATTTTCATATTGTCCGCTAGGCTTTCAACTAATTGAGCAAACAAATCAAAGCTTAATTTGTTAAACCTGATCAAAGAACAAATAATCGAATTCTGCTTTCCAAACCAGCTCTTCATCCCAACACTGACAATATTTCAAAAACGCGGTTTAATCACTCATTCATGTTTCGTCTCATAGCTCTAACTTCTAAAAGACTCGATGTATGATTGAATGGCTGTTATTATAATCTGCAAAGGAGTAGATAAGATTGTAGGTTTGACTTAGAAGGTAGTTTATAAAGATAAGAAATAGAGTAGGAGAAAGAACAGAGCATTGCGGTACACCTAAATTAACCTTGAACTCTTTTGATGAGATCCCATCTATAGCAACTGGTATAGTGCCATCTATGAGGAAACTCTAAATAAATCGAGAAAAGTTATTATCTAAACCAAAAGCAATAAGTTTTAATAAAAGAACTCCGTACCCGTAGTTCCCTACGTTCTTTACGAAATCCATACTTCGGTCACTTAGTAGGTTCTTAGATTCCAGTAACTTTAAAGAGTGCAGAACAAATTGATATTGGGCGGTAATTTTCAGGGCTGTTAGACTCACCCCTTTTGGAGATTGGCGTAACATTAGCAACCTTCCAATACCGAAGAAATTTAATATCAGAGGTTGAGTACTTTTCGGCAAGCGAGAATTATTAACGAACAACTCAGCTAAAAGGTTTGCTTTATCAACCTGGTCCGTGAATGTTTGACCATCCTTGAAAGGAGATAAAATTGTAGAGCTAGCATTATTCTTAATTCATTTAACAAACGACCAGAAACTCCTAATGTCGCGAGGAGTGGCTGCTTTTTCACATCTTAATACTTTGGAACACGTACATCTTGCCTGTTTGTGTTGCAAATCAAGAACAATTTTGGTTATAACATCAGTTACTGAAAGCAACCTCTCGAGATCTGAATGCATGTTTGCACGTCTGATTGAACCAAGTTTTCAACTTAGATTTTATCGAAATATTTTTCGCTGAATGAACATTTTCAATCCCAGCTTACATAATTGTCGAGGAAACAAAGTTTCCAGTTGAAGTGCCTATAAAAGTCTTGGAGCTCAGTCCAAAACTCAGTTTGTGAAAAATTATGAAGTGCGGAGAATGAAACGGAGGCGAAAATGGTACAATGATCGGAATTTCCAAGAGGTACAAAAACCTTGACTTCATACTTGTTAAGTCAGGAAAAGATCAAGGGTGTTCTGTTGGTGCCTTCAATACATGGAATATATATTGGTTCATTTGCCAATTGGGCTAGATGATACTGCGCTGCGAATAGCTCGACATATTGGCCTTCAGAAGTCGTATGGCTCGAATAGTGAAGACAGGATGAGTTATGAACATTAAAGTTAGTCGGGCAACTCTCGAGGATATTTTCGTAAAGGACATTGAGCCCGATAACGTTGTGTGTTGTGTCCATAATTGGTTATGCACTAAAAATCATCTTCTAACTAGTTTCAGGGTGATTTAAGAGTGGCGTTATTTACTCTTTCAGAGTTAATCGAAAAGATAGACATCGGCAATGGTTATGTTGTATTTATCCTAGGTTAATCAATCTCAAGGTCTTAAGACATCTATATAAAAACAGATTTCAAACTTAAGCCTGAGCCATAAGCCAAAACATCCTATTTGTCAGCTTTTAATGATTTAAGTCTTAAATTAGTTAGAATCTAGGGTTTTAGATTCAAAATAAGATATGAATCTCGGAATTATTCAGACCATTTATAAATTAAGCTTCGTCCAAATTAGTAAAGATATGCCTTTACCTTATCTTCATTATTTCTTCGATTTGTTTATGCAAAAGTATCCCAATGGACCGATAGAGACTCCGAGTAAAAGTACAAAATTGGCAAATTGCAAAATAGGCATTTTCTAACTTGTATGCAGGTCCCTGCAGTGCCTTTAGTTCATGCATGGAAAGCGTTTCCAGTGACATAAAATCAATGTATCCGCCTCCACTTGTATCTTACCTGGTGATATCAATGCCAGCTCTGAGTAATTTAAGTTTCCCTTCAGTTTTGGATAACGGTTTTTTTGTTTATAAAAGTCGCATTACAGAAGCTACCTCGGAATTTATAATCCAGAAGAAAAAAGTTGTAGAGATAATATATGCCTTAGACATCAACATTACAACAGAATTCAACAGAGGTACTGGTTACTGGGCCATCTTTAGAGCATATAACCATAGACTTATATGTTTTAGATTATCTTTTATGCACATGCATAGGAGTGGGCGTTGGTTGTTCTCCAGAAAACCAAAAAGATTTCGAAATAGCTTGTATAGAGTTTACTAACATAAGCGTTAAGCTTAAAAAAAGTGTTGTGATTACTATTATAAAAGGCTTAGTAAAAATAGTTTGACCATAAAAGCTGAACCCTTACGATAATATTACATGTGTAGAATACAAAGTAAGTTTTCTAATTAGCTTTGCTTTTTATAAAAAGTAATTCTACAACTTTTTTTCGATTCTTAACGAACACTTTGTTTATATTTATAGGGCATATTTGATATAAGTCTTTTATTTTTAAATATTTAATTACTTTTTATAATTCCCCTCTGTTTAAAATACTTCACTTTTTACCGAAAAACTACAAAGACTTACAATTTTAACTAATACTACAAAATAATGGTACTTAGGTCTCAGAAACACTTTCAAAACTATTGGGAGAATAAGTCATTTCTAATCATGCTTGTTAAATTGTTATCTAAACAAGTGTAGAGTAAGTATTTTTTAAAAAGTTATTGTAAATCTAAATTTTTGGTAAATTTGCTTATTTATTTATTTCCCTTTTCAAAACTGGCTCAAGCATTTAAATCGGTTCACCCATTCTATTTTTATAGAACTTCTTATAATAGTAATATTACGTTACACGTGAACCTCCACGGTCCTTCGAATCATTAAAATCGATTTTCCTAAAATTCTGAGGTGCTACAGCAAAACGCCGAGACACGTATTTCTTTATTTTAAGCCAATTTTCATATTCTGTTAACATTACTCATGTGTACTCAAAAAAATTTGATTTTGTCGTACTGTGTAATAAGTTTATTCTACAACTAACTTAAATTTTGCTTCTGAAATGATTTATTGGTGTCTGAAATAACTAATACTTATGCACATAAAAGGTCTAGTCAAACTTCTTATTAATGTCTTATTTAATCCTTTTGCATATAAATTCCAAACTATTCTTTTAGTTTTTATAAAAATCATTAATTTCATTTTTAGAGTAATTCGCAACTTTTATCAAAAATTAAATTTTTCAATTATAAACTCGTACATCGTTTTCTACACTTTAAATTAATAATAATTTCACGCTTTTTAATTAAAATTCAATTTAATTATATGTTTTCATTAATTTCATTATTTCAATATTCGTTCAATGAAATTCACTTCTTTTTCTTAATCATCAAACTTCCACGTCACTTGACTTAAAAAGATAACTGTCGGAATAACTGACAGCTAGAAGGAGGGACAGACAGACATACTGTTAAATAGACTCTTTTTTATATTCTAGAGAGTTGGCTTTAAATTTAATAAGTGGGAACGGAACAACTTACCAAAAGTAAAAATATCAGTTTTATAAATCCGCAAAAGTGTGCCATGCCTTTAACCTGTATGTTGAGATGTGATGCGATGCGATCGATGTCGATCTTTCGCTGCTGTTGTTCTTGTTGATGTGTGTTGATGTTATGAGCTTGAGCTTGACGGAATTGGGTTGTTTCACTATCAAGATGACGATGATGTTGATGTTGCTGATGAATCTGCTGTTCTTCGGCTGCCAACTTTTCGATATGTTCTTGACTTTAGTTGACTAAAATTGCTGGTTGCTGTTGCTGATCTTAACACTATTGCTATATGGCTGTTAATGGTGATGATGATGCTGTTGCTGTTGTTATAGGTAATGCAATGAACCAACAAGAGCGTAACGAATTTGAACACAACAACTCTGTTGTTAATGATTTTCAGTCTAAATATCTCAGTTGAAATGTGTTTTATTCTTTTTTTTTTATATTCCAATTGTCTTCTTTTTGTTGCTCTTTCGTTTCTTATTGATTTTTGGAATTTTTATGGTTTTTTAATTCGTATTTTTTAATAAAATTTTATTAACCAAATGTTAGTTAAGTTTAATAGTTTGTGATTCATTCATTCATGTTTGGATCCTCATTTGATTGGATCTTCCGTCTGTTTGACTGTGAATCATAAAAATGGTGTTGTTGCTCTCATTAGTTTTGTTGCTGCTGTTACTGATTTTATTGTCAATGCTACCACCGTTTTTGTTGCTGCATTATTTTGCTTAATCTGCAGAAACATTATTAATATGAATTGTATTCTTTGTTTTTCTATTTCTTTAATTTATTACAATTTTGGCATTAATGTCGCCGTTGCCTTTGTTTTTTCTACTAAATATTTAGATCTTTTAATCTTTGAACGTATCTCTAACTCTTCGTGTGAGGGTGGTGTGTTAAATACACACTTTTGGTATTTTTTTTTCGGTTTATAGTAGTTTTTTTTGGAAATATTTAAATAAAAACTTCTCTTTTTGCTGCTGTTCAATTGTTAAATATTTTTTGCTTATTATTTTGATCGTAGAGCTATTGCTGCTGGTTGATTTCTGTGGTAAATGCTGACAATACCTTTGGTTTGGTTTGATCGTTAATTCGTTTGTTCCAGCCTGCAAAGAGTTGTATAAGAAAAAGAAACATGTTAACAAAAATTTGGTCATTTCTGTTGTTTTTTTTTGCAATTATTTTTAAATATAATAAATATAAAAGTTGATAATTTACAGTGGTTTCTAAATGTATGTAACAAATAAAAGAAGTATAAAGCAAAAGCGAAACCCACTTTTTACAAATTCGATTTTGCTGTATTATAAATCGATTCCCTGCATCCTCAGGTGCACCGAAATAAATTTTGTAAAAAATTGGAGTTTTTTTCGTTTCAGCAGAATTTCAATCAATAAGGATTTGTTTTTGCAAAAAGAAATTATAGAATAAAGAAGAAAACTAAAACAGCTTTCCACGAAGTCATAAAAACCCAAAATCCATGCAATAGTTTTAAAGTTATTGTAATTTTTCCCAGAAAATTTGTTTCATTTTCAATACGCCTAAAGATATGCAGCAAACAAATTAACTTCTTCTTCTTCTGTTATCCTTGACTCCCAGTGGAGCATAGGGCCTCAAAATTAACTTTAGAATACAGAAATAACAAAGTAAGATATAATTTACCATATTAAGGCTTATAATTACTAAAAAGCTTAATTTTGTTTGAATATAATCGAATTTCCATAGTTTTTGTACTAGAAAATAGTACTTAAGGTCAGTTTCAAAACTTATTTTTTAAGTTTTAAAAATTTTTGTTAAAAAAATATTAAAAATCTAAAAATTTCATCGGAATGTTAAAACTGACAAATAGAATAATGAAATTCAAAAAACTTTATCAACCTAAATAAGGTTTCGCCGTACTGGCGATAAGAAATCGGTGAAAAATTTTTGGACACAATTTGAGTTGGGTAAATTTTACTTGAGTTAAATTTTAGTATTTAGAAATAAATCAAAGACTCTATACATTTATCTGTCAAATTTAAGTCAAATTAAAGTGCGTAGAGAACAAAAAAAAAACACATAAACGCACAAACAAACAAACATTTCATGAGCACATGTGTGTGCCTTAGCTTTCTCTTATTGGATAATCGTCTACATTAGTTGTTTTCGAGTTATAGTAAAAGTGACATACACTCTTTTTTATGGGACTTATGGAAAAGACCATACGGCAAACCAATGTATGGAAGTGCAACATTTTTATAATATCGAGTCTTTGACTGAAAATTTGTGTCCAGTCCATGAAGTATGTACACTAAAACTGTTTTTAAAATTGGTAAAGCTTAACCCATTTTTTAAAGTTCAAAATTTTGATATTTCATGATAAATCCCAAAAAAAAAAATTTATAACAAGATTTCATAATCTTCTATAAATGTATATAAAAATTAATGTTTGTGTGTCTGTATGTCCTTTATAGAATAGTAAACTATACATTTGTTCATGTTATGGTCCTATGAAAAGATGTTGCGCATGAGCAGACGAACATTACTAAGTTGGTATGACCAAGTTCCGACAGATGGCGCCACTGAAAATTACTCAAATTGAATTAAATCGTAAACTGTGCATTTGATCATTTTTAGCAAAGCTGTTGCGCATGAGCCGACGAAGGTTGCTAAAATAGTATGGCCAATTTCCGACAGGTGGCGCCAATGAAAATTCTTCTGTTATCTTTGACTCCCAGTGGAGCTTAGGGCCTCAACGAAATTAATTAATTGTAAACTGTGTATTTGATCAAAATGTAATCTTTATCAAAGTTGTTGCGCATAAGCCGACGAAGGTTTCTAAGTTGGTAAGACTAATTTCCACTAAAAATTTATCAAAATTAATTAAATCGTAAACTGTGCAATTGATCATGCTGTGATCTTTAGCAAAGTTGTTGCGTATGAGTCGTCGGAGGTTTCTAAGTTTATGTGATTAATTTCCGATAGATGGCGAGACTGAAAATGATTAAAAATAAATTGAATCGAAAACTATGCAATCCCAAAAATTTTTTGAAAATCCCCAAAACCAATCTTTTAAATTTTTAATAAAAATGTATCTTAATAATTCTGGGATGCAAAAGTTATTTACGTAGAACAATAATATCAAATTAATATAAAAAAACTTATTTTGAATTTTTGATTCTAGCTTTGCGGTTGGAGAAAGTTAGAAACAGGGTAAAAAATTCGTGAGAAACAGGGTAAAAAATTCGTATTTTTTTAAAGGCTTTAGCATAAAGACGGAAAAAAATTGGAGCACAATTCCACTTATAGTTTTCCTTTTTTAACAAGTGTTTTTATATCTCAAAAATAATGTTATCACTTTTTTGGCTAAAAACGACAAAAAATTTACTTTCTTGAAAAGTTGAACTTAAATTCATATTATTTTTGTTCGGCTAAATATTTGTCATTAATTCTTTTTTTGTGTGATTAATACTTTTCTTATAAATAAAATAAATTTCGGATAAATCAGGAAAAAATTGGATCCGATATTAGCAAAACTCTAGGCTTAAGTCGTCAAAAAGTTGAAATTTTGTGCCAAAGTCGAATATCTCAGAAACTATAGGAGATAAACGTGCAGCTATATTTTTTTTGTAGATCTGAACGTACATATAATAATATTTTATGTCGGATCAAAAATGTGACATCTGGATCGTTTTTAATTTCCGAAAAACCCTACTTTGAGGGCATATAGCTCCCCTCCTGATAAGTCTACAGACTCCATATTTGAAACTTAAGCTCGAATGCTCCTCAATTCTAGAATTATTTCCCTATTTTATTTTTTTTTCAACCCCTGCAGCAATAACACGCAGTCGATGTTAAAGAAACAAAATTGGCGAAAAACACTTAATAATTATAATTTTTACCGCTTTTCACTTCTCTACTATCCCTTTTCCAATGAAGGTATTCTAATTCGTATATATATTATATAGAATTGTAAAGGTAGCACTTGCCTGAGTATTACTTCTCTTTAAAAAAAAGAAAGCAAAAAGCAGAAGAAGAAGAAGAAGAAGAAGAAGTAGATCTAAATATGCCAATTATCTTGTGGTCTTCCTTTTCTGCACCCTTACACACTATTATTGTGTTTCAAGTAAAAAGTGTGTGCCTTACATGGGGTCTTACTGTAGCTAGTATTGGTTCTTTGAGATGGTCGCTTTGAGTATAATAATGTTGTTGTTGTAACTGCGATATTATTGTTAATATCGCAGAAGTGGCAGTTCTTGGTCGGAATCCTAAGATTTCCGAATAGTTCCGGTACGAAGAACCGACTGCCGTGGGAACGTTGAGTATAATAATGTATAGTGTTAGTGTCTGGTGGCCGGAACTCTGAAAGGTCAATTACCAAGGAATTTTTGTTAACATTTTTAGATCCTCTGTTCTATGGTTACAGATGACATTTGGACTTACGATCTCTAAGTCACTTTTTAATATACATAACATGGTCCTAGCTTTAATCTGTAGCCCACGCCATTATTATAAAAAAAAAAAACTAAACAATATCCCCAATAACGTTGAGTACTGCATTCCGACTACTCTCTTCGACCAATATTTTACTTCTAGAAAAAAGATTTTCGAGATATACAACTAAGGGTCTAGGTCGAAGATGGGCTATATAATATAACTTGTGGGTGTTATTTTAACTTCCCGCTACTTTATTCATTGTAATCGTTTAATTCTTCTTAACTTTTTTTTAAAGTCAACACACCTCAATTTTCTGCATAACCCAACCTTTTCAAAATCCCACTTAAGTACCATCCACTGTAGTTCACATAAATATTTGGTATAGTACTCAATTTATTACATTAATTTTAATTGTATAATAAACAAGTAAGAAAGTGCTATAGTCGGTCAAGCCCGACCATACGATACCCTTCACCACTTAGGTCCAAGGTGTTCTTTTTCCTGTATAAAGACAAATATTTGCTAAATTTTGTCATCATACAAACATATTCTCAGAACTTATACATTTAAGCTGTTTCCGACATTTGGACTTATATGAGAGCTAGGGTCAAATGTGGACCGATTATTATGAAATTTTTTAAACTGATTACAGTTGCTACAAAAATTATATATGCAAAAAATAAACTTAAAACTGTCATTATCTTCGGATTTACGAGCGTTTAAGTGAATTTTGTCTCATTTAGTGCGTTTTGGGAAGAGTTTGTATGGGAGCTAGGTCAAATGGAGACCGATTTCAACGAAATTTGGTACAGTGATTTAGGTTTACATAAGCAGTATTTGTTTCAAATTTCATGAAAAAATATTGATTTTTGTGGCTAATATATCAATTCCGGGAAGTGGGACCTATGGGAGGTACCATAAATAATGGACTGATTTTGATAAATTTCAATAGCCATGGTCCTATTATCAAAAAAACGATGTGTGCGAAGTTTCATCAGATTATCTTTAGAATTACGACCTGTAGTTTGATTACAAGGTTTACATGGGGGTCCAGCCAGCCAGCCAGACGGACGGACGGACATCGCTAAATCGACTCAGAAAGTGATTCTAAGCCTATTGGTATACTAAAAGATGGATCTAAGACAAATATTTCTATGCGTTACATACATCAGCACAAACATATAATACCCTTTCCACCTATGGTGGTGAAGGGTATAAAAACTTCAGCTTGGGGTATTGAAACAAAAAACTGCAAATCATGTTCCCAAAACCTAAAATCTTAATATCCAAGAAATAGAGTAGCCAAAAAAACTTTATTATATCCAAACTTATAACAGAGGGTGGTCCATTTTGTTTAAAGGTGTAATTTTCAAATCAAAGAAATTTTATAAAATCAAAACAAAACAAAGGAAAATGTAAATAACTTTCAATTTTTTTTTTCGGATTATTTAAGTGATGTAATGTGAAACCATTCGAAATCGAAATACAAGAAAATGTTTAATTATATGGACACGTGAATAGTAATTCATTATAAATGATCTGTCTGTCTGTCTGTCATAGTCATCAATTAAAAATATTTATCAAATATTTTGGTTTTTTGCATTTTTGACTTTAGAAATAATTTTTTGTACAATATTTAATTTGGTCTCTAATATATTCGATTTAATTTTGATGGGGATTATGAGTCTTAAAATAAATCCAGTGAAACTGGTATTTAAAATGTCCTATTTGCATTTTCAGATAAATGCAACTACAAACATTTTTTTTATTATACAAATCGGTTCTTCTTTCTTTTTGCTCTGCTTCTGGCTAAGAATTTCATTATATTTAGATTCTGCTATTTAAAATTTTAAAATTTTAAACAAAAGAAATGAAGCAGAAATCATAAAATCGGAATATCATTAAAAATGTTTTAAAATTTCTTTGATATAAAAGGTTAAACGATTTTTTTATAGATATTAATTAACATATTTTTAACAATTTTAAATTCTTTTCGTAAGGCACAGTGAAACGATGACGCAGAAAATTATACAAAATTAAGTTCCTGGAATTCGATTATAAGTTTTCAGAATTTCTATATAAATTCGTTCTTAATTAGTTTTATATTATGTATTCAATGTATATTTAAAAGGTTTAAAACGAAATCTATTTATTCTAGAGAAAGTGGAATTAGTTATATACAAATTTGACCACATTGTATTTTAAGAAAAAAAAAAATTATTTAATTCTTGAGAAACCCACTTTACAAAAAAGTTAATTAAACAAGCAGAAAAGTATTGTGGTTGGCCAAAACCAAAGATTATAATATAAAAATGTTGCACTTACATACATTGGTTTGCCGTATGGTCGTTTTGAAAACTCCATAAAAAAGAGAGCATACTGCTTTTACTCTAATTTGGAAACAACTAATGGCAGAAAGCTAAGGCATACGCACGTGCTAATGAGGTTTGTTTATTTGTTTTTCGTTGTTCTTTATCCACATTAGTTTCACTTTTGTCAAAAAAAATGCAACATCTTTGGTTTTACCTTCGAAAAAACATTTATTTTTAAATCATCCTCAATTTGAGAATAAACCTTTTTATACCCACCATAAAATTTAGGTTTTTGAGCCTTAATATTGGCTGAAAAACCAAAATTGAAGTATATTCTAAATCCTTATGAAATTCTAAGATGATTGAACGATGTCCGTCTGTCTGTCTGTCTGTTGTCGGCACGAAAAAACCTTAACGAAACGATATAGGTCACTGAAATTTGGCACAAATTTTCATCATTTCTTGGAAAAATTTGGTATTGAAATCGGGCAAAATCGGTCCATAGCTCCCGTATAACCTCTTCTAGGCTAATCGCTTATTTGCTAATAAATGACAAATTATAACAGCTATGATGACAAAATTGGTATCTAGAAGTTTTACATAAGCAAAAGGCAGCATATAAAATTTCATCGAAATCGCTTCACATTTAACCATAGCTCCCATACAAAAAACTTACGGAAACAGCCAAAATTCCACCTGAAATACACTTAAATGCCAATAAATAATGAACTGTAATAGCTTTGGCCAGTAAATTTAGCACAAGGAAGTCTTATGTGAATACCAGCCAGTGTGCAAAATTTTGTCACAATCGGTCACCATTTGACCATAGCTCCCATATAAAAAACTTACGGAGACACAAAAATACAAAAAGAAAAAAGTGTTTATGTCCGTATGTCCATCAGAAAATAAGCGCGATAGCGCCTTAACGAAAATGGCTACAGCAACAAAATTTTACAAAAGGAAGTCTTATGTGAATGCCAGCCAGTGTGCAAAATTTTGTTACAATCGGTCACTATTTGACCATAGCTCAAAAGAAGAGACAATTTATGTCCGTCTGTCCACAAGACCACAAGAGCTAGATAGACAACATTTTACAAAAAAAATGTTTGACATGTAACAGAAGTTGTGTACTGAAAACGGGCGAAATCGGTTCACATTTAGTTAAAGCTCCCATATAACCCCGCCCCGGGAAACACACGAATGCTGATAAATTGAATACAATTGTAATAGCTATGACGACTAAATTTAGAATAGAGAAGTTGTTTGCAACTATTGGTCAGTATATCAAATTTTATAGGAATCGGTCCATATTTGACTATAGCTTTCATATAAAAAACACTCCCGGAAACCAAAAAAAATGTAGCAAAGGCCAGTTAAAAGCTATTAAATTAAAAACTATTACAGCTATGGCCACTAAATTTTGCAAAAACAAACTTTATATAAATACCAGCCAGTGTGGTATTTATATAAATCGGTCAACATTTGGCTATAATTCTTATATATATGTAACATCCCCTTTTTATATCTACAATCAAAAAGATTCGGAGGTACAAGCAGCATATTAAAATTGCACCAATCTCCAGACTTTATATACGGTATTAGGTGCTCCCAACAAAATATATGGACCTGTCGTATTACTATCAACATGTTTATCCTAACTAAATAAAGGGTGGTTAAATTGTAAGGGCCGATGTTGAATGTGAACCACACCTAAACGCCAAGTTTTTTCCCGAATTCTATTTGACATTTCTCTATTTCAGACTTACTTAATTTGAACCATGGAGAGACACACAATCCAACAACGTGATAAAGTTATCCAGACTTATTATGAAAATTGGCGTTCAACTCAAAATGCATATCGTGCACTTCGTGATTTTTTGGTCAATTTGATCGTCCAAATGTACGTACAATTGCAAAAATCGTGGAAATAATCGTGCAAACCGGATCTGCAGAAGATGTGAGAACACCAGTGCATGCTCGTACAGCTCGTACTGCAGAAAATATTGCTACTGTTCGCGATAGTGTGGCTGAAGAGCCGTCCACTTCAACTCGTCGTCGTGCCCAACAATTGCACCTCTCACGCTCGTCGTTGATAAACATTATGTATAAAGACTTGCATTTACACGCTTATTTATAAGGTGCAATTGGCTCGAGAACTAAAGCCTCTTGACCATTCCAAATGTCGTGAATGGGCGGAATGGTGGCAAGAAATGCCAACAGTGGATCATCAATTTTCGAAGAAAATCATCTTCAGTGATGAGGCACATTTTCACCTAGTGGATTCGTCAATAAACGAAATTCCCGCATTTGGGCGAATGAGAATCCAAGAGTGATTGTCGAAAAACCAATGCACCCACAAAGAGTGACTTTTTGGTGCGGTTTATGGGCTGGCGGCATCATCGGGCCTTATTTTTTCCAAAATGAGGCCGGTCAGGCAGTTACTGTGAATGGTGTTCGCTATTGTGAGATGATAACGAACTTTTTATGGAAGATATGGATGTGGACCATATGTGGTTTCAGCGGGACGGTGCCACTTGCCACACAGCTAACGAAACAATGGCTCTTTTGCGCAACAAATTCAATGGCCGTGTTATCTCACGTAATGTCGATGTCAATTGGCCGCCAAGATCATGTGACTTGACACCGTTGGACTTTTTTCTTTGGGGTTATTTGAAAGAAAAGGTGTACGTCGATAAGCCAGCAACAATTCAATAGCTAAAGGATGAGATAATTTGGCACATTAACGGCATAGAACCTCCATTATGCCTCAGGGTCATCGAAAATTTGGACCATCGGATGGAGGTGTGCCGTCGTGGTCGCGGCTCCCATTTGGCCGATATTTTGTTCCATACATAATTTCCTAAATAGTTTGTGTTTTATTCAAAATCAACATCGGCCCTTGAAATTTAACCACCCGATATATTTGTTATTGTTTCTGAGAATAAAGTACCGTTTTTTTGTCTCAATTTTGTATTATTTGTTAAAGTTTTCAGTCTTATTGTTTTTTTCAGTGAAAAGTAAAGCATTTTTCTATCAGTGAAGTGTTTTAAACAGTGTAAAATTAAAAAAAAGTAATTAAATATTTTAAATTAAAAAACTTATAATAAATACATATGTTGTAGGACTAGGAGTTTATAAAAAAATGTGGAATTATTGAAAAATAAATTGTGGAATTAATTGTATATGATAACAAAAGAAAGAGAGAGAGGGCAATTCTAGTGAGCATGTTTAAGAACTATTCCTCTTCAATGCTTAATAAATAATTTATAAAAGTAAATTTAATGTAAGGGTTAAGTTTTCATTATTAAACTATTTTCACTAAACCTTTTATAATGGCAATCCCAACACTTTTCTAAGCTTAACGCTTAGGTTAGTAAGCATTCTATAAGTTATTTCTACAACCATTTTGGTTTGTTGGGAAATTGTTTTACCAATACAAACACAATTGATATACAATGCATGTAAATTTTAAGAATTTAGCAGCAGTTCCAAATGATGTACTGTTTCCAGTCTGGTGAAAAGCTTGAAGATTTTAATATGTACATCTGATTCGTGTAGGTTCATGAACATCAATCAGATACCTCAGCCATTGATATCCCCAAGTAATTAATTTACCAAAAAGTACATGTTTAAATTGCTTATTATTTTGTCAGTATTAAATATGGTTCTTCAACTTGGAACTGTTTTTTTTTTTTAATGATAACACACGAGTTATTTATAAATGTACAACAACGATCTTCTTCTTCTGTTATCCTTGACTCCCAGTGGAGCATAGGGCCTTAACAATCCTTTTATATCGGACTCTCGGAGAATGCCGAATGCAGATTTTGCCTTATTAATACACGATTCAATATCATCGTCGGCGCCACCTTTTGTAGATACCAAACTACCAAGATAATTAAAGGTACCTACACATCCAATGATCTCGTTATCCACATTGATGTGTGGCGACGGGTTTGCGCCATAGCCTCCAGGCATAATCTTTGTCTTGGAAATATGGATTTTCAACCCAGCTGGCCGAGATTCAACAGTAATAGCGGTAGTGTTTTCTTGAAGGTGGCCTGAGCTTTGGCTTAGAAGACATACGTCATCGGCGTATTCAAAGTCTTCGAGTTGTTTAAAGGGTGTCCATTGGATACCACGTCTACCATTCAGTGCCGTGCGCATTATATTGTCGATGACAAGGATAATAAGTATGGGTGATAAGTTACATCCTTGTCTTACTCCAGTAGTAACTTCGAATGGATTAGACAATTACTACGAATTAGACTTCTAGTACTACTTAATAGCTGCCAAAATTTGAAGCAGGTTTTAATTTTTTTCGAATATTTTTTCGGCCGCCTCAAGGAATTCCAAAAAAAATGGATGAGGATATTTCAGTTTCGCATCGTTTGATATATATCCCATTAATGTGATCCATATTGGTATAAAATACGACAGGTGTAAATGACAAAAACTTGAAGGT
Source organism: Stomorhina lunata (assembly GCA_933228675.1). Lineage (NCBI taxonomy): Eukaryota > Metazoa > Arthropoda > Insecta > Diptera > Rhiniidae > Stomorhina > Stomorhina lunata. Next base: position 95,015,803 of record OW121740.1, on the reverse strand, counting down.
AAATCTTTCAAAATACCGTTTTTTCGTGGAGCACACTCGCAAAAATATATATAAAAATTGTAAAACTCTCGCGTGAACCGATTTTTTTTTTTTTTTAAATTTAACATCTAAAAACAAGTAAGAAAGTGCTATAGTCGGTCAAGCCCGACCATACGATACCCTTCACCACTAAGGTCAAATGTGTTCTTTTGTTTCAAAAATTATGCATTTTTTTTATGCATTTACGAGCGTTTTAGTGAATCTTGTCTCATTTAGTGCGTTTTGAGAAAAGAGTTTGTATGGGAGCTATGGTCAAAAGTGGACCGATTTCAACGAAATTTAGTACAATGATTTTAGTTTACATAAGCAGTATTTGTTTTAAATTTCAAAAAAAATATTGATTTTTGTGGCAAATATATCAATTCCGGGAAGTGAGACCTATGGGAGGTACCATAAATAATAGACCGATTTTAACAGCCATGGTCCCATTATCAAAAAAAAATGATCTGTGCAAAATTTCATCAAATTATCTTTAGAATCTCGACCTATAGATTGATTACAAAGTTTACATAGGGGTACAGCCAGCCAGCCGTCCAGCCAGACGGACGGACTGACATCGCTAAATCGACACAGAAAGTGACTCTAAGCCTATTGGTATACTAAAAGGTCAGTCTAAGACAAATATTTCTATGCGTTACATACATCAGCACAAACTTATAATACCCTTTCCACCTGTGGTGGTGAAGGTTATAAAAAATAATTTATGACATGAACCTAATCCCGACTCGAACTCACGACCATCAACATAAATTTCTGGTTCAACTAAAAATTAATTTCTTTCAAAAACACAAATTTTCGCCAAAGTTATAAAAAAGTTGAACTGAGTGGCCCGGGTTCAAATCCCACCAAGACCAACAATTTTTTTTATTTTTTTTTTAATAAAAATGTATTTTTGTTTGTCATTCAGTTTGTAATTTTTTCATTATTCGTCTTAGACCCCTAAAAAATTAAAATTATTCAGAATCGCCAGGAGAGTCGATTTAGCCTGTCTGTCTGTTGAAATTAAGTTTGTGGAGCTCCTGGTTGGTGTACCCAGACAAATTATACACCGGATTTTAGGAAATTTCCTACGCAGCACGCTATTGAATTCACTAAAATCGATCCATAACCACCCGAGATATCGCTAAAATACTAAACTTCGATGACGAATTTAAAAAAAAAAATTTTAAAAAACGCAATTTAAAATTTTTTTTTTAATTTTCGTCGAATTTTGAATTTTGGCGATATCTCTGGTGTTTATATACCGTTTTTGATAAAATTTAATGGCATGTTGCCTTGGAGTATTTTCTAAAATCTGATATATAATTCAAAAATTTAAAAAAAAAAATACTGTTTTTAAAAAAAAATTTAAATTTGTCAATTTGTGTTCATCGATATTTTTGCTTTGGCGATATCTCGGTTATTGATCTACCGTTTTTAATGAAATTCCATACACTTCAAAAAACTTATTTTTTTTTTAAACACAATCTTTTGACGAAATTTTATTTTTTTTTTTTTTTTTGGAAAAATACAGTTTTTAAATTTTTTTTTTTAATTCTCACGAATTTTGAATTTTGGCAATATCTCTGGTGTTTATAGACCGATTTTGATAAAATTTATAAAAATGTTGCCTTGGAGTATTTTCTAAAATCTGGTATATAATTCAAAAAATTTTTTTTAAAAAAATACTGTTTAAAAAAAAAATTTAATTTGTCAATTTGCGTACATCGATATATTTTTCTTTGACGATATCTCGGTTATTGGTCTACAGATTTTGATGAAATTCAATAGTGTGCTGCGTTGAATGATTTCCTAAAATTTGATATACAGTTCAAAAAACAGTTGAAATTTAAAATTTTTTTTGGAAAAGTACAGTTAAAAAAAATTAATTCTCATCAAATTTTGAATTTTGACGATATCTCTGGTGTTTGTAGACCGATTTTGATAAAATTTAATAGCATGCTGCGTTGGAGTATATTCTATAAATTTTTTTGTAAATATTGTTTTTTAAAAAATTTTTCTTAAATTTGCGAATTTGCGTGCAACGATATCTTTTACTTTGGCGATATCTCAGTTTTTAATTTACCGATTTTGATGAAATTTAGTAAGGTGTTGCGTTGAATAATTTCCTAACATTTAATATACAGCTCAAATTTTTTTTAAACACAGTTGTTTGACGAAAATTTTAATTTAAAAGTTTTAATTTTTTTTTTTGAAAAATACAGTTTTTTAACAAAAATATTTTTAAATTCTCATTGAGTTTTGATGAAATGTATAAGCATGCTGCGTTGTAGTATTTTCTAAAATCTAATATATATTTCGAAAATTAAAAAAAAAAAATAATACACAGTATTTAAAAAAAATAAATTCGGTAATTTTCGGGACAACGAATTTAGAGTTTTAATTATAACTCAGATTGTAATGTACCTATTTTGAATATCGTTTTGCTTTAGAGGATGTTCTAAGATCTGATATATATTTCATATCGGTATAATATCCTCAAATTGTGGAATTTTAAACAAAAAATGGTTTTTAGACAAATTAAAAAAAATAAAACTTAAAAGAAAATAAAAAAATTTTATTTAGCATCGAATTTCGAGTTTTGGCAATATCTCAGTTGTAAGTGGAACTTCATGTTGCAATTTAATAGTGTACTTCGTAAAACACTATTAACATCTAATACCTATACATATAAGTTATGTCGGTATGCCATCTAGAAGCTCATCAAACTTGATTTCATCATACCGAAATATGTCTTAAATAAGTGACTTTTGAACATTATGATGGCCTTTTTTAATATCCTTCGTAAGTGTTGTTGCCAAAAGTTTAACCTAAATAGGTCCGCTAAATATTCTCATTAAAGCAACTATTTAATCGGTCCTCTAACTTTAAAGATGTATTCATTTAAATACAACCTGAAATACAAACAATTTTTCTGAAAATGTTTGTATTTCAATCTACCTCCATAATGTTTTAGACCCAATATATTAAAGTATTATTCATACTTCGCCCAAAAATTAAATGTATTAGAACATACTTACAGAAAATCAAATCAGAAAATCTATATACACCCAGCAAAACTTTGGTAATGGCAAGTACTCTGATAACTGGTTACCTTGTAACGACTACAACATACCATCCGAATAAATAATAAGTTATTACATAAGAACTTATTTGTAATTAAAATTGTAATTTAAACTGAATGGCCCCGGTTCAAATCCCACCAAGGGCAACAATTTTTTTTAGTTTTTTTTTTATTAAAAGAGTCTTTTTAAATGATTTTTGAATTTTAAGAACTTAAATATTATCTTCTGTAAAAAAAATTTGTAAAACTAACTTACGTTAATGAAAAAATACCATCATGTGTCAATTTTGATTATGTAGGGGATGTTGAATACCAAACACGATTCTAATTGGTCTTAACTTGGTAAGCCCAACTTATCTGGGTCATCCTTCATCTCAACTGTGGACACACAGTATCACCCGGGGAGCTATTCTAATACCCATTAATATTGTAAGTTAACATGTTCCGAGAGTTGTCCCATTAGATCGATAAAAATGGGTTAGGATTACGGGCTAGTAACCCTCTCTTGAAAAAAAATACAATGAAGAGGATAAAATTAGAATTGAAATGTTCCACTACCTAATGTTAGAGAAGGATAGACCGATAGAAAGACCAAGTAGTAGAACATTTTCCAAAGCTTGGCCTATAAAATTGGAGAATATTCGCACAATATCGAAATCCATGGAATTCTAAAATATGCTCGGACTTTGACCTTAACAGGTTGTAACATTTAAGTAAGTAAGAGTCAATCTTATGTAAAAACTTATACAAAAAAGAAGATTTAAATTGTTTAAGTTTTAAAATAATTTTAAAAAAGTTTTAAAATAATTACAAAAAATCATATAAAAATATTTTTCCAAAAATTACAACAAAGCAAAAAAAAGCAGGGAAAAACAAAGTTATTTTCACATGATTTTGGATCTAAAAATAAAAATTGGTTATATTAATTATAAGCTGCTAAATTTTCAACATATGAAGTAGCTCAGTGGAAGAGTCTCTGCCTAGCAGTCAGAGGGTCTGGGTTCGAGCCCCCATGGGATCATAAAAAAAAATTTTGTATTTAGTTTAAAAATATATGTTTTTAATAAAACAACAACAAAAAAGTTGTTGTTGTTGCTTTCAAATTGCTTACCCAAGTCATTACTTTTCTGCAATTGGTAAGTACTTGCCTCCAATGACATCACCATGTTAATGTAATGACTTAAACAGTGAATGAGTAAGTAGTTCGTGTTCAATAGTTTAACTGCTTAACTCATTATTTGGTAATGAAAAGTTTTACTGGGCATATATTAGTATTTTTGTAGGACTCACCTAAATCAGTCTTCAGAAACACACATACTTGTAATTGACCAAAAACTCTTTCTCTTTACTTTTGTCACACCATTGGTGAAGGGTATTTAAGGTTCGGTATAGCCGAATATCAATTTTCAATTATTATTTTAAATAACTAATGTATGGTTTAGGTTTTATTCCACCTATTACAACTACAAATTTTATTAGAAACACTCCTTCTTTACATCCTAAGATTTTAAATATTTTTGCATATATTTTTTTGGGAATTTCTTATTAAAAAATTTCTAGTTTATAAAAATGTTAATAACAAAACCAGTAAACAAATGCACCCCACTGTTTTTTTATGGCAAATTCATTCATAAAAATCATTAAAAAAATGTTGTTTACATAAAAAAAACAAAAAATAGAGATGAACAGCTAAAGACAATTTAAAAACGATCTGTATCGAACGAACTACTTAATTAAACAATTTTAAAAACAAATAAATTTATGTCCATTTAATTATAATCACAACCAAACCATAAAAATCAGCCAACTTAGAAAATATAAAATAATTAAAAATACAAAAATTTTGTCCCACAAACATCAAGCAGAAAATTACCAAATCGAAAGATTTGAAAAACATAGAAATTAAAAAGACGTTACGCTTTTTTAGGTGACATTTTTATTTCAAAAACTTAAATTCTCACACACGAGAATCGGTTGACAAGCAAGCAGCTGTTCTTAACCTTTAATTTAAATGAAAATAAAGTTTTATTTTTATATGTAAATAAATATGGATATGTAACCATAAACGACATTAATATGGCAAATTATATTATATTGATTTCAAATAAAATATTTAAACACAATATTTAGTTATTTATTATTAATTTTAGTTCTATTCATTCAAATTAAATTCTATTGCCACTTAATATTTCTTAACAATTTGTTAACAAAATGCCGTCAAATTACAATTGACACTTGACACTTTGATTAGCAAATAAATAAACGAACAGCTTGAATATGATATTTTAATGAAATCTATTTATTAGGCAATTAAAAGATGTCTTTAATTTGAATAATAAATCACTCGAAATGTCAACAGACTTGTTGCAGGTTCACCGCTGAGAAAATTGGATATTTATTGTCTGTCTATAAAAAATGGGCTGTTCGGAAAGTAATTGTATTGCCTACTTTGTTGAAAAAAGCTTCTCTGATGCAGCTTTAAAAAGCTTTTATTTATAAAGTGTGTATAACCTACTTTATGGAAAAAGTTTCTCTGGTGCAGCTTCAAAAAGCTTATATAAAAGCTTTTTTTATAAATTAAAATCGTTTGGTTTGGGGGTTATTGTTGTTTTTAGTTCCATTTATGAACCAATTATAAGAAAATTTATTAACAGATATCTTTAAAATGAGGTAGCATCCCTACCTCAACCTTGACCCATTATGGAACTTTGTTTAAAAAAGCGCACCTTTTTCTGGTTTTCAAACAAAAATCTCGAAAACTGATTGAATAAGAGTTATTAACATTATCTAGGTTAATGTAGTGAACCCTTTGATCTTTCACTTTATATTAGAATTTTCCGACCGGGAATTATCGGGAAATGTTTTTCGGGATCCCGCATATTTTCCTTCAAAATGCGGAAATTTTTTGCTGGAATTCCCGGGGTCATTATTTTTATCATAATCTTTTACATTAAAATTAAAATTTTTAATTAACATTTGATTTTTCAGCCAGAAAATTGATATAAAAATATTTAATTAAAACTAAAGTAATGTAAGGATAAGACCATATTTGACTTATGTTAATTAAAGAGAAATATTATCACATTATGACAAGCGGATTTTGCAAACCCTTCGAATTCTGTCATTCAATTCATTGTGTACAAAAGCAGGAATACATTGGGTTTTTATACCAACAGTAATCTGTGAGAACATTTCATATAAAAATGGCGCCACATCAGTCTGGAATAAATACATATATAAACAGAGGCCCCCCTATCATTTGAGATATTCCATGGTCTCTCTCGCATTGTAGTTCATATATCATTAGAAATGAAGTCCCATTTTCTGATAGCTCGTCTGCTGTACAGTTTCCTGACATGTCCATGTCGCCCGGCACCCGTGTAAAAGAAAGAACTAAAGACCTAGATCATAACTATCAGAAAATGTAATTGCTTCTACCATTTTGAACATTACATCTCAGCCAATCTTGTACAGCTTTTTAAAATTTATTTGAATAAGATCTTAAAATAATAATTCTTAAAATTGCCCGTAAGTTCTTGAAAGTACTTTTAAATGATTATAAGTTGATATAGTTATACCCTTCACCACCAGGGTATTATAAGTTTGTGCTGATGTGTGATGGTGTCTCAGACCGACCTTAGGCTTAGAATCTGAGTCGATTTAGCGATGTCCGTCCGTCTGGCTGGCTGGACCACCACGTAAACCTTGTAATAAAACTACAGGTCGCAATTCTAAAGGTAATTTGATGATCTTTTTTTTTTTTGATAATAGGACCATGGCTATTGAAATTCGTCAAAATCGGTCTATTATTTATGGTACCACCAATAGGTCCCACTTCCCGGAATTGATATATTGGCCCCAACTATTCATATTTTTTCATGAAATTTTAAGCAAATACTGCTTATCTTTTTTTTTTTTTTTTTTTTTTTTTTTTATTTAGGACCAGCACTCAGGGGCTGACCCCTACTTATGCTATGCATTGTGTTGGAACTAGGAAAATAGGTTGTGGGAAGGAGGAAAGAGGGAGTAGTGTTTGTGGACATTAGATTTGAATTTTCCTATATTGCAACTGTCAGAAAAAACTTCTGCGGGAAGTGAGTTCCACATACGTACTGTACGGCTAAAGAACGGATTTTCTCTATAGTGTGTTGTTCGGTCCACTGGACAATCAACCACAAATGCATGTGATCTAACGGATTGACGTGTGCTGCGTAAGAATCTTCGGGTTTCGGGAACGAGGTCGCTGATATCGTTAGAACACATTCCAAGGTAGTACCGATAGAACAGTGTTATACAACCCACATTGCGGCGGTGCTCCAGTGAGTCAATAGAGTTGGATACCCTACTGTCACCGATAAGCACTTTCGCCCTCCCCTGTACGCGGTCGAGAAGCTAAAAAATAGACTTTGAAGCACCGGCCCATACATGAGAGTTGTATTCTATTTTTGGTCGGATATAGGTGGTGTAAATTTTAAGGAGATCAGTTGGAGTATAGTATCTCTTACACCGTTTTAGAAAACCTAGGCACTTGAATGCTTCTTTCGACACTTGAAAGATGTGCTTAGTCCAACGGACATCACATTGAATTCTCATGCCCAGAACATCAAGAGCATCTGATTCCTGAATATTTACACCATCCATGGATACAGATGAAGTAACATGATCTGCCGCGCGTTTATGCGTAAGCATACAACACTGGGTCTTGCGTGCATTAAAGTCGACTCTATTTACACGTCCCCATTTGGAAACGGTTTCGAGATCGCGATTTAATGATTCATTCATGTTTTGTCTCATAGCCACAATCTGCGGAAGATCCGGTCTATGATTAAATGAATACGAATGGCAAATGTTACTATCATCTGCAAAAGAATAGATAGGATTGAAAGTTTGACATAGAAGGTCGTTAATGAATATAAGAAATAGTGTAGGAGAAAGAACAGAGCCTTGCGGTACCCCTGAATTGATCTTGAACTCGTTTGATGAGACCCCATCTACAACAACTCTTATAGTACGATCCCTGAGAAAGTTCGATATAAATCGAGAGAAGGTATTACCGACACCAAAAGCAACAACCATGCCACACTCTATCGAACGCCTTGGAAATATCCACATTTGAAAATAGCTTCCATATAAATTCTTCTGTCAAAACGCACTAAATGAGACAAAAATCACTAAAACGCTCGTAAATCTAAAGATATTGAAAATTTTAAGTTTAGTTTTTGCATACATAATTTTTGTAGCAACTGTTATCAATTTGCTAAATTTCGTGATAATCGGTCCACAGCTCACATAAAAGCCCAAATTACGGAAACAGCTTAAATATATAAGTTTTGAGAAAATGGTTGTATTATGGCATAATTTAGCAAATATAACACCTTTGACCTTAATGCTGAAGGGTATCGTATGGTCGGGCTTGACCGACTATAGTACTTTCTTACTACTCGTATTTTAGTTTGTTCTTTCTTTTTGGTTCGTGTTGTGTATGTGAAAATGACGTGAAAATACCGAGCACCGGCCCTAGGGGCTAACTTGCCTATCATGGCTCTAATATACATAATTATATTATGAAAACTTTGTTTGAAAAAGTTAAACTTATGCCTTTTTGATATGGGGAGCAATAAAACGTGCCAAAACTGGTAACGATCCCACAATTTTGATATAGAAGGCGCATCACATTTCGGAAGACTAGTAAAGAAATAAACATGCATTAGTTGATGTCACTCGCTTTTACAATTTGAATAAGATATATTCCATATCCACTACAATGTTCCAGATATGCTACCTTCTGATTATTATTTGTTCCAGGCATTTTTTTGTACCTGTATCGCTATTTTGCCAATAAAGACCAACAATTTCATAAGCATAAAATCAAAAGTGTTTAACCAAAAAAATACCAGAAAAAATATTATACGAAAATGTTCCTTTATTTTCCCAAATAAAAACGAAACTACTGTCCGAACAACCCAATACATTGAAATATACGTTAAACTTTAACTTAAAAATAATTTATTAAGAATTTGTTATTACTTTGATATTCCCAGCAAAACTTTGGTAATGGCAAGTACTCTGATAACTGGTTACCTTGTAACGACTACAACATACCATCCGAATAAATAATAAGTTATTACAGAAGTACTTATTTCTAATTAAGATGGTAATTTAAACTGAATGGCCCCGGTTCAAATCCCACCAAGGGCAACAATTTTTTTTAGTTTTTTTTTTTATTAAAAGAGTCTTTTTAAATGATTTCTGTAAAAAAAATTTGTAAAACTAACTCACGTTAATGAAAAAATACCATCATGAGTCAATTTTGATTATGTAGGAGATGTTGAATACCAAACACGATTCTAATTGGTCTTAACTTGGTAAGCCCAACTTATCTGGGTCATCCTTCATCTCAACTGTGGACACACACCTTCTCATGGTATCACCCGGGGAGATAGTGTAACACCCATTAATATTGTGAGTTAACATGTTCCGAGAGTTGTCCCATAAGATCGATAAAAATGGGTTAGGACTACGGGCTAGTAATCCTCTCTTGAAAAAAAAATACAATGAAGAGGATAAAATTAGAATTGAAATGTCCCACTACCTAGTGTTAGAGAAGGATGTCCGAAACTTCGATAGGAACATTTTTCAAAGCTTGGCCTATAAAATTGGAGAATATTCGCACAAGATCGAAATCCATGGAATTCTAAAATATGCTCGGACTTTGACCTTAACAGGTTGTAACATTTAAGTAAGTAAGAGTCAATCTTATGTAAAAACTTATACAAAAAAGAAGAGTTAAATTGTTTAAGTTTTAAAATAATTTTAAAAAAGTTTTAAAATAATTACAAAAAATCGTATAAAAGTATTTTTCCAAAAATTACAACAAAGCAAAAAAAAGCAGGGAAAAACAAAGTTATTTTCACATGATTTTGGATCTAAAAATAAAAATTGTTTATATTAATAATAAGCTCCTAAGTTTTCAACATATGAAGTAGCTCAGTGGAAGAGTCTCTGCCTGGCAGTCGGAGGCTCTGGGTTCGAGCCCCCATGGGATCATAAAAAAAATTTTGTATTTCGTTTAAAAATATATGTTTTTAATAAAACAACAACAAAAAAGTTGTTGCTGTTGTTGTTGTTGCTTTCAAATTGCTTACCCAAGTCATTACTTTTCTGCAATTGGTAAGTACTTGCCTCCAATGACATCCCCATGTTAATGTAATGACTTAAACAGCGAATGAGTAAGTAGTTCGTGTTCAATAGTTTAACTGTTTAACTCATTATTTGGTAATGAAAAGTTTTACTGGGTTACTTTTAAATTAATAATTGTGTTGGAAATGAAGAACAGTCGAACTGAGTCACTTGTACTGTTTGGGATCTGTTTCACATATTAGAGTCCAACAGTAGATATTCATCATGCCCTCGTCCCGAAATCCTTGGTATTATTTTTCGATTTTCGTCAAATTTTGATGTAGTCGCTTTCCTTGCTCATCGCTTGTATCACATAAGTTTTATAACAAAATTCGAGATGGGAATAAAGAAAATTTATTTGGTGAGACATTTGAGCCACAATCTTGCAATTATTTTGCAAGAAACCTTCTGCTTGTAATCCGAGTATTTGCGGTTACCGAAAAAGTCGTGAACAACATCTTGAAATCATACCCATGCTGCTGGTTCGACTTCTGTCAGTTTAAATAATGTTTCTAGCGACCCAAACAGCTGACTGTCATTGCCAATTTAAAACAAGAAGGAAAAGCTATAGTCCGTCAAGCCCGACTATATGATACCCTTTACTGCTTCACTGCTAGACCAAAATTTAATAAGTTTTTGAAAATTTTGAAAATGTGAGCCAAATCGGACAACGTTCTATGGGCGCGCATCGGGTCCAAAGCCCATTTGTATGGAAAAAAATGGGTTATTTTTTTGTTTCAACCAAAAATAAAAAAATTTTAGATGAAAATATAATGGGATAATAAAGAGAACTAACATAGCATTATTTCAAATAGTCAAAGACGAAAATTCATGAAGCAGTTTTGGAGCTATTACAATTTCCCCCCGAAAATTCATGTTCCTGAAAACGCACCTAAGGTTGGACATGATTTATCATTTAATGGCTTATTAGTATTAAATAGTTCAATTTTGTTAAAATTTAATAGAATTTACTTAGGTTTTTTCATGTTGCAAAATGGTACATTTTTCTCAGGTCGGTTTTAAAAATCATTTTTTAATTTTTTGAAAATTTTTTTCAACAAATATTACAAATTTTGCATTTGCTTATCAACGTGTTAAGGCAGACAAATAACAGAATAAAACTCAAAAAAGCTTAGGTCGATATCTTAAACCCATTTACCGTACCTGTAATTTGAAATTGTCGAATAATTTCAGTAGATCATTAGTAAACTTTACTTTTGTTCAATTTTAATAAAAATATTAATGAATATTATTGATATGAAAAATATATAGTGAAATTATTTTTTAATATCTCAAAATCGTAACCCTTTCTTTACCAGGATTAAAAGCCAAAATTCGGAATTTTGAATTTATTATTGCAAAATCATGTAAATTTAAAAATTTTAAAGAGAATTTCAAGCAAATTTAGTTTTTTCGTATTGAATAAATATATCTGTGGCCATATGGAAAAGTAGCTTAAGTCGACATAAGGGAGAGTTAAGGCGTTTATTGCATTACAGAAGCAAAGGCGCTTAAATGTGTTTAGTCCGCTTTAAAAAATACGGGTTTTTGTGAATGTTTAGTACATTTACTTTTTAGCTTAAGTTTTTTGAATCAATAATGTATTGATCAAAACAACTTATGTACACATATTTTTGTGTACATATTCATATTTTTCTTTCATCATTTAAAGATTTCGCTTAACTTCACTTAAGCTGTATAAATGTTGACCTTGAAAAAATAAAGTCATTAATTTTAAACAACTTATGTTTACATAAAACTACACAATATATACGAGGGCTGTCTGATAAATAACCGACCTAACCATGATGCACGCGACTTTTTCATTTTTTTTTTTTTTTTTTATTTTTCTAGTCTCCTTGTAACTCCACACACTTCTCCCAGCGATGCTCCCATCTCTGCAACCCTTCCAAATAGTACTTGACGTCTTTGTCTGCAAAATACGAGTTCACGAAAGAGATTGCCTCCTCATTTGACGAAAATCTCTGGCCGCCGAGCGCAGTTTTAAGTTGAGGAAACAAAAAAAAGTCGCTTGGTGCTAGATCCGGTGAATAAGGTGGATGGTCAAGCAGTTCGAACCGCAATTCGTGGATTTTCGCCATGGCGACTGTTGAGGTGTGAGATGGTGCGTTGTCTTGGTGGAACAAGACTTTCTTTTTTTGCGAATGTGGCCGATTTTTCGAAATTTCTTCCTTTAGCTTGTCCAATAATGATGCGTAGTATGCTCCTGTTATAGTTTTTCCTTTTTCAAGATAGTCGATAAAAATAATTCCATGGCTGTCCCAAAAAACAATCACCATCACTTTCCCAGTCGAATACACAGCTTTAGCTTTCTTTGGGGCCGGTTCCCCCTTTTCAATCCACTGTTTAGATTGAATTTTTGTTTCGGGCGTTTAATGATGAAACCAAGTTTCGTCTACAGTTATCAATCGGCGCCAAAACTCGGTCTTATTGCCTCTAAACTGAGCCAACAGAGCGCTGGAAATGTTCATGCGCGCACGTTTGTGGTCTAGCGTAAGCAAACGCGGCACCCAACGCGCAGACAGCTTTCTCATGCCCAAATCTTGGTTTAATATGTGACAAACACGTTCTTTTGACATCTTCATAATATCAGCTATTTCCCTAACTTTAATCCGGCGGTCGTCTAGAACCAATTGATGAACTTTAGCGATGTTATCGTTAGTGGTTACAGTTTTTGGACGCCCAGGACGTTCATCATCTTCCAAGCTCCTGCGACCACGTTTAAATTCAGCTGCCCAAAATTTTACGGTGGTAAACGATGGTGCAGAGTCACCATACACAGAGTCCAACTCATCTTTGATTTGTGAAGGCGTATTGCCTTTCAAAAATAAAAATTTAATTACAGCTCGAATTCAATTTTTTCCATTTTGGGAAAATCACCGAAATAGACTCACAAAAACGACTGTCAACAGATAATTGCGCAAGATAAATTTTTGAAATTTTGGCGAGTAGCTATCATAATATGCACAATTTGAAGTAGAAACTTTTTTTTGAAAAAGTCGCGTGCATCATTATTAGATCGGTTATATATCAGACAGCCCTCGTACTTTTAATTAAAGCAGAATCACTTAAAGTTACGTAAGGTCCAGTTCGACACAAATTTCAGTTTCGAAAAAGAGCTTAAGTAGAAAAACGTTAAATCTTCTGCATTTTACGATATTTTTTTAAATATTCATCCTTCTTCTCTAACAAACTTGTTATATTAATTCATAAATTATTCGCATAAATCAAGCAGAAGAAAAATTATACAAAATTGATGATATCTAAAAACTTTTGACTTAAGCTACTCTTCCTTATTGCCACAGACATAGCCATGTGATACTTTTTAACATTAGAAATTTCGATTTATTTAGCAGCCAAATTAAGAATGCCGCTGATAATTGAAGCATAGCCGCGAATAACGTTGTAAGCGACAAAATTGAAATTGTTCACAATTCGTAAAAAACGTTTTTAAAGTAGCAGGCAATATATGGATAATTTTTTTTTCTAATAGTATTTTGATAGCGATAAGGTGCATAATTTTGACTGATTTTGTGATTGAGCAACGTAAAAGGGTCAAGTTGACTGTAATCTGCAAAAAAACAGGTTTTGTAAAAATCGGCTTTTAAAACGTTATTCGCGGCTATGCTTCAATTCTTAAAAAATAAATTTATAAAGAAAGGTAGCAGTAGAAATCAGGAAGCACCAAAATCACAGTTAAGAGTTATGTCCTGTTATCTGATATAAATAATGGGTATTTTATAAATTTGTGTACTATTATCAATTTGAGCAACTAAAACTCCAAGCAAAATTTTTAAAACTTTACTGCATTTTAAACCAAATTTTAGAGATTTAACCCTTTTACCCGTTTGTTCGCTTATAGTTCCATTTATAAATATGTATGTTACAAAATAGTAAATACAAAAAAATGTGTAAAATTGAAAGTAAAATTAACGTTTTTTTCTAATAAATTCGAGCTAACAAAATCAATCACAATCAATAACTGCAAATTCATTTAAAAAAATTTAAATTATTCACAAAATCTTCAACTATTCAGTCAAGTATTAATTAAAAATTAAAATGGTAAAACTTTAAAAGATAATATATTCATATTAACAATAAAACAAAAAAACTATATAATTCCCACAATTTATTTTTTAAAATAAATAATTAAAAAAACATAAAAATTTACAAGATCTGAGTAAAGTCAAATAAGACAAAAAAAAACTACAAATGAATGAAATGATCTTGCTCTTATGAACGAGTATCTTGGAATCGTTTGTTAATTTTGTGGGTGTATTTGTTAAGTTTGTATCTGAATGCATTTTGTTAATATTTTTCAAATAAACAAATAAATAAATACAAATCTATTGGTATTAGTGGATGGATTTGCAATATCATTGAAGTTAATTTGTTTCAAAAAGTAAAAAATTTTATTGTTAGTCACGTTTTAGACAAAACTCAAATACAAGAAAACTAAAACTGAAACTGAACAAAATCAAAAATATTTTAAATAAAAAATTCAAAACAAATACAAAATTTAACTATTTTTATTTTTTATTTATTCATTATTATTTAACTTTTTTATAAATTTTTAAAAGTACGAGTAATAGTTGTATTAAAAATCTAAAATAAAATCCACAAAATGTCAAGGTGCATTTCACACCAAAAGGAAAAAAAAATAGAAAAAGTCGCAAAAAATATAGAAATCAACACCAAATGAATAAGTGAGTGACTGGATGACGTCTGACTAACAAACAGATTAACTAACTTAAGAATAGAAAAAATTAGCTGAAGACAACAATTGACAGTCAAATCCAAAAAGAATAACTAAATCTTCCATTCTTGAAGAATTAAGTTAAATAATGAAATAAACTTGTTTGAATTAGACACTAAATAATCGTATTGTTAATTTAATTGCAGTATTGAGTTTTGTTTAATAAATAAGTTTTTGTTTTAATTTTCATGTCTAGTTTCTGCATTATCATGTATGATGGCGTTCAAGTAATTGTACTTTATTTCTTTTTTATTGATATCACATGGAAACAATAAAATTTTAAAATCTGGCCAACCTTTCAACAAAGTAGGAACACTGTGCCACTGAAAATATTGAAAACTAAACTAGAAAAAACGAAAAAAACACGAGAAATAAACCAGAACAATCATAAAATAGAACTAGAACAAACTAGAACTGAACTAGAACTGAACTAGAACTGAACTAGAACTGAACTAGAACTGAACTAGAACTGAACTAGAACTGAACTAGAACTGAACTAGAACTGAACTAGAACTGAACTAGAACTGAACTAGAACTGAACTAGAACTGAACTAGAACTGAACTAGAACTGAACTAGAACTGAACTAGAACTGAACTAGAACTGAACTAGAACTGAACTAGAACTGAACTAGAACTGAACTAGAACTGAACTAGAACTGAACTAGAACTGAACTAGAACTGAACTAGAACTGAACTAGAACTGAACTAGAACTGAACTAGAACTGAACTAGAACTGAACTAGAACTGAACTAGAACTGAACTAGAACTGAACTAGAACTGAACTAGAACTGAACTAGAACTGAACTAGAACTGAACTAGAACTGAACTAGAACTGAACTAGAACTGAACTAGAACTGAACTAGAACTGAACTAGAACTGAACTAGAACTGAACTAGAACTGAACTAGAACTGAACTAGAACTGAACTAGAACTGAACTAGAACTGAACTAGAACTGAACTAGAACTGAACTAGAACTGAACTAGAACTGAACTAGAACTGAACTAGAACTGAACTAGAACTGAACTAGAACTGAACTAGAACTGAACTAGAACTGAACTAGAACTGAACTAGAACTGAACTTGTGCTGAATTAACCTAGAAAATATCTAAAATATTCATCAAATCTTCAAATGGAAATTGTTTGAAAATTGGAAATTTTTTACCTACAAAATTTGACTTATGTTGCAAGTTTCTCTACGGGAAGATTGAGCAAGTTCTACCTGAAAATTATAATTTAACCTTATACGCTTCAACTTGATTAAATTCCCATTAAAATTATTGGTGTTTATTGGCTATAAAGTGCCCAATATTGCACAACTCCGGAATTCATGATTGATTTGTTGCATTGAAAATCGTTGAAGTTCATTATTAAGTCACGAACACACATTGAACCTCTGTGAATGTTTTCGATAGATTTGAATATGGGTCTGTCTGCGGGAAAAAGACAAGTGTATTTGTCTCTCCTCTGTCTGTCTATGGAATGTCGGTGTGAGCAATCCATTCCATAATTAATTACTTTATTATTTCTTTTAATTTTCGTTATAGAAAATAAATCTTTTTCCGTTGTCTTATTTAGTTTATATTTTATTGTTAAACATGAAATCATAACAGAAAATTCAAATAAATAAAGTTTTAGGTTTTATGTTGGTGTTGGTGTTGTAGAGTAGAGTAGAGTTCATGTGAACCAAAAACTATTAAACAATTAATGATTCAAACCAAACAAACAAAATAAAAACTTATTTCCTTAAAAAACTGAAACTAAGTTTAAAATTTGGTGGCGTTGTACTCATGATAAATAGTCATTGTTGTTAATAATTAAGCCTACAAGTTTTAAAAAGTTTTCTTAAAAAATTTAAATTAATTGTATTTCATGAGTTAATGTGTTGTAGGCTTTTAAGAATATGATTTTTCTTCCCTAAACCGTTGGTTATTTAAATTAGAAGAAACAACGGCAATATTGGACAGATGTGAACTTTTTAAACTAACAGTTGAGCTGAAAAGTTTGCAAGCTAACATAGAAGAAATTGTTTCATAAAATTTAAAGTTATTTTTAAATATAGCAGATAAGTTTTCACAGCGAAAAGTATGAAACAAAAATTCCACCGTTTCTCGACCTGGAAGAAAAAAGTGTTTCTGTAACTCAAAGTGAGAACTAGCAACACTGATTACGTTTTTATTGGAAATTTCCAATACATCTGTCAAAAAGAAAACAGCTGGTAGAAAAAGTAAAAACTTATCAAAAAAAAAAGTTGGTGCAAAAAAAATTTAGTAAAAAGATATAAAAACAAATTAATTAAAAATAAGAAAAAATAGATATATAAAGACATATTTATTTATATATTATTTTAAATGTTTAGTGTGGTGTTGTCAGTTGCCGAACAAAACTATTGCCGAAATAATTTTGAGATTCTTTTAATTTTCTGAAATTAATTAAAATGGAAAATATTTGAATAAATAAAATGAAGCAATTGATTACATTTTATTTAATTATATGTTTAAATAATGTATTTGTTTTTATTTTTTAGTACAAATGTTTCTTTTTCGGCGCCTTTAATACGTGCGAATTGTTTTGACATATAAAATGAAAAACTTTTCGCATCGTTCGCATACAGAAACAGTTTTACTCGCACATTTCCAACAAATTTGACGTAAGTTGTTGAATGACAGATAGTTCTCACAAAAATAATTTACAAAAACACTTGGGTGAAAAAAATGACATTTTGTTTCAATTCAACTAGTTTCTTCTTCATTTTCTTTGTTCCACTTGAATTATTTGTCGATGCGTGAGTTACAAAAACTAGGCACAGAAAAGAAGAGTTAATAACATAAAAAACCGAGTATTCAAAACTTCCAAACAGGGTATCTTCCACAAAAAGACCCTATATGCTAGTGTCACATTACTGTCGAAGTAAAAATTCTATCAATTAGACTTGCTTATATACTCCGAGAACTTCTAATGGTTCTATGAGAAACCAGTAGCCTTCTAAACAATGGTGATATGATGATTTAAGGTACCACGCTTTTATTAAATCTAGAAAGAAGAAATACAAGTATTTGTGATGTTGTTTACATCTATTTTAAATTGAAAATCGAAATGAACTGTGTAACCTTCGAAAATATAGGTATAGTCTGAAGACTTCTTGGGAGCTTCAAAGTTTTCGTCATTTGACTTATGACTCAACATTTCCAAAACAAAAACAAGTAAGAAAGTACTATAGTCGATCAAGCCCGACCATACTATACCCTCTACAACTAAGATCAAAGGTATTCTTTTTCTTGTATTTTGGTATTGAAATTGGGCAAAATCGGTTAACATTTGAGCATAGCTCCCGTATAACCTCGCCTACGCTAATCGCTTATTTGCTAATAAATGGCAAACTATAATTTGCAATAGTAGTGGTTGTAAAGCAAGGAATAATGTTAGCTGTGACTAACAGTTCCTTCTTAAGAGACTTCAACAGTCCCTTCTCACATACATATCAACATCATTAGAAGGTGGACGAGTAACGTACAAGTGCCATCAACTAGAATTCACGCGAAAGCCGAAGAGTTAACCGAAAACAAAATCAAATTCTTCAAAAGACGGTGGATGAAGAAGCAATTAGAAACCTATTCCATTGTTTTCATTGATTTGAAACGCTTAAATAAGGCTTTGAAATAATCTCAGATACCTTGCGAGTCGCCTGTTGTGAATTTCCAGGACTGATGAAGCCTTGTTTCATGCATTGTCACATATCCACGCAAAAATTCGGGTTTGTTTTCTCTGATCAGAATCATAATTTCATTGTTGCTTTGGGTTCATTGTGATTTCCGACCCGTCTCTTTGACTTTTTTAGAGCATACAAGGTTTGTTCAAAAAATTAGTTAAATTTTTCGTTGGTTACAATTTTAATTTACATGTTATAGATTTTTTTACTTTTTTATATTGATACATTCGTCTCGAGCAGTTCACAGTTTTAGCTTTATAGCACATTTAGTTTGTTTGTAAGAGGAATACAAGTCAGAAGGGTTTAGCGTGTTCGGCGATTTTCTGCAGCATTTGAAACCGTCGCATTAGCATCGCTCAGAAATTTTTGAATGAAAAATGTCATAACTGGTGACAAATCAAGAGTATATGTGACCCGGTCTATAAAAAGGGAAAAGGTAGCTTATGACTTAAAAACAAAATTTCAAAAAATTAGCTAAAAATTTCGAAAAATTAGGTAATTTTTCGAAATTTTGTTTTTGAGTCATAAGTAACCTTTTCATAGACCGAGTAACATATAGTTATGACATCCAAATCAAAGTCCAATCGTCCCAATGGAAAAGCCCAGGAGAGGCAGCCCAAAAAAGCACGCCAAGTTCGATCAAATGTGAAGGTTTTGCTGAATATTTTGTTTTCGATTACAGTGGCATCAAAAGTGGTAACCACATAGTCGTATGGTCCATAAGGAGTATAATCTTGAAGTTATGTGCCACCTGCGAGAACCAATACGAAGAGAACGGAATAGTGAAAAAGCAATTCATGACTTTTGCATTTTGCTTACTCGTCATTGCGTGTTTGTAATTGTTTGGCCAAAAACAACGCCGTAATCATGCACCAGCCATCAGATTTGCCCTACTGCGACTTTTTCCTGCTGCCAAGAGACCCATGGAAGGACGGCGTTTTGAGAAAGCATACCAAAAAGTGCATATCACTACCGCTTCGAGCATTGAAAAAAAAGCTGGCACAAGTGTCTGAGGGGGACTACTTTCAAGGGGACAAAATATGAATTGATGAATAATTGATGAGAAAAATTAAAATTCGCCTAATTTTTTAAAAAGACCTCGTTTATCGATCAACTTTACTTTTAGTCGTTAACAGTCCCTCTGCGGTACCCACCGCATGCATTCGCCTCGTATACACTAAAAAACCTCAAACGATTTATTTTCCTGTTGCACCAGGAAAATAAATCACCATTTTTCAAATTATTCTCAAATCATCTTAGGGTTTGATAATGATTTGAGAATAACCCTTATTCTCAATTTGAGAAACTATCATTTTTCAAAGGTTTATTCTCAAATGAACCCTCATTTGAAAATGAATGTGAATCTCAAACATCTGTTCAGGTTTGAAAAAAGTTTGAAAAAAACGTTTGATATCAAATGTAAAAGTCGTCATATTTCAAACGTTTGACACTGTTCTTACTGGGCTAAGACCAATTGGATGATGCAGATAATTTAAAAAGCAATACGACATTGTGCGAACATATTCCTCCACTTAGTTCATCCATCGCAGTGTAGTTCTTCCCTGTCAGTGCTTTCCGTGAAATATTATAGTGTTGTACAAAAAGGTTTTTTTCTTTTGAAGGAGGGCTCCCTTCTGAACCTGTTTTTCAAGCATTAAAGTAGCATCTACTTTCTAGCACAACCCTTTTTAACCTCAGACTTCCAGATCATGAAAGATCGAGGTATAGAACATAATTTTTCCAGACTAAGAGTCTCTAGTCTGTCAAAGTTTATTTACTTAAAGAACAATGGTTCGATGAGATTGAATACTATACTTTTGTATTATAAAATACACAGCTATCGAATCAAATAACTACAAATATATATTTGAAATGACCCCTAAATAGGTTATGGACTTATGAACTAAACAAGAATTATGTGTATAAAAGTAGCAAAAATGAAATTCAAATATATACAAATGTTAAAATTAAGTAACATTTGCAACGGCCGTTACATTCCTTCGAAAATAATGTAGACAAGTGTTTATATTTTGTCTTTATTTATTATCAAACTCATTTTATTTGACCCATTCCCAAGGATGATATGGGAATATTTTTAACTGTGTCCCTCTTATTAACCTTCTCATTTTTGTAAATGTTGAAAAAGTACCACGATACCACCATGTCTAAAAACTCTTAAAGTTGCGAATGACTTCTTATGGTCACTTATTATTTAAACTAAGAATTTTGTATAATTTAGTGTAATTTTACAAAGGCTTTAAAGTAAAAAATGCTGCAAAATGTATCAAGTATTTGGGTGATGTAGGGGATGTTGGACACCAAGCAACGGTTCTGATTGATCTTAACTTGGTAAGCCTAGACTTACTTGGTTATCCTTAATCTCAACTGTGGGCACTGACTTCCTCGTGGTATCACCCGGGCAAACACGTTAACACCCATTAATGTAGTGAGATAACATGTGCCGCGGGTTCTACCATAAGAACTATAAAAATATGAGTTAGAACGTCGGGCTAGTAACCCACTCCTGGAAAAAACAATTACTATGAAAAAGTTAAAAACGGCGCCCCTTTATATTGGAAGAGGATATCCGAAACTTCGATAGAAAGACCAAGTAGAGGAAAACCTTTCAAAGCTTGGCCTACCAAATTATAGAATAAAGAGTTTTCTAAAAAAAATATGCATTTACTATTTTAGACAAAATTTATCCATAGTGCAAGAAATAATTTTTTTTTGATCAAGTTAGTTTCTATAGATATGTCAGATACTATTACTTTAGAAATTATTAATTTTCAATAGTTATTTCAATCAAAATGGACTGCGAAAAAAAAGTTCGTGAAAATATAATTAAAACTTTTCAAAAAAAATTCGTCATGGACTTTTAAAAAAATAGCTAAAAATTTGAAAGTTGACCCTCGAACGGTTTCTAATGCCATCAGACGGTATAAGGAAAACCTGAGCATTGAAAGAAAACCTGGATCAGGGAGGAAAAAAGGTCCTA
Organism: Stomorhina lunata; assembly: GCA_933228675.1. Classification (NCBI taxonomy): domain Eukaryota; kingdom Metazoa; phylum Arthropoda; class Insecta; order Diptera; family Rhiniidae; genus Stomorhina; species Stomorhina lunata. Next base: position 94,994,039 of record OW121740.1, on the reverse strand, counting down.
CAGATATTGGTAAGGCAAAAGAAGTCGAGCGACTCTTTCGAAGAGCGCCTAACACTTCTTTAAGAAAAGCAGCTCGTACGGTGAAATGTTCTACGAATTTTGCACATAGAGTCAAAGCTTATGCTGGACTGAAGACATACAAAGTCCAAAAGGTTCCAGATCGCAATGCTATAAAGAACTTAGAAGCAAAAAAACGAGCGAAAAAACTGAAGTCTGATTTTATAAAAAAAATACACCTGTTGTGTGATGGATGATGAAACATACGTACTGGCAGACTTTTCTCGACTTCCTGGTCAAGATTTTTATGTTGCTGATAAACGGGGCAATGTTCGGCAAGAGTTTCGCACAAAAAAACAAACAAAATTCCCTAAGAAGTTTCTCGTGTGGGAAGCTATTTGCAGTTGTGGCAAAAGAAGTAAAGTATTTGTGGCATCTGGCACAATAAACACAGAAATTTATATAAAGGAGTGCCTACAAAAACGGTTGTTACCCTTTTTAAGAGAGCACAGAGTGACTACATTTTTTTGGCCCGATTTGGCATCATGCCATTATGGAAAAAAGGCACTTGAGTGGTACTCAAAGAATAATGTCATTTTTGTACCACGAGAGGCAAATCCACCTAACTGTCCAGAACTTCGGCCTGTGGAAAGGTTTTGAGCTCTGGTAAAAAAGGAATTGAAGAACACAGGAAAAATTTCCAAGAACATGTCCGATTTTAAGCGCAGGTGGAACACATGCTCCAAAAAGGTATCAGAAGCAACTGTAAAATCTTTAATGGGAGGGTTTCCGAAAAAAGTCGATAATTTTGCAAAACCCGAGTACTAAGTAAACATTTTAATGCTAAATGATTTTGTATAATATGTCATTATATTTGCGAATTTTGTAGAGTTTTTATATTAAAAACTTTAATTTTTATTTAAGAAAATCCAACTACAAATCTTATTTAGAGCACTCTTTATGAGCACAAGATCAAAGCGTATGGAATTCTAAAATATGTTCGGCCTTTGACCTTAACAGGTTGTAAATATAGGCCATTTAAGTAAGTATATTTTAAAATAGCGAAACATATGTCATAAGATTTTAAACTTTTCAGCCCTCCTGTGAAAACTAGGATTAATGAACTTCGTTGCTCATTTTACTAATTTGGCAAATTAAACCATAAAACTAAGTACCAATTAAAAAGACTGAACAAAATAAAACTAAGTAAAAACTATTAAAATTAAGCTAATTACTTTAAAAGTAATTGGCAAAACCAGCGAAAAGCGTATCATAGTTTTAATTTCCGCTTCTTTTGGAAGTTCTATAAATTACGTCACCTGTTAAGAGCCATCAAGCAATAGATCCGTCTTCAAATCTAAACAATTCTTAGTTAAAATTGCAAATATAAATTTCATTATGTTATTTTTTTCAAGAATTTGTGGTTGTTAACAAAATTAATTTATATCAAAATAATTTTTAATTTTTATGTAAATTCTAATAAAGAAGCAACAGAAGTCTTTTGTCTGTAATGACGGGTTGAGTTGTTGACTTGTTGGCTGGTTGACTGGTTGGTGGTGGTAACAAGTAACTTGTTAAAGTCTCATCTAACGAAACAACCTGCCATTAAGCCAGTCAGTAAGTCTAGTTCACACGAGTTTGAAAGATGTTATGAGAAGGTTAAATTCTTTTTATCTTTGTATCTATTTATATTTTTTTATTTATTTTTTATACTCGTATGTAATAGCAATAAAAATTGCATAATTGAGATGATCAATATAGAGTTTATTGTAAAGATATGACCGAGACAAAACTAATTTGATCTTTTTGATTTGAAAAATATTGAATTTCCCATAAAAATTACTCTTTAATTTTCCATTACTTTAACTAATTTTATTAATTGTTATTATTCTCTACAATTCAAGGATATCAATCTTTGAAGCTAATCCAATTTAACCGATTAAATGCCCTTTTAGCTTGACATGCGTAATCACTAAAATACTATTAATGGTATTCTTTATAAGTTACTCGTAGCGTTACCAAAAATACTGCTACGATATTGCTTAGATTGTTGTTCATAAGTTCAACCTGATTAACAACATTAGTTTCCTTCCACAGAGCATATCCTATCGATGTCTATGTTTTTATATTATATATACGCTCTTAGTCCGAAATTTCCAGTACACTCAGAAAATTGTGTAAGTAAAGTTAACTTAAAATGTAATTTGAAATAAATGAAAATTCATTAAAAAACTGGTCAACTGATTTTTCATTCAAATTCAGTAAATATTTCATTTAAATTTAACTGACAAATATTTAAACTACATTTTTATTTAAAACAAGTAAGAGTGTTATATTCGGCTGTGCCGAATCTTGTATACCCACCATCAAATTGTACGAGAGTGCAGCTAATTCAAAATGTTGACCAAATGTGGTATTGTTGGTAATATATTTGGACTAAATTTGGTTGCAGTGGTATAGTAACTATAGTTCAACATTTAAAAGTATCTAATTGGTTTCCAAGTATTTACCTTGGACAAAATGCTGTTCCGAATATAGTTTTACATTAATAAGCTGTTTCGTTGTGCCATAAACATGTTGATAGCAACACGGCAGTTTCATATATTTTGTTACGAGTTCCTAATGCATCTACCTTGTATAAAGGTGGACCTAACATTGATTGATAGCTGTCTAATTTCGCAGCAATCTTAATATACTGAATGTACCTCCAAATCTTTTTGATTGTAGATATAAAAAGGGGATGTTCTATATATAAGAACTATAGCCAAATGTTGACCGATTTTTCAAAATTTTACATACTGGCTGGCATTAATATAAAGTCTATTTGTGCAAAATTTAGTGGCCATAGCTGACATAGTTTATAATTTAATAACCTTTAACTGGCGTTTGTGGCATTTTAGTGGTTACCGGGAGCGGTTTTTATATGAAAGCTGTGGTCAAAAATGGAGCGATTCCTATAAAATTTGACATACTGATTGAAAGTTGCATAAAACTTCTCTGTTCTAAATTTAGTAGTCATAGATTTTACAATTTTATTCAATTTATTAGCATAAATGTGATTCCCGGGGCAGGGTTATATGGGAGCTCTAACTAAATGTGAACCGATTTTACCCATTTTCAGCACACAATTTCTATAACATATCGAAAATACATTTGCTATATTTTGTCTCTCTAGATCTTGTAGTTAAGGAACTATCGCGCTTTTCTCTGACGGAAAGACGGACATAAACCGTGATTTCTTTTTGTATTTTTGTGTTTCCATAAGTTTTTTATATGGGAGTTATGGTCAAATAGTAACCGATTGTAACAAAATTTTGCACATTGGCTGGCAATCACATAAGACTTCCTTTTGTAAATTTTTGTTGCTATAACCTTTTTCGTTAAGGAGTTTTATCTGACGGAAAGAAGGTCATAAACCCCCTTTTCTTTTTGTATTTTTGTGTTTCCGTAAGTTTTTTATATGGGAGCTATGGTTAAATGGTGACCGATTTTGACAAAATTTTGCACACTCGTTGGCACTAACATAAGACCACCTCGCACTAAATTTAGTGGTTATATCTATTATAGTTTTAGATTTATTTTTTTTAATTTAAGTGTATTTTAGGTGAATTTTTGGCTGTTTCCGTAAGCTATGAGCTATGACTAAATGTGAACCGATTTTGATGAAATTTTACATGCTACCTAGGGCTTATGCAAAATTTCTATATACCAAATTTTATCATCACAGCTATTATAGATTGTTATTTATTAGCAAATAAGCGATTAGCGTAGGCGAGGTTATACGGGAGCTATGGCCAAATGTTAACCGATTTTGCCCATTTTCAATACCAAAATTGAAGAATGGTTTTGCTAAGTTTCAGTGAGCTAGCTCTTTTCGTTTAGGCGTTATCGTGATTTGAACAGACAGACAGACGGACATCGCTCAATCGTCTTAGAATTTCATAAGGATTCAGAATATATATCGTTTTTGATTTTTGAGCCAATATTAAGGAAATTACAAACGGAATGACAATCTCAAGAATGGGGGGTATCATTCTTTTTGATGGTGGGTATAAAAACGAAATTATTCATTTATTAATAAAAAAAATTACTGACAAAAATTTAAACTAAATTTTCAGAATAAAAAACGGAATACTCATTTATTTAAAAAAACACTATTGACAAAAATTTAAACTACATTTTTAGTATAAATAACTGAAATTTTCATTTATTAGCAACAAAAAAAGGACAAAAGTTCAAGGCATTAAAAAATCAAACTGACAAAACAAAGTTTGCTTTTTAATTAGGCCATAGCCTAGGCGGCCAGTATTATAAAAAGCAGTTAACAAACCAACTTAAGGAAAACCAAGAATTCAATAAATATGAATTATATTTGATACAATAATAACTGATATTTTCAAATGCTACGGATTTTCAGTATTTTTTTTTTTTTTTTTGTAGTTTGTTTTTTAAATAAATGTATAAATATGTTAAAAATCAATTTTCATATAAAACTTAGTGAATATTCATTTAAAACAACATAAACGAAAACTTCCTCAACAAAATACATTTTTTTTTTTTTTTTTGTTTGCGACAGAATTTTTAAGTATTGATTCAAAAATGTTTGTAGCTTTTGTTTCACTCCGCTCCCAGTAAAAACAAACGTTTGAAATATGACGACTTTTACATTTGATATCAAATGTTTTTTTCAAACATTTTCAAACCTGAACAGATGTTTGAGATTCACATTAATTTTCAAATGTGGGTTCATTTAAGAATAAATGTTTGAAAAATGATAGTTTCTCAAATTGAGAATAAAGGTTATTCTCAAATCAGTATCAAACCCTAAGATGATTTGAGAATAATTTGAAAAATGGTGTTATATAAATTTGATATCAAACCATATTTTAATGTTTGAGATATTTTAATGGAATGGCATTGCACTTCAAAGAAATTCGTTATTTCTTTTGGATTTTTTAAAATTAATCCATATTTGAACATAAAATCTTGCTTAAAAAGTCAAGATTAAAAATTCAATAATATTCATATGCATAAGTAAATTTTCTTTGTTTCTTTTTTACCTTACAATAAAAAAGATATATTTTAAGCAAAAGGATTCAAGTACAATGCACCGTTTTTAAAAACAAAATAAACAAACTCAAAAATATCAAAAATACAACGCCTTTTTATTTATGTTCCCCATGTAGATGATATCCACATTTGAAAAACCTTTGAGAATAAGGTTTGATAATGATTTGAGTATAAAGGCATTTCTTAAGTTGAGAATAAAGTCCCCTTTATGTTGAGAACGCTACTATTCTCAAATCAGTATCAAACGTTTGACCTTTGAAAAAAAAATATTTTCAAATCATCCTCAATTTGAGAATAAATCTTTTTTTCTTACTGGGCTATTAGTAAAAACTCTTTAGTTTAAAACACACACAAATTATCTAAAAGTTTATCTAAAATTGATTAAAATGTCTCAGAGATATTAAATTTTAAAAATTAAATCAAAATTTAGTGCCCTGTGGTTCCAAGAATTTTTAAAATTTTTAAAAATCCTTTGGCACAAAAATTACTCATACCTAACACTAAAGTTTTACCAAGTTTCAAAGAAATCGAAATACCTAATTACAACTTTGATTTTTTTGAGAAATTTTGACCCACTTACAAGTGCATTCTTTAACAAAGATTTGATTGACATTCAAAATGTTATGATTATAACCCTGGTCATTTAAGTAGAGGAGGTGGGTCAAAATCAAAATTTGCCAAAAGAAATATCAAAACGAAAACTTGTGCATTATTAAGTTATTTTCAAAATATTTTTTTTCTGATTCATTGTCATTTAGTTGGGGTCAAGAGGAAATTCTCAAAGTATTTTATTGGCAAATAATTGACAAATTAAATTTTTGCCAGATAAATCACGATGACTTTAAATTTAGAGACAAATTCCGAAAAAGAAACTAATAAAACTGGTTAGAGTAACATTTTGGAGTTCTAAAAATATCGTGTTAAACTGCCATTTCCATTATGCCGTAGGGTGTAAAAGACAAGAAAACAAGAAATAAAATAAAATTTAGATACGAGTAGAAACACTTCTGGTATTTTATATTTAATGTCCACCTTTTTTCAATATTTCTTTTTTCACCTTTGACTGCTAACGAAGTGGAAGCAGAATCAGAAGTAGAAGTAGTTGGTAAATAAATTAATATTTTGACGTAAAGTAACGTGTTTTTTCATAAATATTTCAAATTATTTTGAAGTGTAAAGGTTGTTCCCATATTTATTAAAACGTTTTCAAGAGACATACATAAAACTTAATAAATTAACTATTTTTAAATCAGAAGTATTTAAAAATTAATAATATTTTTTGAGAACAAAAATCGGTTATTTTTAAAGTTCTTTTTAACTCTGCCAGATTTTAAATGTTCCTGTTTAAAAGGTCTCAACATTAATATGCAAATCTCTTTTAAAGACTTTAATTTTGGGTATTAAAGTTTGTGCTGTCAAAATTTTATATCCAGTTTAATTTTAAATTTTTTCATAAATAATTAACACTCAGAAAAAAATATTTATAAATTGTTAATTTTAACATTTTTGGCTGTCGACTTATCGATCATTAAAAATTTATTATTTATTTGTATAATTTTTAAATAAATTTTCATTAATTTAATTTTTGGAATTGATTAATGATTGTGCGAAATTTATGAAACATTTGGAGACATTATGTATTTTTTCCGCAAATTCTTTGATTTATTTCTTAGATTTTTTAACTCCAATTAATTGTATATTTTTCACCATATCAATTTAATTATTTAAATTTAAGTTTCATGCAAAATTAATTTGAATTTATTGGTATTTTTAAGTAAATTTAAGTTTAAATAAAAAATTATATTTCTAATTTTGGTCAATGTCTCCTGTCTTTAAGAGTTTTTTGTTGCTTGAATTAGTTGTCAAAATACTTTCAATTGAACATTCCTTTGGCGTGACTAATTCTTTTGGAATTGTTCAATGACAACATTTTTTTTTAGCTTCAATAAATCCAAAATTCATTAATAAATAAATATTATTTTTATTTTGAAAATAACAAGTGAATTTTGGCAAAAAAAAATTAAATTGGGTGACCTTTAAATTTTTTTGATTGAAAACAATCTATTAGATAATTGTTTTAATCAAATTTTAGTTTTTGAAAATTAAGCTAAGAAATAAACTAATAAATTTATTAGTTTGTTCCTTTTCTAGTACCAAACTACCAAAACCTGAGAACTAACCCAACTGCATTCCCATACTCACTAATGGTTTGAGTCTTTGCTGAATTATGAGACTAAATAAATGTATTCTCTTACCTATACAACCATAGGTGGGCAGTAGGGCGTCTAGAAAAAATAAAGTTCGCCGTTCACCATCGAAACTGCCTCATAGCAATGCTTTGCTATGAGGCAGTTTCGAAAAAAAAAATTTTAATTTTTTTTCGTTATATCTTCGGCATTTACAGTCACATCTTGAAGTGTGATATATCGATGTTTCTGTCACGAAGAGGCCAACATTTTTCTTTAATTATTCATTATTCTCAGGTATCCCGTTCTAGTATTTATTTATCAGACCCCTGTTCCTACCACCCTAATGTACTACCCTTATATCAGAAGATTAAAGCTCTTAAAAAATTATTAAACTTTTACTAAGGAAGTTTTTCGATTTTTCAAACCGATCTATTAAAAACAAGGAATTTCTTATTTTGCCGCACATAGGGATCGCCAAAATACATTTTTCGTTATATCTTCACCATTTTCAGTCGGATCTTAAAGTGTAATATATCGATGTTTTTGTCTAACGAAGGCCAATGTTTTGCGATATTAATCATTGCCTCATAGCAATGCTTTATATTCGATGGTGTACGGCGAACTTTATTTTTTCCCCATATAAGTCGAGACGCTCTAGTGGGCAGGGTACCCTGCAAGCAACTTTGTCTACTTTAAGCAAATTTAAAGTGAAGTTTTTGTCAACTAGTTGTGGTTGATGCTTGGATTACCGAAGAAAAGTGACTATTTTAAAATGGCGATGTAGGGTAGTCACTGTCCGACCTTGCATGACTTTTCAACTAACTTAAAATTAGTTTTTAATTAGTTAGTTAATAGACAAAGAGCGAAAAAGAGAGAAGTAACATTCTGGGTTACCTTCTTTGGAAAGGGGATAGTAGAGTAGCCAAAGGTGGCGGTGAAAAGGAGAGATAAATCATTATATTATTACAACTGAAATTTATGTTGCCGAGACCTGGGATCGAATAACCAACAAAGCCACAGCACTTAAAAAATGGGAAAGGAAATAGCACATTATCAGCTATAAATAAAAAGCAAAACAGAAGTCAAGCATGAATGCTAAAAATTGAATAACTTCACTATACAAAACATGATCACAATGAATTGGGAAATTTCTGCATGACTTTGTAGTTAGATTGTAGTTAGTTGCTAAAAAGCTGACTATAAATGGATTATTTTCATAGTCGACTTTCGATTTGCTTAAAGGGGTATTATAATTTTGTGCTGATGTATGTAACTCATAGAAATATTGGTCTTTGACCCACCTATACCGGTAGACTCAAAATCATTTTCTGAGCCGATTTAACGATGTTCTAGTGGCTGAGCGTCTTATATTAATAAGGTCCATAGGATAATTTAATGAAATTCGACACTGACATTTTTATGGCAATGTAATATCTAAATTGAAATCGATCTATTATTTTGGATACCGCCAGTAGGACTGATCTTTTGGAGTTAAGATTTTCGATGAAATCGATCTATACTTGACCATAATAAGACCTCCTAAATTTGAATCTGAACCTAAATCTGAACTAGAACTGAACTAGAACTGAACTAGAACTGAACTAGAACTGAACTAGAACTGAACTAGAACTGAACTAGAACTGAACTAGAACTGAACTAGAACTGAACTAGAACTGAACTAGAACTGAACTAGAACTGAACTAGAACTGAACTAGAACTGAACTAGAACTGAACTAGAACTGAACTAGAACTGAACTAGAACTGAACTAGAACTGAACTAGAACTGAACTAGAACTGAACTAGAACTGAACTAGAACTGAACTAGAACTGAACTAGAACTGAACTAGAACTGAACTAGAACTGAACTAGAACTGAACTAGAACTGAACTAGAACTGAACTAGAACTGAACTAGAACTGAACTAGAACTGAACTAGAACTGAACTAGAACTGAACTAGAACTGAACTAGAACTGAACTAGAACTGAACTAGAACTGAACTAGAACTGAACTAGAACTGAACTAGAACTGAACTAGAACTGAACTAGAACTAAACTAGAACTGAACTAGAACTGAACTAGAACTGAACTAGAACTGAACTAGAACTGAACTAGAACTGAACTAGAACTGAACTAGAACTGAACTAGAACTGAACTAGAACTGAACTAGAACTGAACTAGAACTGAACTAGAACTGAACTAGAACTGAACTAGAACTGAACTAGAACTGAACTAGAACTGAACTAGAACTGAACTAGAACTGAACTAGAACTGAACTAGAACTGAACTAGAACTGAACTAGAACTGAACTAGAACTGAACTAGAACTGAACTAGAACTGAACTAGAACTGAACTAGAACTGAACTAGAACTGAACTAGAACTGAACTAGAACTGAACTAGAACTGAACTAGAACTGAACTAGAACTGAACTAGAACTGAACTAGAACTGAACTAGAACTGAACTAGAACTGAACTAGAACTGAACTAGAACTGAACTAGAACTGAACTAGAACTGAACTAGAACTGAACTAGAACTGAACTAGAACTGAACTAGAACTGAACTAGAACTGAACTAGAACTGAACTAGAACTGAACTAGAACTGAACTAGAACTGAACTAGAACTGAACTAGAACTGAACTAGAACTGAACTAGAACTGAACTAGAACTGAACTAGAACTGAACTAGAACTGAACTAGAACTGAACTAGAACTGAACTAGAACTGAACTAGAACTGAACTAGAACTGAACTACACTCAGAAAAAAGACATGTACTAAATTTGAGGAAAAAAAAATCCTATTTTTATGGAAAAAAATTTCCTCATTCAGAGTAAATTTTTACTCAAAACTAGGAAAAATTATTACAGTCTAGTAAAAAATACTACATTTAAATAAAAAATGTATAGTTCATATACTAAAATTTAGTTAATATTTTTCCATAAAAAAATTGCATGATTTTTGTTAAATATTATTTATTTTAGGGAAATTTTTGTTAAAAGCTAGTAAATATGTCCAAAATTTTAGTTCATCATATCGTAAAACAAGGAAATATTTAGTTTATTTCAAAAAAATTTAATTAGTAAATGATTTACTCAAAAATAGTTCATAAAATTGTACTTACTTAAAATCTGGAAGTTGTTGTCATAAATTTAAGTTCATTATTTTCCTAATTACTAAAAAGTTATACTTAAATTTAGAAAATTTTTCTCAAAAAAAGAAAAAATTATTTAAAATTAGTTAAGATAAATTACAACGTCCAATAGTATAAAATTTTGTTTTAATAAGTATAATTGTAATAATTTATTGAAAGTTATATATTTGTATTTAGGACAAATTTCCTAAAAATTGTTCAGATAAATCAAAATAAATCATGTTTAAATTTATGAAGTAATTAGGAAATTTTTAATAAATTCTTAAAAGTTATATGCCTATATTTAAGAAAAATTTCCTAAAAATTAGTTCATATATGAAAAATAAATGTCAATAAATTATTTTCATTTATAATTTATTTTCAATTTTAGTCCGTGTTAGTTTGTTTTACAAATTTCGTTACAAACCGCGTTGTTTTGTGATATTTGTGATTTAAAAAATATTTGTGTTGTGTAAAATTAAAGCGGGAGGTATGAAAAAATGAAATTATAGCTGTAATTTAAATCATAACACTAAATTCTTTTTTAGCAGTGAGGGTATTCTAACGGACATTTCATAATGTTCTCGATATTTCTCCGATATGTCCATATAATGGTAAGTCTATTCATTTCTTATACATTATGACTTTTTAATTAAATATTTGTGTTTGTTATCTTCGGCAAAAGTGCTACTTGGCAGGATTATTTGGCTGGCGATGACCGGGAAGGCAATGATAGGGCCTAAACAAAAGAAGCTCGGTTACTGAAACTTGGCAAACACATTCATCACTTCTTGGAAAATTTTGTAATTGAAATTGTGCGAAATCGGTTTACATCTGACCATAGCTCCCGTATAAGCTTGCAAATTATAACAGGTATGTTGATAAAATTTTGTGTATAGAAGTTTTATACAAGCACTAGGCAGAATATAAAATTTCATCGAAATCGGACCATATTTAAAAGTAGCTCCTATACAAAACACTTATGAAAGCGTCCTAAATTCCACTTAAAATATACTTAGATGTCAATAAATGATAAACCTCAATAGCAAATTTACGAAAACACAAAAATACCAAAATAAGGTAATAATAAAAGCCAGATAGCGCCTTTACAAAATGAGGTAGATGGACAAAATTTTACAAAAGTATTTTCGATATCTTGAAAAAGTTTTGTACGCACCTACAAAATCAGATAACTATCAATCAATGTGAAGTCCTTACTTTATATACAGTGAATGCATAAGGAACAAAATATATGGACCTGCCGTATTACTATCAACATGTTTGGCCTTACCACATATTACGCACAACAAAAATTTTTTAACAGCTTATTAATGTAAAACTAAAACAGGTTATGAGACAAAATTTTTGGCAAAGTAAATACTAGGGAAACCATTTTGATACTTTTAAATGTTGAACTATAAAATTACTGCAACCGAAGTTATTCCAAAGATTTCACAAATTTGATCGAATTTGAATCACATTTACAGATTGTTGTCAAAATTTTGAGCCGAGGTTCCACATCACCTTAACATTTTTTAGCATTTGTTTTCTTCAAATGAAAAAAGTCAACGGACTTTTTGTTAATAAACTTTTTGAAGAACCATGTAAGTGATGCCCTTAGAATACTGTTTCATCAGTTTTATATTAGGGTGGGTCGCTTTTTATTGTTTGCCAGGAGGTTGTTATATACATAGTAAATATCATAGTTCAACATCAAATTAAAAAAAAGTGACTTAAATAACCCCAACAGCGATTTTCTTAATGTAGAGTTATTGGATTTAGTTAAATTTTTTTTTATTATAAAAAATTAATGGACAAGTTTTTAAGGTAAATACATTTTCAAATTGAGCTTTTGGGTAATGCATTGATAATTATCTAAAATTAAAAAAATCGTATATGTGTTTTAAAGTAACAGTTAATTATAGCGCTTACAGTAAGGGACAGAACTTAACACGTTATTTATTAATACAAAATCGAAATAATTTTAGGTAAAATTCAAAAGTCATTGTTTTGTAAAATTTTGTTCCTTTAGCCAAACACTTTTATTAGCTCATGTTCATTGGCCGTCATGGTCAGATGGACGAATATAAACCGAACCGGTTTAGATTGTCGGCAATGGATACAGGTTGATAAAAGTGTTGGGCTTTAGAAACGAAATTTATACCAATCAACGAATTTTCACATTTAATATAATTCAATTTTAAATTTTATTTACTTGAATTTTTTCGATTTAGTAATAATAAAAATAAATAATGTAACTTATTGATTATTAGTTAAAAAGTTTGTTTTTATATGTGTAGAACACAAACATTTTTAATTTTATGTCTCTAACTGTATGCTCTAAATAAAAGATATTTGAATATATATATTAAACACCTATACCATATTTTATATTTTTTGCAAAATGATCTTTGATTAGTTAAATTGGGAAGTCTAAGGACCTCTAGTGTTCCGTAGCCAAAGATGTCGTGTGTCACGAAGAGCGTCCCTTCCATTTTATTTTACCAAAAAAATATCAATTTGACTATAAAAAGGCTTTCATATTTTTCAATGTATTATACTGCAGTTACTTCTGAAGTACGATTTTTTTATTTATTTACCTTATAAAATTTGTCTTCATTAATAAATATATTTATATAAATCAATATCTATTTTCCATTAACTCCCACTTTGAACCAAAATGCTTATGTTTATATTGCATTTTCAAATAAATTAGTTCTTAAACTTGTAAAATAAGATCAAATATTTAATGGCAAAGAAAGGGTAATGAAAAAAAACTTTCTCAAATACGAATGGGGGGAAATTACAAAACTACTTCTCCAATTTAATTTCTATGACTTTAAAATTTTTATTTAAGTTGTTATTGATTGAAATTTTTCCCCATAAAAACTAATTTGCGGCACTCCTTCCCCTAATGCAATCTCAATAACAATTTTGGTCACATATTTTTTCGTTACGGAAAGCATTTCTTCGGGAAAGTTAAGGTTAAATTTTAAAAAAATAGGCTGCACTGTAATTAATATTTACATATATCTAAGTAAATATAAATTTATATATTTTAATATTATTTCTTATTTAATTATGAATATGTATTTATGTTATATATTTTTGTACAATTATGAAAAACATTAATAAAAATACTTTTTACCATTTTTTTGTAGTTTTACTTTAAAGAGGGAATAAATATTTTTTAGAAAATAATTTTACTTAATTTTAGTACTTTTTTCTATAATTTAGGAAATAAATAATTTAGATAAGTATATAATTTACTGAAAACTAGAAAAAAGTTTTATTACTTTAGGAAATATTTCAATAATGGGAATGAATATTTTACTATAAATAAGTATTAAACTTATTTATTTTCTGACTGTTTTTCTCACTTTTAAGGAAAATATTTCCTAAAAATTATAAATTTTTTATAAGATCAAAATAAATAATTTACTGAATTTTAGTAATCTTTTTCTACTATCGTAGAAAATTTGAACAAGTTTACTGCAGTTTTTACTTGTTTTAAGTAAAAATAAATTATCTTTTAACTAAAATGAAGGAAAATTTTCCTTATTTATAGCATTGATAAATATTTATCTGAACTAAATTAAAGGAAATATTTAGTTGTTTTTAAGAAGTTTTCAGATAAAATATAAACTAAATTATGGTAATTTCTTTCCTAGTTTTTAGTTAAATTTTATTTGATTTTAGTAAAAATTTGTTTAATATAAGAAATTTTGTCAAAAACTTAAGGAAATGTTTTTGTTGAAATTAAGGAATTTTTTTACTTAATTGCTGTAAAAAACGGCTTTGGCGCCATACGACAACCATTTTTTCCTCAAATTTAGTAAATTTTCCTAAATTTTAGTTCATTTTTTTTCTGAGTGTAGAACTGAACTAGAACTGAACTAGAACTGAACTAGAACTGAACTAGAACTGAACTAGAACTGAACTAGAACTGAACTAGAACTGAACTAGAACTGAACTAGAACTGAACTAGAACTGAACTAGAACTGAACTAGAACTGAACTAGAACTGAACTAGAACTGAACTAGAACTGAACTAGAACTGAACTAGAACTGAACTAGAACTGAACTAGAACTGAACTAGAACTGAACTAGAACTGAACTAGAACTGAACTAGAACTGAACTAGAACTGAACTAGAACTGAACTAGAACTGAACTAGAACTGAACTAGAACTGAACTAGAACTGAACTAGAACTAAACTAGAACTGAACTAGAACTGAACTAGAACTGAACTAGAACTGAACTAGAACTGAACTAGAACTGAACTAGAACTGAACTAGAACTGAACTAGAACTGAACTAGAACTGAACTAGAACTGAACTAGAACTGAACTAGAACTGAACTAGAACTGAACTAGAACTGAACTAGAACTGAACTAGAACTGAACTAGAACTGAACTAGAACTGAACTAGAACTGAACTAGAACTGAACTAGAACTGAACTAGAACTGAACTAGAACTGAACTAGAACTGAACTAGAACTGAACTAGAACTGAACTAGAACTGAACTAGAACTGAACTAGAACTGAACTAGAACTGAACTAGAACTGAACTAGAACTGAACTAGAACTGAACTAGAACTGAACTAGAACTGAACTAGAACTGAACTAGAACTGAACTAGAACTGAACTAGAACTGAACTAGAACTGAACTAGAACTGAACTAGAACTGAACTAGAACTGAACTAGAACTGAACTAGAACTGAACTAGAACTGAACTAGAACTGAACTAGAACTGAACTAGAACTGAACTAGAACTGAACTAGAACTGAACTAGAACTGAACTAGAACTGAACTAGAACTGAACTAGAACTGAACTAGAACTGAACTAGAACTGAACTAGAACTGAACTAGAACTGAACTAGAACTGAACTAGAACTGAACTAGAACTGAACTAGAACTGAACTAGAACTGAACTAGAACTGAACTAGAACTGAACTAGAACTGAACTAGAACTGAACTAGAACTGAACTAGAACTGAACTAGAACTGAACTAGAACTGAACTAGAACTGAACTAGAACTGAACTAGAACTGAACTAGAACTGAACTAAAACTGAACTAGAACTGAACTAGAACTGAACTAGAACTGAACTAGAACTGAACTAGAACTGAACTAGAACTAGAACCTAGTAAAAACCGGGATGTGTGTTCACATCAAAAAAGATATCCAATAACAGTTCAATATTTAAAGAAGTGAACACACTTCCTATTACTCATGACATTGTCATTAAAGGTTTGATATACAAAATATCTTTCAAACCGCATAATTTACCGCCAACTACAATATTGGTTAAATTTTTTGAAACCTCTAATTTTTCAAGTTAAATTTCTTGTTGAAATTGATTCCAACATACAAATTATATATCAAACACATGACAAAACATCATGTTTATCTTTTGAATGAACAAAGAAAAAAAAACACCCAAACTAAAGCATGACGTTTATGATGATCTTCTACATCTTTTGTCAGTTAAAGCTGTCACAACAGCCAACAACTACAACTCATGTGCAACTTGTGTTTCTTTTTTGTAAGTGTTGACATAAAGAAAACGTCAAATTCCGCCAACAATCAAAATGTACTATGTTCAAATACTATAAGTGATTTGAACGTAAAAACAACAACTTGTTACCAAAAATAGACAAAATTAATTAAGATGACAACAAGACGTCAATTTGGCTGGTACACAGTCTCTCGCTCTCTTTTTTCTGCGAGTACATACAAGCAACGAACTGAAGTCAACCGGAATTTGTAAATAGAAACACGCACGATACATTCACAAATCAGATATGAAATGTTTGATCGAGCCTAAAAATTTAAAATATTTACAAGTTTGACAATCCGGTGACAAAGAAAAAAACAAGTTAAAATACAAATTCGCAGGCTCGCAATTCATGGGTGGGCAAACTTTAATGTTTAACCCAAATCTTCTCGTTTGGTCTACAAATGATTCCTTTCGCAATAATGTTGCCTGGTACTATATTCTGACTTGCAACCCAAAATGTTCTGTGGCCCCATTTTTGATTTCTGACCCCAACATGATTATCACGATTCTGACTCGTGGTACAATTTCTGTGCCGAACATAATTATCACGAGTCTGACTCGTTTTGCGACTGTTCTTAAGCATCAAAACTGGTTTGTTGCAAGTTGTGTGCGAACAGTTGGAAGCAAACTTCGTTGCTCTAATTGATTAGTCATCCGCCAAGCATACCAGTAGTACCAAGTTCGATCCCCGGCCAGACCCAGTTGAAAATAAATTCAAAAAAAGCGGCGGTTCACCTCATAACTAATGCATTTGCCGTTCGGAGCAGGAGTTAAAACGTAGGTCCCTTTCAAATGAGTCTAAAAATAGAATCGGATGCAGCTCATTGTCTAAGAGAATTACACCTTGTTCCAATTGGAATGATGCCGGGTAATTGGATATATTACACAGTACGACAGTTGTTGGTGCACATAAGAAATGTTAACAGAATATGCAAATAGGCTTAAACTGGCTCAAGCATTTAAATCGGTTTATCCATTATATTTTTATAGAACTTTTTATAGTAGTATAACGTTACAAGTGAACCTCCACGGTCCTTCGAATCTTTAAAATCGATTTTCTTAAAATTCTGACGTGCTACAGCAAAACGCCGAGACACGTATTTCTTTATTTTAAGCCTATTTTCATATTCTGTTAACATTACTCATGTGTACTCAAAAAAAAATTGATTTTGTCGTACTGTGTTATAAGTATTACACAGTACGACAGTGGTTGGTACACATATATAAAATAAAAATAGAATGGGTGAACCGATTTAAATGCTTAATTCAGTTTTTAAATTTGGATTTGTTTTTATTTTAAAAAAATCCAAATTCCACTAGATGGCGCTTTAATTTTCATGTAAAGTTAAAAAAATATCCAAAAAAAAGTACAAATATAATGACAAACTTAGAAACGATCGACCGCCATATGGTTCAAACCTCAGACGACTTGTTTTAATTTTTTCTAATTGCAGAACTGTATTTTCCATAAATTTCATACATTTTTTGGATATTTTTTATGAAAATTATAGTGTCCTCTAGCGGAAAAAAAATAATGTTTTTAATAAAAACAAATCCAAATTTAATTCCCTTTTCAAAACTGGCTCAAGCATTTAAATCGGTCCCATTCTATTTTTATAGAACTTTTTATAATAGTATTACGTTACAAATGAACCTCCACGGTCCTTCGAATCTTTAAAATCGATTTTCTTAAAATTCTGACGTGCTACAGCAAAACGCCGAGACACGCATTTCTTTATTTTAAGCCTATTTTCATATTCTGTTAAGATTACTCATGTGTATTAAAAAAATTTTGATTTTGTCATACTGTGTTATTTATAAGTTTGTGCTGATGTATGTAACGCATAGAAATATTGGTCTTAGACCCACCTTTTAGTATACCAATAAATTTAGTCATTTCCTGAGTCGATTTAAAGATGTCAGTCCGTCCGTCCGTTTCGCTGGACGGCTGGCTGGACCCCCATGTAATCAAAGTACAGTTCTAAAGATAATTTGATGAAATTTGGCACAGATCATTTTTTTGATAATTCGTCAAAATCGGTTCATTATTTATGGTACTTCCCATACACTCAGAAAAAAGACATGTACTAAATTTGAGGAAAAAAAAATTCTTAAAAATAGTAAAAAAAAATCCTTATTCAGAGTAAATTTTTACTCAAAACTAGGAAAAATTGTTACGTGCTAGTAAAAAATACAACATTTAAATAAAAAATGTATAGTTCATATACTAAAAAATAGTTAACATTTTTCCATAGAAAAATTTCATGAATTTTGTAAAATATTATTTATTTTAAGGAAATTTTTGTTAAAAACTAGTAAATATGTCCTAAATTTTAGTTCATCACATCATAAAACTGGGTAATATTGACTTTAGTTCAAAAAATTTGATTGAGTAAATGATTTACTGAAAAATAGTTCATAAAATTGAACTTACTTAAAATCTGGAAGTGGTTGTCGTAAATTTAAGTTCATTATTTTCCTAATTACTAGGAACATTTTCCTAATCATGAATTTCAAGTTTAAGACTTTCTGCATTTTAAGAAAAAAATATTTAAAATTAGTTAAGATAAATTACAACGTCCAATAGTATACAATCTTCTTATAATAAGTAAAATTGTAATAATTTGTTGAAAGTTATATACTTATATTTAGGATAATTTCCTAAAATTTAGTTCAGATAAATCAGAATAAATCATGTTTAAATTTATGAAGTAATTAGGATAATTTTTTTTATAATGAGTAAAATTGTTATAATTTCTTGAAATTTATATACTTATATTTAAGAAAAATTTCCTAAAAATTAGTTCAAATTTTCCTAAAATTTAGTTCATATATTGAAAAAAGTAAATGTCAATAAATTATTTTCATTTATAATTTATTTTCAATTTTAGTTCGTGATAGTTTTCTTACAAATTCCGCTTTTTTTTCGATATTAGTAGTATAAAAAAAATTGTGTTATGAAAAATTTGTGCCAAAAATTGTGTTTGTTGTTTCTATCTTTGTATAACATAAGTAAAGGAAATATTAGCGATTAAATAATGCCTCAAATAAAAGACCAAAAAATCAACAAGGAGATGAAAATTTCCTAAATATTAGTTAAAAATTTCCTAAAAATTAGTTTAAATTTTCCTAAAAATTAGTTTAAATTTTTCTAAAAATAAGTAAAAATTTTCCGAAAAATTAGTTAAATTTTTCCTAAAAATATAATAAAAATTAATGTTAATAAATTATGTTTTCTAATATTGTCTTCGTCTGCTTGTGCAAGTGCCCACGACTTAGCACCATATAATAACACTTGTAATTTTAGTTCCTGTTGAGTGGATTTCATTCCAAAGCTAAGTAAGTATGATTCTTCATTTAATTTCATTATTTACATTCGCTGCCGTACCTAGGTAGACAAATTCTTTAAAAACTCTGAAACTATAGTAGACGACGTTCACGTGTGCTCCAATTCTAATGGACTGCTTGCTAGAAGAGACCATCAGTATTGTTTTTGATTACTAGGCCCATTTTCATCGAATAATTTTTAATACCGGAAAAGGTCACTTTACGCAAATGTGAGTAGCATGTGCCAGTTGTATTAACTGCAGCATCACGAAGAAGTAAAGTAAGGTAAGTGTCCATTTGTTTTTCTTGGTGGATTTACCTGGTCTAAAGTCACATTGGGAGGCACCAATTATTTCGTTAATATTTTGTTTTTATTCTAATTGTTTCTATTTCATATTAGGAGTTTTTTCCAGGAGCGGGTTACTAGCCTGAGGTCCTTGTTAGCTCACTACTTTAAGGATGTTAAGGTAGCTAACCAGGTGATACTACTAGGAGGTCAATGTCCACAGTTGAGATGAGAGGTTGACCAAGAAAAATCTGGGCTTTCAAATTAAAACCGATCAAAAGCGTTGCTTGGCTTAAAACACCAACTATATCATCCTGAAATCTAGAATACTTCGACACAATTATGAACTTCAGCAGCCGTTTTCTTGAAATCAAAAAAGGTTATAGGACTTCTCCGCATACCAAGGCTCAAACCATGTAAGTGATGCATTATCTATGACTTTAGAACACTGTTTTCTCAGTTTTTATATTAGGGTGGGTCTTTTTCAATGTTCGACATTAGGTTGTTATATATTAAATATCATAATTTAATGTAAAATTAAAAAAAAACCTTTAAATAACTCCAAAAGCAATCTTCTAAATGTAGTTATTGGATTTAGGTACAGTTTTTTTTATTATAATAAATTAATGGACAAATATTCAAGGTAAATACATTTTTAGATTGAGCTTTTGCGTAATACATTGATAAGTATCTAAAATTAAAAAAAAATCGTATAGGTGTTTTAAACTAACAGTTAATTATAGTAGGGCTTACAGTAAGGGGCAAAACTTAACACATTATTTATTAATACAAAATCGAAAAAACTGTAGTTAAAATTCAAAAGTCATTGTTTGGTATAATTTTTTTCCTTTTGCCAAACACTTTAATTAACTCATGTTCATTGACATTCGGATAGACGAATATAAACCGAATAGGGTCAGATTGTCGGCAATGAATATTATTTGATAAAAGTGTGAACGAATTTATACCAACCAACTATTTTTGACATTTAATATAATTAAAGTTTAAACTTTATTTTCTTTAATTTTTTCGATTTAGTAATAATAAAAATAAATAATGTATTTTATTTACCCTAACTAACTGTATGCTCTAAATAAAAAATATAAAAAAAATATATATTAAACACCTATACCATATTTTATATTTTTCGCAAAATGACCTTTGATTAGTTAAATTGGGAAGTCTAAGGACCTCTAGTGTTCCGTAGCCAAAGATGCCGTGCGTCACAAAGAGCGTCCCTTCCATGTTATTTGATCAAAGTAAATAACAATTTGACTATGAAAAGGCTTTAATGTTTTTCAATGTATTATACTGCAGTAAATTCTGAAGTACGATTTTTTTATTTATTTACCTTATAAAATTTGTCTTTATTAATAAATACATTAATATAAATATTTATCTATTTTGCAATAACTTACATTATGAACCAAAATTCTTTTATATTGAAGTTTATATTGCATTTCCAAATAAATAAATTCTTAAACTTGTAAGAGGATCAGATATTTAATGGCAAAGAATGGGTAATGAAATACATTGAGTCATTGCCTGCAGTTATTTTAAATTGGAAGAAACTTTCACAAATACGAATGTGGAGAAATTTCAAAACTACTTCATCCATTTTTTATTTCTATGACTTTTAATTTATTGTATTTTTTTTTTGTATAAGTTGTTATTGACTGAAATTTCGGTAAAACCAAAAATACTCCAATTTTTCCCTATAAGAACAAATTTTACAGTTTGGGGCGGATGCGGCACGCCTACCCCTAATGCAATGTAAACAAAATTTTGTATAACATATTTTTTTGTAACGAAAACATTTCTTAGGGAAAATTAAGGTTAAATTTTTAAAAAATAAAGTACACTCCAATTTTTATGTACATATATATAAGTAAATGTAAAAATTGTTATAAATATAAATATTATTTCTTATTTAAATATGTATTTGTATTTACGTTATTTAAAATATTTTTGTAAAGTTATGAAAAGATATTAATAAAAATACTTTATACCATTTTTTTATACTTTTATTTTATAAAGTGATTTTAGTACTTTTTCTTGTATTATTTAGGAAATATATAATTCAGATAAGTATATAATTTACTGAAAACTAGAAATAAGTTTTATTAATGTAGGAAATATTTCATACTGGGAATGAATATTTTACTATAAATAAGTATTAAACTTATTAGTTTTCTGACTGTTTTTCTCACTTTTAAGGAAAATATTTCCTAAAAATTATAAATTTTTTATAAGATCAAAATAAATAATTTACTAAATTTTAGTAATCTCTTTCTACTATCGTAGAAAATTTGACCAAGTTTACTGCAGTTTTTACTTGTTTTAAGTAAAAATAAATTATCTTTTAACTAAAATGAAGGAAAATTTTCCTTATTTATAGCATTGATAAATATTTATCTGAACTAAATTAAAGGAAATATTTACTTGTTTTTAAGAAGTTTCAGATAAAATATGAACTAAATAATAGTAATTTTTTTTAATTTTTTAAGTTAAATTTTATTTGATTTTAGTTAAAATTTGCTTGATATAAGAAATTTTGTCAAAAACTTAAGGAAATTTTTTTCTAGGAATTAAGGAATTTTTTTACTCAATTGCTGTAAAAAACGGCTTTGGCGCCATACGACAACCATTTTTTCCTCAAATTTAGTAAATTTTCCTAAATTTTAGTTCATTTTTTTTCTGAGTGTAGGTCCTACTTCCCGGAATTGATATATTGGCCACAAATATCAATATTTTTTCATGAAATTTAAAACAAATACTGCTTATATAAACTAATATCACTTTACCAAATTTCGTTGAAATCGGTGCACATTTGACCATAGCTCCCATACAAACTCTTCTCACTAAATGAGACAAAAATCACTAAAACGCTCGTAAATCTGAATATAATGCGAAAATGACCATGGCTATTGAAATTCGTCAAAATCGGTCCACTATTTATGGTACCTCCCATAGGTTCCACTTTCCGGAATTAATATACTGGCCACAAATATCAATATTTTTTCATGAAATTTGAAACAAACACTGCTTATATAAACTAATATCACTAATATCACCAAATTTCGTTCAAATCGGTCCACATTTGACCATAGCTCCCATACAAACTCTTCTTTAAAAACGCACTAAATGAGAGAAAAAAATCACTAAAACGCTCGTAAATATGAAGATAATGCGAAATTTAAGTTTAGTTTTTGCATACATAATTTTTGTAACAACTGTAATCAATTTGCCAAATTCGAGATAATCGTTCCACATTTGACCCTAGCTCTCATATAAGTCGAAATGACGGAAACAACTTAAATATATAAGTTTTGAGAAAATGTTTGTATGATGGCAAAAATTGGCAAATATTTGTCTTCATACAGGAAAAATAACACCTTTGACCTTAGTGGTTAAGGGTATCGTATGGTCGGTCTTGACCGACTATAACACTTTGTTACTTGTTTTTATATAAAATTGAAAACATAAAATACTATTACCAATTGTATTCCTTTAACTTTCCTATCTACTATATCTGATATGCGATAATTAAATTACCAGCATTCCCCATCTCTGTCTACGATCATGACGTTATCGCTGTAAATTATAGAAAATCTTTTTGACAAAAAGTTGAAAAAACTACAGAAACAGCGGAAAAGTAAATTGAAAACAAAAAACCTGTAAATAAATGAAAAGAAAACAAAGACTTTTAATGGCAACAGTTGGTAAAGTCGATATGTTGGAGTTGTACCCGTACGAGTAAGTTGACTTTTTGCCAAACCTCAACTCAAAAAAACATTAGAAGGGGAGCAAACGCATACTCCAGCGTTGAAATTGAAATGAAATGACAAACAAACAAAAAATCTGCTTACAACTTCATACCCTCTCAAGATCAATAATGACAAGACGTTAAACACGAAATACTTTTTTTGTACAATGTTGGCAAAAACGACATGAAAGTAGAAAAAACTTAAACTAGAAAAAAATAACAAACAAACAAGTTTAAATTTAAATTAAAACCAAATGAAAATGAATTTGTCATAGTAAAAAAAATAAAAGGGGTTTTTAATTGTTTTCAGTTTACTCATGCGAGAAACGGGATTTATGCGATATCGATCTGGAATGTTGATTTACTACTAACACTAATCGCAGTTACTAATTTAAATGTAGTAATTATTTTAATATTTTCATTTAAATATGTTCTACAATTACTTAAGTGGATAACATCAGAAATTCTTGAAGCGAAATGAGCTATGAACATAATTTATTTCAGTCGTCTGAACGGCTTTTAAGGCAATAAATCAAAAATACTTATATGTAGCTACTAATATATCATATCCAGAAAGCTTTGTATGTTTATCTGATTTAGTCATTACTTCTTATCATATTGATTCTGATGTGAAACTTCTCCTCTATCCTGGCACCTTGATTACACGGGTCGGCAAAAGAAAAGAGCTCCTTCAGGAATGGGTCTTATTTTTGTAATAAAATTTATTTATTTACGTTTTTTTTTAAATTCTAAACCAAAGATACATTGATTTGTCATATGGTCGTTTTGAAAAATCACATTTTACTCTAATTTGGAAACAACCAATGGAGACGATTATCTAATATTAGAAAACTAATGCACACACACGTGCTCATGAAATGTATGTTTTTTGTGCTCTTATGTGTTTTTCTTTGTTCTTTATCCACTTTAATTTTACATTTGACAGAACCAAAACATATACAGAGAAAAACTAAGATTTAAAATTAATAATACCAAGTTAAGATTGCTGTAGCTTAGTTGGTTAGCACAACTACTAAGCATAACATATCATATTATTCCTGGGTTCAAGTCCCAGTAACGGCAATCAGCAATAAATACAATTACTAATTTCTATTGAAATTATTAATTAATATAATATTAATTAATATAAGCCCTACATCATTAACAAGCCGTCGATGTGAAAGAACAAAAAACTTAAAGAGTGCTCTAAATAAAATTTGTAGTTGGATTTTCTTAAATAAAAATCAAACCTTTTAATATAAAAACTCTACAAAATACGCAAATATAATGACATATTATACAAAATCATTTAGCATTTAAATGTTTAGTTAGTACTCGGGTTTTGCAAAATTATCGACTTTTTTCGGAAACCCTCCCATTAAAGATTTTACAGTTGCTTCTGATACCTTTTTGGAGCATGTGTTCCACCTGCGCTTAAAATCGGACATGTTCTTGGAAATCTTTCCTGTGTTCATCAATTCCTTTTTTACCAGAGCCCAATACCTTTCCACAGGCCGAAGTTCTGGACAATTAGGTGGATTTGCCTCTCGTGGTACAAAAATGACATTATTCTTTGAGTACCACTCAAGTGCCTTTTTTCCATAATGGCATGATGCCAAATCGGGCCAAAAAAATGTAGTCACTCTGTGCTCTCTTAAAAAGGGTAACAACCGTTTTTGTAGGCACTCCTTTATATAAATTTCTGTGTTTATTGTGCCAGATGCCACAAACACTTTACTTCTTTTGCCACAACTGCAAATAGCTTGCCACACGAGAAACTTCTTAGGGAATTTTGTTTGTTTTTTTGTGCGAAACTCTTGCCGAACATTGCCCCGTTTATCAGCAACATAAAAATCTTGACCAGGAAGTTGAGAAAAGTCTGCCAGTACGTATGTTTCATCATCCATTACACAACAGGTGTATTTTTTATAAAATCATACTTAAATTTTTTCGCTCGTTTTTTTTGCTTCTAAGTTCTTTATAGCATTGCGATCTGGAACCTTTTGGACTTTGTATGTCTTCAGTCCAGCATAAGCTTTGACTCTATGTGCAAAATTCGTAGAACATTTCACCGTACGAGCTGCTTTTCTTAAAGAAGTGTTAGGCGCTCTTCGAAAGAGTCGCTCGACTTCTTTTGCCTTACCAATATCTGTAGGACCTTTTTTCCTCCCTGATCCAGGTTTTCTTTCAATGCTCAGGTTTTCCTTATACCGTCTGATGACATTAGAAACCGTTCGAGGGTCAACTTTCAAATTTTTAGCTATTTTTTTAAAAGTCCATGACGGATTTTTTTGAAAAGTTTTAATTATATTTTCACGAACTTTTTTTTCGCAGTCCATTTTAATTGAAATAACTATTGAAAATTAATAATTTCTAAAATAATAGTATCTGACATATGTATAGAAACTAACTTGATCAAAAAAAAAATTATTTCTTGCACTATGGATAAATTTTGTCTAAAATAGTAAATGCATATTTTTTTTAGAACACTCTTTATCCAGAAAGCTTTGTATGTTTATCTGATTTAGTCATTACTTCTTATCATATTGATTCTGATGTGAAACTTCTCCTCTATCCTGGCACCTTGATTACACGGGTCGACAAAAGAAAAGAGCTCGTTCAGGAATGGGTCTTATTTTTGTAATAAAATTTATTTATTTACGTTTTTTTTAATTCTAAACCAAAGATACATTGATTTGTCACATAGTCGTTTTGAAAAATCACATTAAAAAGAGCGTATACCGCTTTTACTCTAATTTGGAAACAACCAATGGAGACGATTATCTAATATTAGAAAGCTAATGCTCACACACGTGCTCATGAAATGTATGTTTTTTTGTGCTCTTATGTGTTTTTCTTTGTTCTTTATCCACTTTAATTTTACATTTGTCAGAACAAAAATATATGGAGTGCAATAATTTTATATTTTATTGTCTTTGTCTAAACTGTCAGCTACGATACAGCGAAAAACTAAGATTTAAAATTAATAATACCAAGTTAAGATTGCTGTAGCTTAGTTGGTTAGCACAACTACTAAGCATAACATATCATATTATTCCTGGGTTCAAGTCCCAGTAACGCCAATCAGCAATAAATTCAATTACTAATTTCTATTGAAATTATTAATTAATATAAGCCCTACATCATTAACACGCCGTCGATGTGAAGGAACAAAAAACTTAAATAACACACTGCAACAAAAAAAAATTAAGTAAAAGTTTCTGGGATGTTATATCATTTTTCTGGTAGGTATTGTCGACTAGAACAACATTCTGTTTTTGGAAATTTACAAAACACCGCCAAAATATGAAGGTACGGGTAAAAATTCGGTTTTTCACACCCATATGACTTATCACCACGTAACTTTGACAAATGCCAACCGCTTTTAAGTTTTTTGAAATGAATTGAAAGAAGAAGCTTAGCCCTTTTCAAAGGTCAGTAATTTTTTAACGGATTTTTAAATATAAAGGCTCATTTTATTTCTTATCTTATATATTTTTAAAATCGGATAATAATATCTATATAAAAACGTCCCGAAAATAGAAAAATCTGGAAAAAACCGGAAAAATATATATTTGGTTTTAAAAACACATATGTCTCTTAAATATATTTTAAGATCCTATATACCGTTGAAAAGGGCCAAGCTTCTTCTTTCAACATCTTTCAAAAAGCTTACAATCGGTTGGGATTTGCCTAAGTTACGGGGTGATAAGTGCATACGGGTATGAAAAACCGGTTTTTACACGTAACTCCAGATTTTGGGGGTGTTTTGAAAATTCCAAAACAGTGTTGTTCTTCTCGACAGTACCTACCAGAAAAATGGTATAACATCCCAAAAACTTTTACTTAATTTTTTTTTCGCAGTGTGTAAAGCATATACCTAACAACAGATGGCACAAATTCAATGTTGTAAAAATAGACATAGCGCGCAATTGCAGTGTTATATGTTATGCATAAAGCTTTTTCTCTCCGTTTCACATCTCTACTTTCCAAAGAAGGTAACCCAATTCGT
The DNA here is from genome assembly GCA_933228675.1 of Stomorhina lunata. Lineage (NCBI taxonomy): Eukaryota > Metazoa > Arthropoda > Insecta > Diptera > Rhiniidae > Stomorhina > Stomorhina lunata. Next base: position 94,966,709 of record OW121740.1, on the reverse strand, counting down.
ATGTATACTATATACAATTGTAAAAACAGCATTGTCCCGAGTGTTACTTTTCATTATTTACAAAAAGGTGGGTTTGTCAGCCAATGAAGTCAAGGCCCCCGTTTTTAAAATACACATTTAATACCCTCAAAAGATTAAAATAATAATGATAGTATTATACCAACTTATTGAGTCCATTTAATGAGGAATTGAGCAAAATCGTCCGTATTTGTCCAAAAAAAAACTTTTTATAAATTGAGCTACGAATTGCTTTCATCCGTAAAATTTAGCCAAAAGTGAACATTTCTGGTTCACAAACTTGAAGAAGTTGCTTGGCTTCAAGAGATTTGACTCCAACTACGAAATCATTTTATCAAGCCCAAACTTATGTTTCTTGGTTATCCTTCTTCGTAACTGTGGACACTGACCTCCTCGTAGTATCACCCGGGTAACTACGTTAACACCCATTAATGTAGTTAGTTAATATGTGCCGCGAGCTTATAAGAATGATAAAAATATGAGCCCGACGTCCTAGGGTTAAAAAAATAACTATGAAAAAGCTAAATTCAGAAAAAAAAACGGTCTAAACGGCCCTAAATGTTAAGGAGAACTTCCGAAACTTCGATGGAAAGACCAAGTCGAGGAAAATTTTTCAAAGTTTGGCCTACATAGTTGGAGAATATGCGCACAAGATTCAAGGGCATATTTTTCTAAAATATGCCGTTTGTAAATATAGGCCATTTAAGTATGTAAGATACAAAAATTGGAGAAATGTTGGAAGAACTTTATAGAGCTAAAATGGGACTATGTTGAAAAATAATTTATCTTTTTGTATAAAAAAAAAAGACACGAACTTATTGACCTGCTTTCGTAGTTCACAACTAAATCGACCATTGTCTATCGACCATTATCTATGTAATCGTCTACGGCTTAATATTAGCTAAACAGGCTTTATGAAAGAGGGCTACTACACATCTGGTCTATGATTCAGCTATATTGAATAATCTTAAACAACTCGTATAGATCTGAGTCCGCCAGGGTATTTTAGATTGCCTTTTTTGATGCTACCTAGAGTACATTTTACTATTTCCTCGGGTATAGAAATAGATATGGATTCATAGTAGTAATAATTTATTATTGATAGTTTTTTACCTCGAAATTGTTTTAAAATGAGGATCTCTATTAATGTCAAAACTTCATTAACAACTTCATCTTTCAAACTATCGTCCTACCTCTAATATTATTTACCATGCATTTGAACTGACTAAAAATTAGTTTGGTAGATAGATAGTACATGTGCCAAAGTATTAAGACGTGAAAAAGCTCTGTACGGGCAGCGTCTTCGTACTAAAATTCCTCCTGCTCCTCGGGTCAGTAAGAGTTTCTTTTCATTCGTTACACGAGTTAGGAATAATGCTAGTTCCATAATTTCTTATCTTTTAAAGAATGGCCATATATTCACTGACCCGGTTGATACAGCTAACATTTTAGCTAAACTATTTGCAAGTAATTTCCGTAGGTCGGAAAGCACTCAAACTCCGCCCGAGTACGAAAGAGTATCTGTAACTATGCCAAAGATATTATTTCGCACCCGTGCTCTAAAAAGGGTTTTAGCGGATCTCAACGTAAACAAGTCTTCAGGTATGGATGGTATTCCAGCACTGGTCTTAAAGCAGCGCTGTTCTATGCTTTTGCTTCCATTAGCTAAACTTTTCAGCACCATGACTATGTTGGTAAATTTCCTCGGTGTTGCTAATGTAACGTCAGTTCCCAAAAATGGTGAGGCTGCTAACCCTGAAAACTACCGCCCAATAGCAATTTGTTTATGGTAAACCACCATCTTGTTAAATATCTGGAATCTAACCAATTAATATGCGACCTCCAGTATTTCCTGCTAGCCTCCCTTTCGGAAAAATGGTGTCATTCAATACATCATTTTCGCGAAAGTAAAGCTATGGCTCTGGATATTTCCAAGACGTTTGATAGAGTGTGGCACGGAGCACTTCTATCAAAACTTATTGCTTTTGGTGTCAGTAATAACCTCTCTCTATTTTTTATTGATGTAGATGGGATCTCATCAGACAAGTTCAAGCTAAATTCAGAGGTATCGCAAAGCTCCGTTCTTTCTTCTACTCTATTTCTAATCTTTATAAACGAATATCTACGTCAAACTTCCAATCCTATCTACTCAGATGATAGTAATATTTGCCATTCACATTAATTTAATTATAAAAAAACCTTTTAGAGAATAAATCATTACACCGTGATTTAGAAACTATCTCGGAATGGGGTCATGATAATAGAGTCAATTTTAATGCGCGGAAAACTCAATGTTGTATGCTTACGCATAAACGCACGGCGGATTATGTTACTTTATTTGTATTAATGGGTGGTGAAAATGTCGAGGAATCAGATACTCTTGATGTTTTGGGCATTAGAATTCAATGCGATGTCCGTTAGACTGACCACATTTTTCAAGTGTCGAAAGAAGCATTCAAGTGTCTCGGTTTTCTTAAAAGGTGTAGAAGATACTTCACTCCAATTGATCTCTTTACTATTTACATCATCTGTATCTGACCGAAAATGGAATACAACTCTCAAGTATTTGCAGGTACTTCAACATGTTTGGAGCTTCTCGAGCGAGTGCAGGAGAGAGCGAAAGTGCTCATCGGAACAGTAGGGTAACTAACAATATTGATCCACTGGAGCACTGTCGCAATCAAATGTCTATAAACACTACTTCATCTATCCACCTATTTTCCTAGTTCCAACGCAATGCATTGCATAAGTAGGGGTCATCCCCTGATTGCTGGTCCTAAATTAAAAACAAATTGATTTCCCAAACTTCTCTCCGGCACATACCCTTTACTAAATGAGCCTACCAATATCAAAAGTTTTAAATCTACAGCCACGTTTTTTGAATATGGCCTGCAAAAAAGGCAAAATCCTGCAAGTTCCCAAGACGAAACAAAAGTTTCTCAAAGACTGACTTTTTGTATTTGTGAGTGAGTTTTTGAATCTGTTTACTAGAGCTTTAAAAGGGACCCAGTTTACAGACGTTTTTGCTTCGTTTAACAAATGACATTCCTTTTGTAACACCACAATATCGGGGAAGCGAAAACGTATTTATCTTGTCAGATTGTCGATCTGTAATTAGCCTACCGAGAGACGAAGATTTTATCAAAGCTTGTAGACCCATATTTATCCAACCGAAAACAAATAATTTTATCTTATCGGTATATTATATCTAATATACAGTGGTTACGAGTGTCGAAGCATTTATATCAGGGGCCAAATTACCGCATTCAATATCGATCGAAAACCCAGAGTTCTAAGCTAATATTGTAAAGTATACTTTAGGGATGTTCAAAGTTACTTCGATGCAAAAAGTTTATTGAAATTTGGTATCCATTTTAATTCGTTTTTAAAAACATATAGTTCAATTAAAACTCTTTTACTATTGTTCATCTTTTGGCAAATAACTTAAAAAAAATATAGTAGACTGTGCTTCTTTTAAATATTTTTGATTATCCTTAAAGTATGCTTTACAAATGTTTTGAAAATATCTAAGATTTCGATCGATATCGAATGCCGTAATTTGGCCCCAGATTATAATTTATGTCGGATTGTACTTAACATATCCGATAATTGCATTATAATATCAACTGGTTAGCTGACCTTTAATGATCTAGCACAGACTTAGTGCATCTCAGCTGGAAACTAAACTGCATTACACTCCTTATGTGATTAATTGGTGTAAATTTGTAAGTTTTCTTGTTTGGTTTAGCCTTTAATTAAAGCTCTCAAACTCTATTAGATAATGAAAACCCTTCACTTCGTTTTCATACTTTCAAACTATGACTAATTATGAATGAATGTGACAATGAAATTTAATGATTTTCACACACAAAAAGATAACAATTTCATTATGGAACGACAGACAGACAAACATTTTGATTATTTAAGAGGTCTGTAATTCGGTTTCCGTTGCCTCAAAAATTAACAACCGCTTGCCGTTGTCATCTTTAAGAGTATATCGTCGGTCTCATGTAGAAAGGCTCTAACTCACATATTTTGCGAAATTGATTTTTTTCTGTGATTCCAATGCGTTTAACGCAAATACACCTCCCCACAAAAGTTTAAAGCAATTTTGTCAAAATTAAATTAGTAATTTTCTAAAAAGCCCTAACTTTTTTGTAAAAAAAAATATATATATTTATAAAGCGCTATCTCACCAAATTATGTATCGTTGTATCGACAAATAATATAAAACGTTTGAATCTTAAAACTTTCTGTTGGATGTATAATGAATTATTTTATTAATCTTTTGTCGACATCATTTTTCGGATAGAAAACTTTCAATATTAAGAGCTTTTCTTTAGGTAACTTTTAATATCTAAAGCTTTCGACTAAAAGCATTTCAGATCGAAAGACTTCCAATAAAAAACTGTCATTATTTATCTCAAGTTTTCGAATATAAAACTTTCGATGTCGAAAACTTTTTATATAAAACTTTCCTATAGAAAAATTTCAATATCAAAAGCTTTCCTATAGATAACTTTAATATCCAAAGCTTTCTAAAACACTGTTTACATCAGACTGGTAAAGAAATACATACATTAGTAATTTTATTTATGGTAAACAGCTTTGAAAGCTCTTACGGTCAGTGTTACCAGATTTACATTTTTCGTCATATGTTTAAGCATTCTTTATATAATCGAGCAAACAGCTGGACAAACATTGTTTTGTCTCTCTCATACATAGTGTATCGATATGAAAGCTCAAAAGCTTTTTTGAAAAAGTTCGCACATTGTGCTGCAGAGCTGGACGGCTCCGGTTTGCATTAAAAGTTTCTATATAAAGCTTTCGATGTCGAAATGATTCCTATAATAAACATTCGATATCGAAAGATTTCTTATTCAAAGCTTTTGTTATAAAAACTTTTAACTAAAAACATTCCATATCGAAAGCTTTCCAGAAAAAAAAATGATTTTCTATATAAAACTTTCGATGTTGAAAGGATTCCTATAATAAACATTCGATATCGAAAAATTTCTTATTCGATATCGAAAGATTTTTTATTCAAAGCTTTCCTATAGGTACTTTTGATAGAAAAAGCTTTTAACTAAAAACATTCCATATCGAAAGCTTTCCAGAAAAAAAAAAGATTTTCCATATAAAATTTTCGATGTCGAAAGGATTCCTATAATAAACATTCGATATCGAAAGATTTCTTATTCGATATAGAAAGATTTCTTTTTCAAAGCTTTCCTATAGGTACTTTTGATATAAAAAGCTTTTAACTAAAAACATTTCATATCGAAAGCTTTCCACAAAAAAAAAAAGATTTTCTATATAAAACTTTCGATGTCGAAAGGATTCCTATAATAAACATTCGATATCGAAAGATTTCTTATTCGATATAGAAAGATTTCTTTTTCAAAGCTTTCCTATAGGTACTTTTGATATAAAAAGCTTTTAACTAAAAACATTCCACATCGAAAGCTTTCCAGAAAAAAAAAAAGATTTTCTATATAAAATTTTCGATGTCGAAAGGTTTCCTATTATAAACATTCGATATCGAAAGATTTCTTATTCAAAGTTTTCCTATAGGTACTTTTGATATAAAAAGCTTTTAACTAAAAACATTCCATATCGAAAGCTTTCCTGAAAAAAAGATTTTCTATAAAAAACTTTCGATGTCGAAAGGTTTTCTATAATAAACTTTTGATATTGAAAGATTTTGTATAGAAAACTTTCGATATCAAAAAATTTCTGATATAAAACTTTTGTCGTCAAAATTTTTCGGATTGGAAACCTTTTAAATCAACAGAATTCCTAAAGGTTACTTTTAATATCCAAAGCTTTCTACCAACGCTTTTCCAATATAAAAATGCTAATATCTAAAGATTTCCTATATATGTATGTACATCGATTTTGAAAGGCTTTCTAATAATAAACTTTCCTTATCGAAAGATTTTCTAAAGAAAACTTTTGATTTCCTTCCAAAAACTTTAATTTTATAAAACTTTGATTTTTGATTTCGTTCATAAATTTTTGAACATCGAAAGACTTCATATAAAAAACATTCGATGTCAAAATTTTAAATTTCGAAAGCTTTCCTATAGTAGCAATATCAAAAGACTTCCTATCGAAATATTTCCTATAGAAAACTTTTAATATTAAAAGATTACTTGTAAAAAGCATTCGCTATTGAAAGATTTAACATTTAATACATTCGCTATCGAAAGCTTTCTTATAGAAAACATTTTATTCACTACAGAAAAAAACCTTAGTTATATTTCTGTGGCTTGGTGCTAAAAGGGCCAATGTCAAAAAATATAGTTTTGAGAAAATTTGATTTTAAGTATTTATTTTCTATATAACTTCATAGTAACGTTACTCAAAAATCCCCTTATAAATCTCTTCTGAGTTAAGTTAGAGATTAGCTGTTGGAACCAAATAAATTATTAATTTAAAACAGCAAAAAATTGACATTGGTCCATTTAGCACCAAGTCACAGATTTATGCTCTGAAATGAGACTACAAAAAGAGTATTGAGAACCAAATTCATTCTTCAATTTAAACATAACCTGAATTTTTACCTTCTCCTGTAAAGTTTTAAATATGCGAGTTATGGCCTTTCTACATTAGGCCAACGATATGTGTGTAAGGGGCAATATTTACCGTTTCTTTTTCTCTCAAAGAGTGTAAATGTATTTGTGTGTGATCGTGAATTTATAACAAAGTGCGCGAAACCTGAGTAATTTTGAATGTTGATCCATTTATTTCAGATGGATGTGATTTGAAACAAAAAATTGTTGGCCAAAATTAGTTCAAATATTTGGCCTTAAAAATTTTATGATATTTTTGGGTTTGGGTTTCTTTTTTTGTTTAATAAAGTTTATTTTAGTTAACTTTATATTTGTTTGTACTAAAATAGTTAATTTATTTTTATTAATGGTTCTCTGTCTGTCTGGCTTTCGGTCTGAATTTAGTTTCTTTTTTTTTTTGGTCATTTTTGGATAAAAGTTTAATGCACTTTTAAATTGTTTTGGCATTTTTTCTTCGTCTTCTTGTTTTTTTGTTGATTTTTGTAACGAGTTAAAGTTAAATTTGGTTGAATTTATTGTTAAATAAACTAAAATAAATGATTGTAATTTTATTGCGTTAATTTGTTAACGAGGTTTTTAAATTAAACTACAAAAACAGTAAAATTTATGAAATACAGGCAAAGCCGTGTATAACGAATCCCGATTTAACGAAAATTGGATATAACGAACGCTATTATTTTTTCCATTGAATACCTTATATAGCGAATATTAAGCAAATTTAATACGCGATATAACGAATAATAAAAAAATGTTATGGAAAATTTCCATGAATTTAAACATTTTATTAATGTGTATTTGAAAACCGACTAAAAAGGAAGTAAAAAAACAAGTAAAAAATATGTAAACTGTGCAAAAAAAGAATCAAATTGTCGTTTTCTTAAGATTTTGACCGATTCCAACGAAAATTTCGTACAGTGATTTTTAAATTTTAAAGAAATATTTCCTCTTAATTTTGTATAAATATAATAAAATTTGAGGGCAAAATCTAAATTTCGGGAAGCCAGACCTATGAAAGGTTCCTGAAATAAAGAACCGATTTTAGTATTGTTAGTCTCACTATAAAAAAGATGTCTGTACTAACTTTCATAAAATTATCCTTGAAAAGGGGACTTTAATAAGGAGATTACATTGATGACAAGCCTGAACAGCAGTCGAACGAACTGACATCGTTAAATCGACTCAGTTATTGATTACGAGTAGATTAGTAGGTGGTCTCAGACCAATATATCTATGGTGGTGTAGAGTATAAAAACTTTGCGATATAACGAATATTTCTGTATTACGAATGAGCCTGACATTATATCTTTCGTTATACCGGGAGTTGCCTGTATTTCAGTAGCTTTGTATGCAGACAGACAGACGGACAAACAAAAAGGGGGGACGGACATACAATAAGATCGACAAACTAAAATAGTTTTTTGTTAAATAAAAATTGTTGCTATTTTGTAAAACTTGTTTTAGTTTAAACAATCACTATTAAACAATTTAGTTAACAGCAGCAGCAGCAGTACCAACAACAACAACAGTAGCTAATTTTCATACAACTCAACTAAATAAATTATTTATAAATAACTAAATAAATAAATACGAGCATAAATAAATTGTTTAATATTTACGACCATTGTGCAGAGTCTGTCCTTCCAATCAGATTTCACTGATTTAAATTTGGTATAATTTTAAAATATTTTTTTATATAGTTTTATTATCTATAAATTTTAGATAAATTAGCAGATTTAACACCTTCCTGTTATGCTATTTATCATATTTAAATTTATAACTTTTGATTTCAAATGACATTTATTAAAGCTTTTATCAAATGTCAAAATATTTCAACCGAGGTTATTCGACCTTTTCAAACAAACTTAAGAAGTTTTATTAAGTCCAACACAATAGACCAATACAATGTTAGCAGCTACCGACTGGTTAATAAAAGAAACTACATTCAAAATTGTACAAAATTTCACTATAAAATTAGTAAAATTTTGAAAATTTTACTAAAAAAAAATAGTAAAATTTTAAAAATTTTACCACAAAAATAGTAAAATTTTGAAAATTGTACTATAAAATAGTAAAATTTTGAAAATAATAATCAAAATAGTAAAATTTTGAAAATTTTAGTATAAAAATAGTAAAATCTTGAAAATTTTAGTATAAAAACAGTAAAATCTTGAAAATTTTAGTATAAAAATAGTAAAATTTTGAAAATTTTAGTATAAAAATAGTAAAATTTTGAAAATTTTAATATAAAAATAGTAAAATTTTGAAAATTTTAGTATAAAAATAGTAAAATTTTGAAAATTTTACTACAAAAATAGTAAAATTTTGAAAATTTTACAATAAAAATAGTAAAATTTTGAAAATTTTACTATTAAAATAGTAAAATTTTGAAAATTTTACTATAAAAATAGTAAAATTTTGAAAATTTTACTATAAAAATAGTAAAATTTTGAAAATTTTACTATAAAAATAGTAAAATTTTGAAAATTTTACTATAAAAATAGTAAAATTTTGAAAATTTTACTATAAAAATAGTAAAATTTTGAAAATTTTACTATAAAAATAGTAAAATTTTAAAAATTTTACTATAAAAATAGTAAAATTTTGAAAATGTTACTATAAAAATAGTAAAATTTTGAAAATTTTACTATAAAAATAGTAAAATTTTGAAAATTTTACTATAAAAATAGTAAAATTTTGAAAATTCTACTATAAAAATAGTAAAATTTTGGAAATTTTACTATAAAAATAGTAAAATTTTGAATATTTTACTATAAAAATAGTAAAATTTTGAAAATTTTACTATAAAAATAGTAAAATTTTGAAAATTTTACTATAAAAATAGTAAAATTTTGAAAATTTTACTATAAAAATAGTAAAATTTTGAAAATTTTACTATAAAAATAGTAAAATTTTGAAAATTTTACTATAAAAATAGTAAAATTTTGAAAATTTTACTATAAAAATAGTAAAATTTTGAAAATTTTACTATAAAAATAGTAAAATTTTGAAAATTTTACTACAAAAATAGTAAAATTTTGAAAATTTTACTATAAAAATAGTAAAATTTTGAAAATTTTACTATAAAAATAGTAAAATTTTGAAAATTTTACTATAAAAATAGTAAAATTTTGAAAATGTTACTATAAAAATAGTAAAATTTTGAAAATTTTACTATAAAAATAGTAAAATTTTGAAAATTTTACTATAAAAATAGTAAAATTTTGAAAATTCTACTATAAAAATAGTAAAATTTTGGAAATTTTACTATAAAAATAGTAAAATTTCGAATATTTTACTATAAAAATAGTAAAATTTTGAAAATTTTACTATAAAAATAGTAAAATTTTGAAAATTTTACTATAAAAATAGTAAAATTTTGAAAATTTTACTATGAAAATAGTAAAATTTTGAAAATTTTACTATAAACATAGTAAAATTTTGAAAATTTTACTATAAAAATAGTAAAATTTTCAAAATTTTACTATAAAAATAGTAAAATTTTGAAAATTTTACTATAAAAATAGTAAAATTTTGAAAATTTTACTATAAAAATAGTAAAATTTTGAAAATTTTACTATAAAAATAGTAAAATTTTGAAATTTTTACTATAAAAATAGTAAAATTTTGAAATTTTTACTATAAAAATAGTAAAATTTTGAAAATTTTACTATAAAAATAGTAAAATTTTGAAAATTTTACTATAAAAATAGTAAAATTTTGAAAATTTTACTATAAAAATAGTAAAATTTTGAAAATTTTACTATAAAAATAGTAAAATTTTGAAAATTTTACTATAAAAATAGTAAAATTTTGAAAATTTTACTATAAAAATAGTAAAATTTTGAAAATTTTACTATAAAAATAGTAAAATTTTGAAAATTTTACTATAAAAATAGTAAAATTTTGAAAATTTTACTATAAAAATAGTAAAATTTTGAAAATTTTACTATAAAAATAGTAAAATTTTGAAAATTTTACTATAAAAATAGTAAAATTTTGAAAATTTTACTATAAAAATAGTAAAATTTTGAAAATTTTACTATAAAAATAGTAAAATTTTGAAAATTTTACTATAAAAATAGTAAAATTTTGAAAATTTTACTATAAAAATAGTAAAATTTTGAAAATTTTACTATAAAAATAGTAAAATTTTGAAAATTTTACTATAAAAATAGTAAAATTTTGAAAATTTTACTATAAAAATAGTAAAATTTTGAAAATTTTACTATAAAAATAGTAAAATTTTGAAAATTTTACTATAAAAATAGTAAAATTTTGAAAATTTTACTATAAAAATAGTAAAATTTTGAAAATTTTACTATAAAAATAGTAAAATTTTGAAAATTTTACTATAAAAATAGTAAAATTTTGAAAATTTTACTATAAAAATAGTAAAATTTTGAAAATTTTACTATAAAAATAGTAAAATTTTGAAAATTTTACTATAAAAATAGTAAAATTTTGAAAATTTTACTATAAAAATAGTAAAATTTTGAAAATTTTACTATAAAAATAGTAAAATTTTGAAAATTTTACTATAAAAATAGTAAAATTTTGAAAATTTTACTATAAAAATAGTAAAATTTTGAAAATTTTACTATAAAAATAGTAAAATTTTGAAAATTTTACTATAAAAATAGTAAAATTTTGAAAATTTTACTATAAAAATAGTAAAATTTTGAAAATTTTACTATAAAAATAGTAAAATTTTGAAAATTTTACTATAAAAATAGTAAAATTTTGAAAATTTTACTATAAAAATTGTAAAATTTTGAAAATTTTACTATAAAAATAGTAAAATTTTGAAAATTTTACTATAAAAATAGTAAAATTTTGAAAATTTTACTATAAAAATAGTAAAATTTTGAAAATTTTACTATAAAAATAGTAAAATTTTGAAAATTTTACTATAAAAATAGTAAAATTTTGAAAATTTTACTATAAAAATAGTAAAATTTTGAAAATTTTACTATAAAAATAGTAAAATTTTGAAAATTTTACTATAAAAATAGTAAAATTTTGAAAATTTTACTATAAAAATAGTAAAATTTTGAAAATTTTACTATAAAAATAGTAAAATTTTGAAAATTTTACTATAAAAATAGTAAAATTTTGAAAATTTTACTATAAAAATAGTAAAATTTTGAAAATTTTACTATAAAAATAGTAAAATTTTGAAAATTTTACTATAAAAATAGTAAAATTTTGAAAATTTTACTATAAAAATAGTAAAATTTTGAAAATTTTACTATAAAAATAGTAAAATTTTGAAAATTTTACTATAAAAATAGTAAAATTTTGAAAATTTTACTATAAAAATAGTAAAATTTTGAAAATTTTACTATAAAAATAGTAAAATTTTGAAAATTTTACTATAAAAATAGTAAAATTTTGAAAATTTTACTATAAAAATAGTAAAATTTTGAAAATTTTACTATAAAAATAGTAAAATTTTGAAAATTTTACTATAAAAATAGTAAAATTTTGAAAATTTTACTATAAAAATAGTAAAATTTTGAAAATTTTACTATAAAAATAGTAAAATTTTGAAAATTTTACTATAAAAATAGTAAAATTTTGAAAATTTTACTATAAAAATAGTAAAATTTTGAAAATTTTACTATAAAAATAGTAAAATTTTGAAAATTTTATTGTATAAAAATAGTAAAATTTTGAAAATTTTACTATAAAAATAGTAAAATTTTGAAAATTTTATTATAAAAATAGTAAAATTTTGAAAATTTTATTATATAAAAATAGTAAAATTTTGAAAATTTTGCTATAAAATAGTAAAATTTTAAAAAATTTTCCATAAAAACCACAACAATTTTAAAAATTCTAAGAGAACAGTGAAAGTGAACTATAAAATAGTTCCCTATAAATTAAACAAAAAAATCCTATTGATATTGTAATACATAAACGGAATATTTTATCTAAGGCGCGGTCCACAGAGGTCAAAGTTATGCAAATTTTGATATTATTCGAATTAAAATCTCAGCATTTAACATTTACAATTTCCGCTGCTATAATAATTCAAGAATTTAAAGCAGGGATGGAAATCATGGTTCATTATTACTCTGTTTTGGAAAATTTTATAAAATGTACAAATTGGTACAATTGCCAAACACTTTTGATGTGTTAAACCTGTCAGTTGATAAAAGAAAATCGGTAAATAAATCTGAAATTTTTAATAATAATATAGAAAAAAGCTGCGGTCGTATATAAAAGTTACTTTCCTGGTCTAAAAAGTACTTTTTGTTTTAATTTCTAGTACAAAGTAAAGAAAGCCCTTTTCCATCTCCGATTAAAGGTAGTTACATGAAATATTTATACCTGCCAGCTGGAATAAGACACTCTAAGTATTTATATTCTGAATAAATGTCCAACAAATCTATTCCATTAATTTTCCTGTGTTAATAATTCTTGGAAAAAAAACTTACAAAATAATTAATTAAAGCTTAGAAAAAAAGTAAAACAACTTAAAACAAACTGACAAATATAATTGTGTTATCCATTTGTCTCTTTCGCTGCAAAAGAAACAATTAAAATGTCAAATATTTAGAAGTTGAAAAAATATGAGGCAAAAAAACGAAACAATTATGAGTAATAATTCTACTCATGCGAATGAAGTTTTGCGATTAACATTCACGTAAATATGGCAATTACTTACATTTTGATATTTACAAATAATTTACAATTTGTATTGGAATCGTACCACAGAACGAGTGTAAATCTGTAAAACTGTCGTTCGTAGTAAATCGCCCATTTGTCGTAAGTTTAAGCTATTGGTACAGACGTTCTCACATGTACTCGAATATCTTTTTTTTTCCATGTGATCATGGAATTGTACGTGAATAGATCGGTTGTACTTTAGCATGACCCGTCAACATTTCGGCTGAAAACTATTTGTAAAATGAAGCATGTAATTTGTGGGTAAAAAAATGTTGTATTTTGACAAGTTAAATGTGCACACGAGCTTAGATTTTATGAACTTCGATTTATTCATACTCGTGTGCATAAATGAATATATTTTGGAAATAAATCTTTAAATATTTATATTTTTTACGTTTTCCAATACCACAGGTACTTAGCAAAGTTTTTGAAATATTTCTAATGGATCCTAAGGAACTTGTCCTTTAAAAATATTCCCATAATAATAGAGAAGCTAATGGTTGCTTCAAATCAAACGAAAAATAAAGTTATCACAAACTTATAAATCAATTTTGTCATACAAAATTTCTACAATTTCCTATAAAAAAAATAAATTTAGATTATTTTCCTTAAAATTTGTTTTAAATTTGTGACATTTTGAAAAATTTCCTATAAAAATAGGAAATTTTCAGAAATTTCTAATAAAATGAGGAAATTTTGAAAAATTTTTCATAAAAGTAGGAAATTTTGAAAATTTCCTATAAAAATAGGAAATTTTGAAAATTTCCTATAAAAATAGGAAATTTTGAAAATTTCCTATAAAAATAGGAAATTTTGAAAATTTCCTATAAAAATAGGAAATTTTGAAAATTTCCTATAAAAATAGGAAATTTTGAAAAATTTCCTATAAAAATAGGAAATTTTTCAAAATTTCCTATAATAATAGGAAATTTTGAAAAATTTCCTATAAAAATAGGAAATTTTGAAAAATTTCCTATAAAAATAGGAAATTTTGAAAAATTTACTATAAAAATAGGAAATTTTGAAAAATTTACTATAAAAATAGGAAATTTTGAAAAATTTCCTATAAAAATAGAAATTTTAAACAAGAAAAAGAAATTTTAAACAAATTTCCTAGAAAAATAGGAAATTTTGAAAAATTTCCTATAAAATAGGAAATTTTGAAAAATTTCCTATAAAATAAGGAAATTTCCTATAAAATAAGAAATTTTTTAAAATTTCATATTTTTATAGGAAACTTTTTAAAATTTCTTCTTTTTATAAAAAAAAATTTAAAATTTCCTATTTTATAGAAAATTTTTTAAAATATCCTATTTTTATAGGAAATTTGTCAAAATTTCCTATTTTTAAAGTAAATTTTTCAAAATTTTGAAAAATTTCCTATAAAAATAGGAAATTTTGAAAAAATTCCTATAAAAATAGGAAATTTTGAAAAATTTCCTATAAAAATAGGAAATTTTGAAAAATGTCCTATAAAAATAGGAAATTTTGAAAAATTTCCTATAAAAATAGGAAATTTTGAAAAATTTCCTATAAAAATAGGAAATTTTGAAAAATTTCATATAAAAATAGGACATTTTGAAAAATTTCCTATTAAAATAGGAAATTTTGAAAAATTTCCTATAAAAATAGGAAATTTTGAAAAATTTCCTATAAAAATAGGAAATTTTGAAAAATTTCCTATAAAAATAGGAAATTTTGAAAAATTTCCTATAAAAATAGGAAATTTTGAAAAATTTCCTATAAAATAGGAAATTTTGAAAAATTTCCTATAAAAATAGGAAATTTTGAAAAATTTCCTATAAAAATAGGAAATTTTGAAAAATTTCCTATAAAAATAGGAAATTTTGAAAAATTTCCTATAAAAATAGGAAATTTTGAAAAATTTCCTATAAAAATAGGAAATTTAGAAAAATTTCCTATAAAAATAGGAAATTTTGAAAAATTTCCTATAAAAATAGGAAATTTTGAAAAATTTACTATAAAAATAGGAAATTTTGAAAAATTTACTATAAAAATAGGAAATTTTGAAAAATTTCCTATAAAAATAGGAAGTTTTGAAAAATTTCCTATAAAAATAGGAAATTTTGAAAAATTTCCTATAAAAATAGTAAATTTTGAAAAATTTCCTATAAAAATAGGAAATTTTGAAAAATTTCTATAAAAATAGGAAATTTTGAAAAATTTCCTATAAAAATAGGAAATTTTGAAAAATTTCCTATAAAAATAGGAAATTTTGAAAAATTTCCTATAAAAATAGGAAATTTTGAAAAATTTCCTATAAAAATAGGAAATTTTGAAAAATTTCCTATAAAAATAGGAAATTTTGAAAAATTTCCTATAAAAATAGGAAATTTTGAAAAATTTCCTATAAAAATAGGAAATTTTGAAAAATTTCCTATAAAAATAGGAAATTTTGAAAAATTTCCTATAAAAATAGGAAATTTTGAAAAATTTCCTATAAAAATAGGAAATTTTGAAAAATTTCCTATAAAAATAGGAAATTTTGAAAAATTTCCTATAAAAATAGGAAATTTTGAAAAATTTCCTATAAAAATAGGAAATTTTGAAAAATTTCCTATAAAATTAGGAAAATTTGAAAAATATCCTATAAAAATAAGAAATTTTAAAAAATTTCCTATAAAAATAAGAAGTTTTTAAAAATTTCCTATAAAAATAAGAAATTTTGAAAAATTTCGTATAAAAATAGGAAATTTAAAAAAAAATCCTATAAAAATATAAAATTTTGAAAAATTTTCTATAAAAATAAAAAATTTTAAAAAATTTCCTATAAAAATAGGAAATTTTGAAAAGTTTCCTATAAAAATAGGAAATCTTGAAAAGTTTCCTATAAAAATAGGAAATCTTGAAAAATTTCCTATTAAATTTTTTAAAATTTCCCTAAAAAATAAGGAAATTTTGAAAAACTTCCTATAAAAATAAGGATATTGTTTTAAAAATTTCCTAGAAAAAAGGTAAATTTTTAAAAATTTCCTATAGAAATAAGTAAATTTTGAAAATAGTGTAATTTTGAAAAATTTCCTATTAAAAAAATAAGGAAAATTTAAAATACTTCCGATAAAAATAGGGAAATTTTGAAAATTTCCTAAAGAAATAAAGAAATTTTAAAAAATTTCGTATAAAATAAGAAAATTTTGGATAATTTCCTGTAAAAATAAGGAATTTTAGAAAAAAAATCCTATTAAAATAAGAAAATTTTGAAAATTTTCCTATAAATTTAAGGAAACTTTGAAACATTTTTTATAAAAATAAAGAAATTTTGGAAAATTTCCTATAAAAATAAAGAAATACAAAAAAATTCCTACAATAAAGAAATTTGGA
Source organism: Stomorhina lunata (assembly GCA_933228675.1). NCBI lineage: Eukaryota > Metazoa > Arthropoda > Insecta > Diptera > Rhiniidae > Stomorhina > Stomorhina lunata. The sequence continues at coordinate 94,950,102 of OW121740.1, read as the reverse complement.
AATTTTCCTATAAAAATAAGGAAATTTTGAAAAAAATTGCATATTAAAATAAAGAAATTTTGAATAAAATTTTCTATTAAAAAAAGGAAATTTTGAAAAATTTTTATAAAATAGAGAAATTGTTGAAAATTTTCTTACAAAAAAAAAAACGAAATTTAAAAAAAAAAATTCAGTAAAAATAAGGAAATTTTGAACTATTTCCTATAAAAATAGTAAGATTTAGAAAAATTTTCTATGAAAATAGTAAAATTTTGTAAGTAGTTGAAACACAAATTTATTAACATTGAATTGAAAAATACTTAAATTTGGAATATTTATGGTAAAGACATTTTCTAAAAAGTAGCATGACTAAGTTCAACAAATTTCCAAACATAATCTAAAATACAATAAAATTTAGAATATGTTTTATTTGAATGTATGACTTTAAGTCAGTCCGTCCAATTCGTGAAAACAAAATTTTCAGTTACAAAAATTTAAAAAAATACTAACGCAAATAAAATGAAGAAAAGCTTAGAAAACGAATTGCATAACATTTAAACAAGTTTGCAGCTTCTTTACGCTTCATACACAGAAATGTTCCCAAGTGTCAAAGGTTAAAACAAGTAATCGGTGGATTTAAAAAAAATCATATAATCGGTGGTAAACGTTTACATCATACATATGTTATAACTTATAAGTACATAATGAAAAATTTAATTATATACGAATTGTTTAAAAACACGTAAAATGCATTAGGAAATTATTGAACTATTGAAAGGCAACTGCAGAGATATTTACAATGGGAGGTACTCCCTCGAATATTGTCTAAATGACCACTTCTTAAAAACAATATTTATACGAAAACTCATAATATTGTCTCTTTTTTAAAGAGAGTAAATCTAATATTCTAGCAAAATTTAGATAAATCTAAAATAATGTTCATGATTGTTGCTAATTTTACTACAAGTCTGTCTGCAACTCCAGTGGGTGAGTAATAGCGGGTACAAAGTAGTAAAAATATACATAACTATTCGGTAGTATTCGAAATATAATAGCAAAACTAACTAAATACAAATTTATTTTTTTATTTTGTTATTTTGTGTCTTAAATTTTAAATACAAGTAATATCTATTAACATTTGAAACAAGTTTAATAAAAATAAAATACTCTTAAATATAGACGGCAAAGAAGAAAAAAGTCTAAAATGCAAGACCACAAACAAAAAAATGTTGCAACAATTACAACGTGTTTGAGTTTGAAAGAGTAAGAGTAAACTTTAGTGTAATAAATTGTGTGTCGTATTTATTGTTGTTTAAAAACAAACTTAGTTTTACAACTAACTAAAGTAACATGTACGCGAAGCTGAACAGTATGTGCTAGAAAAATTCGTACAAAGTTGTTTACAATAAAAGCAAGGTTCGAAAAAATACTCTAAAATACTGCATTTTAAGGTACCGTACTGTAAGGCAAGTTTGGTACAAAGTCACATTCGTTACAAAGTGTTCAATTCAAGTAAAGGTACTTTAACATTTTAGAGTGTCAGTTAAAATACACAACCTTTGTCATAACAAATTTTCGCGAGTTCACTAAAAATAACGTACTCTGTTGTTAAGCACTATAACGTACTCAGTTAAGTATCATAACGTACTCTGTTATATGTATATGTGTATATCATTGAATAATTGTGTCACCAATACAAAGAAATTGACGTACTATGCATGTTAATTTTAAGAATCAATCAGCAGTTCCAAATTGATGAACTGTTTGCAAGTTGGTAAAATTCCTGAAGATTTTAACATGTATTTCTCATTCGAGTAGGTTGATATCCCCTTTTACCTCAGCCATGAGCCAGCACTTTGATATCCCAAGTAATTTATTAACCAAAAAGTACATGTTTACATCCCTGGTCATCTTGTTAGTATTGAATATGGCTCCTCAACTTGAAACTGTTCGGGTTTTTTATGAAAATATACGAGTTATTTATGAATGTACAACAACAACACTTCTTCAAAATATTACAAATACTGCCACATGTAAGTTATCTAAAAATTCGTAACTTAGTACTTTATAGTACTCTAAAATTAACTAAAAACTACTCCAAGATTTAAAAAAACGGTACATTATTACAACGAACCGTTCTTTTTTATTGTACCTTTGTGTACCCAACTTTGTTTGCGACTTAGTAAGGTACATAAAAACTAATTAATTTTGCGTGTGCTTAAGTTTAGTACAATATAATAAAGTACTGTCTTTTTTCGAACCTTGAATAAAATTCAAAATAAAAATAGTGCCACATCAACGCAATATGGCCGCAGATTTCGCTTTCTACGCGTCAACGGTGGCGGCCATATGGCGGAAATCATATTTAATTATTCTTTCCAATAAAGCCAATTTTATTAAGATTAAAAATATGAACTTTTTGAAAAGTTTGCGAATAGGAGGTGAAAAAGGTACTTTGGTACTTTTATAACTCAAATGTATATAAAAAACGGATGATCATAGAAATAAAATTTTTACCAAAGTCGATAAACAAGAAAAAATATATCGGTTTATGGAGTAAAAATGGGAAAACAAAATTAGGGGTAGGTTCTTTGTTTCTAATCTTTGTCCAGGATGGCTGATGAAAGCTGCTACAAAAAAAAACGTGATAACTTTTTTCTGCGTAACCAACATGTACTATTTTTTTAAAAATTGATCTTAAGATTAAACAAAAATGGAGAATTGGGACAATGAAACAAGAATTTAAAATTTTGAATTCAATTATTTTCAAAACTTCATCTTTAATAAAAGTGTGTTATTTTTCAAATGAGCAAAAATATAATTTATATGTTTGGCACTTTTTTCCTAAACCAAAAGGGCTAGAAACAAAAATGAAATAGAGCTGAGAACAGAAATAGAATTTAGGGGTTAAAACAGGGTAGAAATGGGAAAAATTAGTATCTTTAATCTCAAAAACAAAAACTAAAATTGGCTTTAAATAGGCTACAAAAATAAGGCGACAGGTGTTTAGTACTTTTTTAGTACTTTTTTCAATTAGGGGGTAAATAGAGTACAAATTGGTAACATTACATATCATTAGTTAAATATGAAAAGAAATATGCCGTTTATGGGGGTAAAACAGGCAACAAAAGGAGAAAAAATTAATAACATAATATCTCTGAAACTAAAAGCGAAAATTGAGTTTGGATGAGCTAGGTAAAAAAAAGAAAGGCGAGTTTAGTACTTTTCTTCGAAAATTACCAATGCACCCTCCTTCGGAGGTAAGTCTACAGCAATAACATGCCGTCGATGTTAAAGAAAGAAAATTGTCTGTAGAACAAAAATCTTAAAATAATGCCTCTTTATAACAACAGAGGGAACAACAACACTGTTCTAATAATAGACATGAGGTGCCATCTTTCACCCTCACTACTATCCCCTCTCAAAAAAAATAGGAGGTAAAATCAAGGTTTTTGTACTTATTTTTACCCATATTTTTAGGATCAATAGAAATAAAATTTGTAATGGAATCGTAAACGTTTAATTAAATTTGAAATATGTCTTCGATAAAAGGGATACAAGAAGTTTAAAACGGGGGAAAATTGATATATAGGTCACCTAGTGTTTTTGACTGCAATATCGTAAGGAGTAAGGGAGACAGAAGTGCGTTGCAAAAATGTGGCCGGTGTAGAGTTGCACTGAAAAAAAAAGAGAACGGAAAGATGGGTGCGTCAGCTTATTTAGGTCAAAGGTCGAGCATAATTTAGTATTACATGCGCTTTGATCTTATGCGCATATTCTCGAAATTCTCGCATTCTCATAGGCCAAGTTTTGAAAGATTTTCCTTTACTTGGTCTTCCCATCGAAGTTTCGGATGTCCTCTTCTAACATTAGGGATGCCGTTTTAATTTTAGCTTTTTATAGTAATTGTTTTTTTTTTTCAGGAGTGGGCTACTTTGGGCTAGTCCTAACCCATATTTTTATAGTTCTTATGCAAAAACTCGAGGCACATATTAGCAAACTACATCAACTGTTGTTTAAGTAGTTCTCCGGGTGATACCACGAGAAGGTCAATGTAAACAGTTGAGATTAAGAATAACCAAGATAAGTCTGGGCTTACCAAGATAAAACGAATCAGAAGCGTCAAGTCAGCATCCCCTACAAGGGTGATTTACTTTATTACTTTCCTAAAATTCTTATTTGCCAGTAAAAGAATTTTTGTTACATAGTGTTCCCCTTAAGAGTGTCAACATACTTGCATCTAATAACTTTGTGGCTTCCACTCTTGACACACGAGCCACAATAAGCACAAGTATTACAAATATCTGCATCGAGAGAGGAATTAATAAATTTAAATAGTAATTAAAAAAATTACACTGTGCTTGAAAATTTGCTTTTGCATTCTCAGTTACTATAGCAGATTCTTTTTATACCCACCATCAAAAAGAATGGGGGGTATATTGAGATTGTCATTCCGTTTGTAATTTCCTTAATATTGGCTCAAAAACCAAAAACGATATATGTATATTCTGAATCCTTGTGAAATTCGAAGACGATTTTGCGATGTCCGTCTGTCTGTCTGTCTGTTGAAATCACGATAACGTCTAAACAAAAGGAGCTAGCTCACTGAAATTTAGTAAAACTATTCTTCATCTCTGAGAATATTTTGGTATTGAAATTGTGCAAAATCGGTTCACATTTGACCATAACTCTCGTATAACCTCGTCTAGGCTAATCGCTTATTTGGTAATAAATGACAAATTATAGCACCTATGATGATATATAGAAGTTTATAGAAGTTTTACAGTAGCCCTAGGCAGCGTATAAAATTTCATCAAAATCGGTTCACATTTAGCCATAGCTCCCATACAAAAAACTTACGAAAACAGCCTAAATTTCACCTAAAATACACTTAAATGCCAATAAATCTAAAAGTATAACAGATATAACCACTATAATTAGGCACAAGAAAATCTTATATCAATGTCAGCCAGTGTGCAAAATTTTGTCGCAATCGGTCACCATTTGACCTAGCTCCCATATAAAAAACTTACGAAAACACAAAAATTCAAAAAGAAAAGGGGATTTATGTCCGTCTGTCCGTCAGATAAAATCGTGATAGCTTCTTAACTACAAAAGCTAGTAAGACTAAATTAAGCACAAGGAAGTCTTATGTCAATGTCAGCCAGTGTGCATTTTTGTCACAATCGGTCACCATTTGACCATAGCTCCCATATAAAAAACTTATGGTCACCATTTGACCATAGTTCCCATATAAAAAACTTATGGAAACACAAAAATACATAAAGAAAAGGTTGTTTTTGTCCGTCTGTCCGTCAGATAAAAGCACGATAGCGTCTTAACGAAAAGAGCTAGAGGGACAAAATTTTACAAAAGTATTTTGGATATCTTGAAAAAGATGGGTGTTGAAAATGGACAAAATCGGTTCAAATTTAGTTAGAGCTCCCATATAACCCCGCCCCGGGAAATACATTAATGCTGATAAATTGAATACAATTGTAATAGCTATGACGATTAAATTTAAAATAGGGAAGTTTTATGCAATTTTTGATCAGTTTATCAAATTTTATAAGAATCAGTCCATATTTGACTTTAGCTTTCATATAAAAAACACTCACGGAAACCAAAAATTTTAGCAAAGTCCAGTTAAAAGCTATTAAATTAGAAACTATGATAGCTATGGCCACTAAATTTTGCAAGAATAAGCTCTATATATATATATACCAGCCAGTGTGTAAAATTTTGTTACAATCGATTAACATTTGGCTATAATTCTTATATAACATAACCTTTTTATATCTACAATCAAAAAGATTTGGAGGTACATTCATTATATTAAGATTACACCTATGAAATTAGATGGGCATCAATCAATGTTCAGCCCAGATATAAAAACGGCTGGCTGGACCCCCATGTAAACCTTGTAATCAAACTACAGGTCGCAATTCTAAAGATAATTTGATAAAATTTGGCACAGATAATTTTTTTGATAATGGGACCATGGCTATTGAAATTGGTCAAAATCGGTCCATTATTTATGGTACCTCCCATAGGTCCCACTTCCCGGAATTGCTATATTGGCCACAAATATATTTTTTCATGAAATTTAAAACAGATACTGTTTATGTAAACTTAAATCACGGTACCAAATTTTGTTGAAATCGGTCCACATTTGACCATAGCTCCCATACAAACTCTTCTTCAAAAACGCACTAAATGAGACAAAAAATCACTAAAACGCTCGTAAATCTAAAGATAATGAAAATTTTGAGTTTATTTTTTGCATACATAATTTTTGTAACAACTGTAATCAATTTGCCAAATTTCGAGATAATCGGTCCACATTTGACCCTAGCTCTCATATAAGTCCAAATGACGGAAACAGGTTGAATATATACGTTTTGAGAAAATGTTTGTATGAAAATAATTTAAAAAAAATAAAATTTAGCAAATATTTGTCTTTATACAGGAAAAATAACACCTTTGACCTTAGTGGTGAAGGGTATCGTATGGTCGGCTTGACCGACTATAGCGCTTTCTTACTTGTTTTTTTTTTTTTTTTTTTTTTGAACTAGCCCAGTGTAATTTGTTACTAACTTGACTAAAATGCCAACGGAAATTAGAAACAACTTAAAGTTTTGCTGTAATTTTATCACATCGCCTGTTTCTTTTTATTTTTTTTATAAACCATATCAAACGTAATTTGTTTAAAACAAAAAAAAACACTTGAATATTTAATTGTCTGCTCAATATCTACTATCTACCAGATACTACTCGTAAGTATTTAAGTTGTAAAACTACTAAAACCGCAACTACAACATTTTAGTATGACGACGAACGTACCGCCATCGCTGGCTTGCAGCAGCGGATTGTGAGTGTAAAATTTGAAATTTTCAACAACAGCCAGAGAAAAACAACAATAAAATATCAACAGCAACTGAATAAGAATTGCAACATGTGATTGTTTTTTGATTACTATTCAAACAATTAAGACAACCAGATCCACAGTGGTCTCTTTCAATCATTTGATATTATACAAGCGAAAAACTGTTGTTTTTTTTTAGTTTTGAATTGCTCGTATTTTGCAGTATTTCAAGGCCAAATTAATATTTGTGGGTAAAAATCTTTCTAATTACGGATAAGATATTGCTGAATACATATAAATAAATCAAATTGGAAGTTGTTTAATAATAATCGAATAGTATTTATATATAAAAAAAGTTAACTAGAGCGATAAAGAATTCATGGCACCCTACACTAGGCAATCAAAATGAAAAATAATTAAAAGTGTCTTTATATACAGCTTATTTCTTTTATATTACAAAGACTTTGTTCAATAGACATTTTGAGCCAAAACCTTCTTCTGATATTATTCTACTTTTTAACTACAATATATATCTTTACTCGGCCCGAAGGGCGATGTGCATAGTAGGGTGTGGGCTTTCAGATAACTAAAAAAATTGCTAAAACCATAATAGCATGAGAGAAACTTAAGACTAAAGCTCGTAATTTAACAACTATCAATGTCTATGCTCCTATTAGAATCCAATCTAAAAACGATAAAGACGAATTTTACAATGTACTCAGCAGTTGGATGGACAGTAATGTACATAATTGTGATTTAATGCCAAGGTAGGTTTAAACAATACCGCTTTGGAACATTACATTGTTTGGTAAGCACGGTGTCGGAGTAATTAACGATAATTGAAAAAAAATTATCACTAAGAATCAAATTGATCACATTTTGATAAACTCTAAGTGTAAATTAGATTAAAGATTGCGGCTCCGAGTTCTGATACGGCAAAAGCAGATCGGAAAATGTACATGTATTGATATAACATTCTAACGATATCCGCACCCCAATTTACCTAGCGTTAATTGACTTTATGAAGGCCTTCGACTGTGTCCATAGGATCTACCTATGCAGATTTTTAGAAAATTGTAACATGCCAATGAAAATTCTGTACTTTATTCGGACAATGTATGTGGATTTTAAATGTCGGGTCATACACAAAGGTAAATTGTCAAATCCGTTCGAAGTTACTACTGGAGTAAAACAAGGATGTATATTGTCACCGATACTTTTTATCCTCGTTATCGACAACATAATGCGTACGGCTTTGAATGGTAGACACGGTATCCAATCGACACTCATTAAACAACTTGAGGACTTGGAATACGGTGATTACGTATGTCTTCTAAGCCAAAGCTCAGGTCAACGTCGTGTTGGTGCACCTGCTAGAACGTGAAAAATGTCAATTGATGCGGAGTTGCAAGCAGAAAACTATTCATGGAATGACGTATGTCTAACATTCGAAGTAGACTTCGATATAACAGGATGGTTTAGGTCCTATGCTCCACTGGGAGTCAAAGATTACAGGGTTAATGTTTATAAAAGAAACGTATTAAAGCACTGAATTTACTTCATATTGAGATTTATGAGTGCCTTAGTACGTTTTTTGAGTTATTATGGTCGTTTTTTATTTGTTTATTCAGGTCAGGTTCGATTAGAAAGATGGTACCTTAATTTGGGACCCTATATGTTTTTCTGACCCAACCAGCCAAGATTTGATACAGCCGGCAGTTGGGAGTTGTACATCAATATGGTTTAATATCTCGCTTTATATGGACTGTACCCTGCCCGCCTATTGTATCGACTATTTTATTGCTCTTGATGTTACAGTGAGCAAGGACATATGCAGCTAAATTTACTATGTATTTCACCGACATTTCTGTTAGAGCTTCTCTACACTTTTTTGTTAGCTTTGACGTAACGTTGTACCCTTGTTAAGCTTTTAATGCCCCTGACTGTCGCTTTCAAAGAACGAAATGATACCTTCCAATTTAATCAGTTCCAAACTAAAAACACCTTGACCGACCCAAATCTTTGTAGTTCAATACACAATTTTTGTAAAAACCGTACTCAATTTGCCAAATTTCAATATAATCGGTCCACATTTGAGCCTAATTCTTATTTAAGTCTAAATGACGAAAACAGCTTATCGAATTGAACTCTTTAGGATTTTATTAACACATCTGTCTATTTTAACATGCCGATAAAAAATTTTAAAGTTTTGAATATTTTTTTTAACAAAATTTTGTGAAACTTTAAAGGTGAGTTTTGAAACGGACCTTAAAAAAGTACCTTTTTAAAGTATACAAAAAACTATGTAAATTTAATTATATTTTAATAAATTTCAACTATTTAGTAATTATAAGTTCTAAGATGATAAAGAATGTGTTAGTTTGTAATTTTTGTACTTTAAATTTTTAATGCTGCATATCCTTAGGCGTATTGAAAAGGACACGATTTTTCTGGGTGATTCAAATTGCATTAACTTAAAAACTACTTCATGGATTTTTAGTTTTTATAACTCTAATGGAAGCTGATTTAGTTGTGCTCTATATTCAATTACTGGTTTTGCCAAAAACATAAATTTATTGGCTGAAATTTACCAACCGAAAAAACTCTAATTTTTTCCCATATAAATGGGTCCTAGAAATAAATGTCCTGCGCGCCACCTCAGGACATTGATCTAGAAAGACATTTTTTTTTCTGAAGACCTTAGGATATAGAGCATCAATTTTTAACCCAGGCGTATCGAATTTCAATACTATACTATACAATTGTATATACGAATTGGATTAATTTCTTTGGAAAGGGAATATTAGGAAAAAGGTGGTGAAAAGGGGAGATAAAGCTTTATATTATTCAAAACTGTAATTGCACGTCATATCTATCTTTAGAACAGTGAAGAAATGTTTAAGCTTTTTGTTCTTCAGATAATTTTATTTATTTTACATCGATGGCGTTTTACTGCTGTAGGCTTACCGTCGATGAAGAATGCTATGGTAATCAATAATTTTAATAGATATTAAAAATTACAGAAATAGATGTTACCGTGACCGGGGATCGAACCTAGACTCAATGTGATATGTTATGCTTAGGCAATGTTACTTTAGCAAAAGCTGTGATACGAAGAGGAGAAGAAGTCCAAACACATTTGAATCCACTGTAGGGAAAATACATGTCTAATTGATTGAAGTCCATCTTCAAATGATTGACAAGCCTTCTAAATATAATATTGCAGATAATTCTGCAAATCACATAGTATTCAAAAGGTCAATTAAAAGGTATTGACATATGACCATCAATATAGACTTGATCTCTTTCTATAACACGTTTAATTTTGAAGTTATATAATTATAAATTTCAGCTTAAAATAATTATTTTTACCTTTCATTATAAGAACTGCATAAACAAAAGAAATACCTACTTATAAAGGTATACAAATATATATTGTATTAAAATTTTCAAACCACTGTGATTAAAATTGTTAACATTAAAACAAAACCAAAATCTTTTCCACGCAGAGGCAAGACAAAATGTACAATATATTATTAAATTTAATTTGAGGTTTTTGTAAATGCTTGTCAATCATTTCTCAAACTTTTTATTAATTTTAGCTTTTTAATATATTCCATACACAGTCAAAAAAAAAAACCAAAACAAAAAACACACAATCATAACTCGGAAGGAATTTTTAATTCACAAAAATTATAAAAAACAAAAGAAAAAATTTACAATTTATCAATCTCTAGGCAACAAACAAATCAATCGATCGATCGAACGAACGAACGCACGATCCATATTGACAGAATGTTTTAGATCGAACCAATGATCCCGTTCATATACATAAACTTTTGATCAATAAAACAAAAAAATGTCCGTCACAATTTATTTTTTAGGTTTTTTGTGTTTTTGTTAATGATTTGGGCGTTAAAATAATTTACGGTATTTTTTACCTTTTCCCATTTTATTACAAGTTATGATGATTATTGTTGTTTTACGATTTGATTTTTTATTTTAATTTATTTATTTGTATGCAAAAAAGGTTGTTTCGAATATTAACCATGTCTGTCTGTTGGATCTAGACTAAAGGCTAGAGCCTGGTCTTTAGATCGATCGCTTTTGTTAAAGAAAATGTTATTTAATGGCTTAATAAAAACAAGTAAGAAAGTGTTATTGTCGGTCAAGAACGGTCATATGATACCCTACTCCACTGAGGTCAATTATGGTGCAATAATATTGGTCAACAGCTAAAATTACATATTAGTAAAACTATTTTTTTATGTCTTATGGTCCTTTAAGAACAAAAACATCCGAATTTTTCTAAAATTTTGGATTTTTCAAAGATTATCCTAGTTATACTACCCTAAATAGAAAAATACTTCTTCAATTTTATTTAAAAATACCTTAATGAAATAAGGACAAAATTGCCTTTAAGTTGTGCTAACATAAGTTTTTGGTGTGATCAATGGTTTTAGAGTTATTTACATTTAAAACAAGTAAGAGTGTTATATTCGGCTGTGCCGAATCTTATATACCCACCATCAAGTTGTGTTAAATTTAGAAACATATCTCACATATCTACAAGGGTGCAGCTAATTCAAAATCTGGACCAAAACTGAAAAATCGCTAAGCTAATTGGTATTGTTGGTAAAACCTTTGGACTAAATTCGGTTGCCATAGCTTTATAGTTTAACATTTAAAAATATTTTGTGGTTTCCCCAGTATTTACTTTGATCAAAATTCGGTCTCATAACCGGGTATAGTTTTACATTAATAAGTTGTTAAATACTTTTCATTGCGCTTAATATGTAGTTAGGCTAAACACGTTAATAGTAATACGGCAGGTCCATATATTTCGTTAGGAGTTCCTAATGCATTCATCATATATAAAGTCTGGGCTGAACATTGATTGACGCCTATCTAATTTTATAGGTTCAATCTTAATATGAATGTACCTCCAAATCTTTTCGATTGTAGATATAACAAGGGGATGTTATATATATAAGAATTATAGCCAAATGTTGACCGATTGTAACAAAATTTTACACACTGGCTGGTATATATATAGAGCTTATTCTTGCAAAACTTAGTGGCCATAGCTATCACAGTTTCTAATTTAATAGCTTTTAACTGGCCTTTGCTAAAATTTTTGGTTTCCGTGAGTGTTTTTTATAAAGGGTAGTTAAAATGTAAGGGCCGATGTTGAATGTGAACCGCACCTAAACGTCACGTTTTTTTTTTCGAATTTTATTTGACATTTCTCTATTTCAGACTTAATCAATTTGAACCATGGAGAGATACACAATCCAACAACGTGTTAAAGTTATCCAGACTTATTATGAAAATGGGCGTTCAAATCAAAATGCACATCGTGCACTTCGTGATTTTTTTGGTCAATTTGATCGTCCAAATGTGCGTACAATCGCAAAAATCGTATAAAAATATCGTGCAAACCGGGTCTGTAGAAAATGTGAGAACACCAGTGCATGCTCGTACAGCTCGTACTGCAGAAAATATTGCTGCTGTTCGCGATAGTGTGGCTGAAGAGCCGTCCACCTCAACTTGTCGTCGTGCCCAACAATTGCACCTCTTACGCTCGTCGTTGATGAACATTATGCTTTAAGACTTGCATTTACACGCTTACAAGGTGCAATTGGCTCAAGAACTAAAGCCTCTTGATAATTCCAAATTTCGTGAATGACAACAGTGGATGATCAATTTTCGAAGAAAATCATCTTCAGTGATGAGGCACATCTTCACCTAGTGGATTCGTCAATAAACAGAATTCCCGCGTTTGGGCGAATGATAATCCAAGAGTGATTGTCGAAAAACCAATGCACCCACAAAGAGTGACTGTTTGGTGCGGTTTATGGGCTGGCGGCATCATCGGGCCGTATTTTTTCCAAAATGACGCCGGTCAGGCAGTTACTTTGAATGGTGTTCGCTATCGTGAGATTATAACGAACTTTTTATGGCCCGAATTGGAAGATATGGATGTGGACGATATGTGGTTTCAGCAGGACGGTGCCACTTGCCACACAGCTAACGAAACAATGGCTCTTTTGTGCAACAAATTCAATGGCCGTGTTATCTCACGTAATGGCGATGTCAATTGGTCGCCAAGATCATGTGATTTGACACCGTTGGACTTTTTTCTTTGGGGTTATTTAAAAGAAAAGGTGTACGTCGATAAGCCAGCAACAATTCAAGAGCTAAAGGATGAGATAATTCGGCACATTAACGGCATAGAAAATTTGGACCATCGGATGGAGGTGTGCCGCCGTGGTCGCGGCGTCCATTTGGCAGATATTTTGTTCCATACGTAATTGAGTAATACCAATATATCATAATAAAATAAAATTACAATAATTTCCAAAATAGTTTGTGTTTTATTCAAAATCAACATCGGTCCTTGAAATTTAACCACCCGATATAAAAGCTAAAGTCAAATATGGATTGATTCCTATAAAATTTGATAAACTGATCAAAAATTGCATAAAACTTCCCTATTTTAAATTTAATCGTCATAGCTATTACATTGTATTCAATTTATCAGCATTAATGTGTTTCCCGGGGCGGGGTTATATGGGAGCTCTAACTAAATTTGAACCGATTTTGTCCATTTCAACACACATCTTTTTCAAGATATCCAAAATACTTTTGTAAAATTTTGTCCTTCTAGCTCTTTTCGTTAAGGCGCTATCGTGCTTTTACCTGACGGACAGACAGACATAAACAACCATTTCTTTATGTATTTTTGTGTTTCCATAAGTTTTTTATATGGGAGCTATGGTCAAATGGTGACCGATTGTGATAAAATTTCGTACACTGGCTGGCATTGATATAAGACTTTCCCGTGCCAAATTTAGTGATTATACCTTTTATACTTTTAGATTTATTGGCATTTAAGTGTATTTTAGGTGAAATTTAGGCTGTTTTCGTAAGTTTTTTGTATGGGAGCTATGTCTAAATGTGAACCGATTTTGATGAAATTTTATACGCTGCCTAGGGCTAATGTAAAACTTCTATATACCAAATTTTATCATCATAGCTATTATAGTTTGTTATTTATTAGCAAATAAGCGATTAGCGTAGTCGAGGTTATACGGGAGCTATGGTCAAATGTTAACCGATTTTGCCCATTTTCAATACCAAAATTTTGTCATAGGTAAAGAATGGTTTTACTTTTGTAAAAAAAGTTTTTGTGAGCTAGCTCTTTTCGTTTAGGCGTTATCGTGATTTCAACAGACAGACAGACGGACATCGCTCAATCGTCTTAGAATTTCATAAGGATTCAGAATATATATCGTTTTTGATTTTTGAGTCAATATTAAGAAAATTACAAACGGAATGACAATCTCAATATACTCCCCATTCTTTTTGATGGTAAAAAAAAATTAAAATAACAAATTTTTGCAAACTCGAAAATTTTTAGTTTCTTTGGTGTAGGGTATAAATAAATTTACTGCATTAATAAAATATTGGACTGTATGTATGTACAAGTTTTTTACTTTCATCCATGACCTTGAGTTATTATAACAGTTTTTTTATGTTTAACACATAAATATTTAATTTTTGATTTTGGGTTTTATATCATATCATGTACAGAAATTTATATAGAAATCATTATATTTATAGACTTCAAACGAAAATTATTTTTTTTAGTCACTGCGACTGACTAGTCATAGAAAGGAAATTCGAAAATACATCAAACTCTAAAATGCTGATCGTTATTATGAAGTAATTAAATTAGTTCGTGCGAGTATGGGGTTTTAAAATTAAGTTTTACGATCATTTTGACTAATTTAGTGTCGTTAAACCAATGAAGTGCTAATATATGTATTAGGGTGCACCTTATATTACGAAAGTGCGAAATTGAACCGCAACCGTCCCTAAAAATGTTCTATGTAACACAAAACCATGCTGTTTAATTTTTTTTTTTTTTCAAAATTACATAACAGGAACATGTGCCGCATCCGTATGGAGTATTTGTATGGAGTATTTTCGGTTCTGCCCAAATCATATGATACCCTTCACCACTAAGGTCAAAGGTGTTATTTTTCCTGTATAAAGACAAATATATATTTAGCAAATATATTTGCTAAATTTTGTCATCATACAAACATTTTCTCAAAACTTATATATTTAATATTTATATGAAATATTTATACGTGAACCGCCGTGGTATAGCAGGTTAGTCATCCGCCTAGCATAACAGAGGTCCCAAGTTCGATCACTGGCCAGACTCACTTGAAAAAATAAATTTTCAAAAAAGCGGCGGTTCACCTCATAACTCAGCTAGCCACTGGTTATTGAGTATTAGGCTATGTAAAACTTCTCTTACTAATGCATTTGCCGTTCGGAGCCGGTGCACTGTTGCGCCTTTTGAGGATTTACGTGGCAAAAATACAAAATTTGATGGCAAGGTTTTAGAAAGTTAATGGATGAATCATGTCGGGAACTTTCCACTGATCATAAATCCAAAAAAAAATTTATATGGGTCAAAGATTGTGGCTGGCAGAGATGCTCAAAGTCGACAACTTTTTGCAAAACGGGAAAAAAGGTGATTTTTAAAAAATATCTGAAATTTAGAATTCAATTGTAAAAAATATTGCAAATGGATCATAACTTTTTTAGTATTATTTTAAAGGTACATCTATGTTGTATTAAAATAAATATAAAAAATTCGCTCAGCTACCCTACTTTTCTGGTAGTGGCCATTTTTCAGACACCCTATATTTAGGACATTTTTGCACATAAAATGGAGGATATCTAAAAATGGCCAAAAATGGTCTCCTCAATATTTTCTGAGCATATTTATCAGACAGTGCACTAACTAGTTTTCTAAAATGATCCACGACCATCTTGCGCTTTTCGAGAAAATTAAAGAAAAGTGTTACAATATCAAAGTAAAAATCCAAAATAATATGATTGAAAGTTAATTCTTTTATACACATATAAATATATGAACAAAACGTTCGACCGATTTTCATGAAATTTAGAATATAGATAAACACTTAGCATGCGTGGGCAATTAATTTTTACAAAAAGTGGACTAGGAAGGCACTAAGTCCAGTAAGTATACACAAGTAGTTTTTACAAAAAAAAAAGTACTACGTGCCTAAAAATTACCAAAACACAATAATTTAAATTAAATTAAAAAAAATTTTCTTGAAATATAAAGAAGGCTGTTACAGTTCTGTAGCGAAGACAATTATAATTTTGTTTAAATTGGTCAGTATCAGTGTTGCCACCATCCAAATGTTAAATTACACATGGATCGTGCCAAAATTACACATGAAATTAGGAATTACACATGATTTTTTTTTTTCGGCAAAATAACATGTTTTGAATTATATTTAATTAATTTTTTTTGTTAAAAATTAAAAAAAAATTAAAAAATTATTTGTAGATTTTTAAATTAGTGTTCATCGTTTTTTTATTTTAAAAGCAATTAATGTATACTATTTTAAATCGTTACTTAGCACTTAAAAATAAACAAAATGAAATAAATAACGACTATATTGAAAATCTTCCACTTCATGTTTAACATTTTTTGTGTAGGTTCAAAAATTGGTCCACCATTAATAAATTTTTGCAAAGTAGAAAACAATCTATCTCCAAGAAATTCTTTAAATCAAAAACTTTTATCCAATAATCTTCTGGCTCCAAAGCCCAAAAGTTTCAAAATCGAAAAGTGCATGTCAAGAGTTTGCAAATCGACATTGAAGAATTAAAATCTTTTTGTTAAACATATGTGTCACCTTCTCCGAGAAAAGTGTATGAAAATAAAGTTTTGAGAAAACTAAAAAAATTAAATTTTAATGTTATTTTCATTTTTATCAATTTTCCCAAGTTCGTTTTGTATGTTTTTATGGTAAATAATTTTTTATCAGAAATCTTACTCATTTCATCTTATTCTAAACCCTTTTAGGTACCAGAATCCACTGCTAACTCTAAGCCCGTTTTTCGTACACTACTTTTACTTTTCTCGTAAAAGGTTACATATAATGATTGAAGTTTGAAAGTTTGGACAAATTTGGGATCAACAATATCCGGAATTGAATAAATATCGTCACTTAAATTAAATATTGTTTTAATTCTCGAAAATCATGAAGTATATTTTTTTTCCCCCGAAATAGAAATTGTGGTCAAAGATTCATGAGTAGCTATACCAATATATCATATTCTTTAATAAACATATATATTTTAGTCTGAATGGTTGATTTCCCATAAGCACTGGGATTTTAAAACATACATTTGTATGTAGTTAGAATAAAAAGTTTGCATTATATGCATTATTTCGATTTCGAATGGGACGCACATAAATTTATTTTTTTAAACTGCAAGTTTTGAAAACTGTTTGTGTGCTTAAAAATGACAAAAATTTAAATTACACCGGCTACACATGAAAATAAAAATTACACATGATATGTGTAATTACAACTGAAGTGGCAACACTGGTCAGTATACAATTTTACTTTAAAGTGCAATAATGTCATTTCAGAATTCGGAATTGTTTGAGTTATTTAGAAAGTCACCTAATGAAAATGAATTTCAATTGTTTTTTTTTTTTTTCAAAAATTTTTGAAAGATTTACCAGGATACCACGAAAAGGATATTAAAAGTAAATTACACTTTGTTTACTTAAAAATTAATAAAAAAATGGATTGTCTCACACCGCAAGCTACAAAGCTTTATGAAAAATAACTTAGACTGGCTAAATGAAGTAACCTCTTTTGAGAACATCGAAGAACCACATACATCTTCTAACAAGAGAAGAAGAAGACCTGCGAAAACTGAAAATGATGAGGTAACAGCTCGAATTACTGGGGTCGACAATTATATTATAAAAAGGTTGGCAGTTATTCTAAATGTTATAAACTGTAAAGAAATCGTAAACCGTCCAAAGTTTCATGATTATGCATTGAAAACTGTCCAACTTTTGGCTAAAAAGTATCCTGACAAAAAACTTACTCCTACGGTCCATAAGATTTTGGCTCATGGTAAAAATCTGATTGAATATCAAAGCTTACCTATTGAAGAATTATCGGAAGAAGCCCAGAAATGCAAAAAAAAGATTACAAACACTTTAGTTACACAAATACTTTCACGGATTAGACAGAATGAGGACCTTTTCAATATGTTGGCGGCCTCCTCAGACCCACTTATTTCATCATGCAGACATGTAAGATCTCGAAAGGATTTGGAGGAACATAATTATAGTCCCGAAATGTTAAGACTATTAGATATCGCTCCCAATGTCAATGCATATTTTAGAGAGAATTAACTAATAAAAATAATTATACCTACAAGTTTTATATATATATATATATATATATATATATATATATATATATATATATATATATATATATATATATATATATATATATATATATATATATATATATATATATATATATATATATAATTCCCCGACAACATTCCAATTGGAACAAGGGGTACTTCTCTCAGACAATGAGCTGCATCCGATTCTATTTTTAGACTCATTGAAAGGGACCTACATTTTAACGCCGGCTCCGAACGGCAAATGCATTAGTTAGAGAAATTTTACATAGCCTAATACTCAATAACCAGTGGCTAGCTGAGTTATGAGGTGAACCGCCGCTTTTTTTTTTTTTGAAAATTTATTTTTTCAAGTGACTCTGGCCAGGAATCGAACTTGGGCCTCTGGTATGCTAGGCGGATGACTTACCTGCTATACCACGGCGGTACACACCTACAAGTTTTACTTTTTTTTATTTTCGTGAATCTTCTGATTTTTTATCTTCTGATTATTTTTTTATTTATATGACATAAAAAAATTTCCAGGATTATTTAACGAAAAATGGTCCTGTCTTTTCATCAAGATAAATAAAATAGTTTGGTCAAAAGGAAATAGGATAGGGCATGGGTGAGTTCCTCTGCCTATGCAAGGAAAATACATTTTGCACTTGCACTGTATATTCAAAACTTTTCAACCTAGTGTCTACAGACTTTTTTGAAATTTTTCTTACCATTAAGTGCATTTCCCAAAAAAAAAAAAAAAATACAAGATCGGAGCAAGGTGTGATGTTTTCCCCGTACAAGAAATAGCTAGGAGCACTTGGTGATTTACGACAACTTAGTTTTAATTACGAAATGTCAAGTTTATTAAACTATTTAGTAGGGATATGTAATATACAAAAAAACGAAAATAGGGATTATTTATTAACCTTCATCTGCTCCTAAAAAAATCACGTTGTCTACCTTTGCGTAATTTTCTACGCATGCAATATAATTTATAGTTTTTGGTACAAAATTTTAAAAACTCTGGGAGGAAACAGTTATAGAAAGTAATTTATCAGGCATGTCACGAATTCCGTTCGGAATTGAAACCATTCCGTAGTTGAATTCCGATCGAAATGGTTTTAGGTTCTATAGATTCCGAAAAATTTTAAATGTCCAAAATCAGTACAAAATAAGATTTTTTCAATTGAAATTTTCAACTCTATCTTTGTTTTAACAAAAAGCACTGATTAATTGAGGAAATTGTTCAAATATTGAATAAACAACTAAAAACATATGAATTCAATTCCACTTTGAAAATAGAAAGTGGTTTCATTCCGAAAAATTTTTTCGTTTTACTTTTTCAATAGAAGCAAAGTGCGGAATTCATTCCACTTCCGAACGGAATTGAGTTCTGTGACATGGCTGTATATTTATTTGGTAGACGAAAAAGCTTTTTTTGCATTTCGACGTCTTAAATTAGCTTTCCACCAAAAAAAGACTTGATGAGGAAAAACCATTACCCATTGTCATGAACTTAGTTCAAAACAACACGTCGGTACTGATTTTGTTAGCATAAGCTAACAAAATAGTACGCTGGCCGAAAGGTGGGAAATAGTAGTGGTCAGCGATGGACAGCACCCTATAATAAAGCCTCGAATTTCGGAAAAAAAACGACAGAAGTAAAGTTGTAAACCTAATATTTTGAAGGTTTGAAGGGTAAAAAAGTAGCAAGCAGCTTTTATGTAACTAACAGGTGTATCACTTTACTAGATTATGAAGATTCTGGCACTAATTCTTCTTCATCTTCTTTTTAGTTTTTCTTGTAAATGGTGTAAAAATAATAATCAAAAAGAACTTTTCCATGTGTTAAAATCACAATGATTGACATAAAAGAACCATGACATCAAACATTCCCAAAAAACGTATGTTTTTTCCCATATGCGTAGAAAACTACGCAAGGGTAGACAACGCAACTTTTTTGATCCAGTCCATAAAAAAGAAAATTTCGGAGTAAAAAATGCCTTAAATTATGCAAAATCATGTTACTTACAATGTCAATAAATTTTGTTAACTTAAAGCTAGCACTTCCAAAAAAAACAGAGAAATTATGTAGCATACGCAAAGAGCAGATGAAGGTTAATCAAATATAAAATAACTCTCACTTAAGTGCTAAACTTTTTTTGAACATCGTTTTAATTTTTTAAAATACCTTCATTACTTCAGAAGATATGATTTTTGCAACGAAAAAAGTCAAAAGGCCCCACTGTGCGGTGTTAAGACGTAGGTCCCTTTCATTGAGTCTAAAAATAGAATCGGATGCAGATCATCATTGTCTGAGAGAAGTACCCCTTGTTCCAATTGGAATGTTGTCGGGGAATTATATATATATATACACATAAGAAAGCTAAGGTCAAATATGGACCGATTATCTAGAAATTTGATAAAATTGATTACAGTTATTACAAAAATTAAATACACTGCGGTTCATCAGGATAGAACCAACACATTTTAAAGTAACAAAAACTGTATAAATTGCAAATACAGATACAATAAAAAAAATTAGTTTTGCAGAAAAATAGTTGATACTGTAAATAAATATGTATAAAAAAAAATAGTATAAAAATAGATTATAACGGTACTTTTTCTCTTTCTTTGTAGTCGGGTATAAAATTTTTCATTTATTTTTTGGTTCAACAGAATAGAACCACTTGCATTTTTTACGTAAATAAGTAGGCGGTTATAATAAAGCTTTATAAAAACCAAATAAAATTAAAATTACAGCAGTTAGCTAAATCAATATGGGAAGAAAGAGTTCTTTAAATTCGTCGGAAATGGTAAAAATTGATGTTTACCACTCTGAAAATTATTCTTATCGCGAAATCGCTAGAAGAATCGGACGAAGTCATAATGTGGTAATGCATTACATAAAACATCGTGAAACATATAATAAAAATTACAAAGGAGGAACTTCGACAGCTCTAACACCACAGGAAAAGCGGAAAATTCTTCGAATTGCCTCAAATTCAGCTCATTCTACCTCTAAAATTAAGCATTTAGCAGGAGTTAATGCAAGCAAATCAACAGTTCGTCGCGCTGTTTTAAGCAGTGAACATTTACAACTCCGGAAACTAAAGAAAAAACCTCCATTAAATGCAATCCGTCAACAACAGCGCCTTCAGTTTGCCAAAGATCATATGACATGGGATGTTCAAAAACAATTAAGCGATAACGATTGGCGAAAAGTGATTTTTTCGGATGAAAAAAAATTTAATTTGGATGGCCCCGATGGCTATAACTTTTATTTTCACGATATGCGTAAAGACGAAAAATTTCTGAGCCGCCATCACAGCAGAGAGGGGGGCGTTATGGTATGGGCTGCAATTTTATACTACGGCACTATTGACCTTGTTATTCAAAGTACCCGAATGACCGGAAATAACTACAGAACCCTATTGGAACAAACTTTCCCTAAGATAAAAGATATTTTTGGACCACTAGAGTGGATTTATCAACATGATAACGCACCTATACACACGGCACGTGTATTAAAATCGTGGATTGCGAACCAAAATATTGAGATCTTAAACTGGCCACCCCATTCACCCGACCTTAACATTATAGAAAATGTTTGGGGTTGGCTAACGCGTAAGGTTTACGAGGGAGGAAAGCAATATGAAACCAAGGATGAGCTTATTGTTGAAATAAAAGCTGCATGGAGTGAAATATCCCTCGACTATTTAAAATCCCTATACGAATCAATGAAAAACAGAATTTATGAAGTTATTGTGAATAACGGTAAATTTACACATTATTAAATAGTTATCTGGAGAAAATAATTAAAATAAAATCAATCTTCAAGCACAAAAAAACATGTATGTTTGATTTATGGGACAAATAATGGGTGGTTCTATTCTGTTGAACCAAAAAATAAATGAAAATTTTTATTCTTGACTACAAACAAAGAGAAAAAGTACCGTTATAATCCATTTTTATATGATTTTTTGTGTTTAAATTATCATTTACAGTATCAACTATTTTTCTGCAAAACAATTTTTTTTTTTATTCAAACTGTATTTGTAATTTATACAGCTTTTTTAACTTAAAATGTGTTGGTTCTATCCTGATGAACCGCAGTGTATGTGTGCAAAAAATAATCTTGAAATTCTCATTATCTTTACATTTACGAGCGTTTTACTCATTTTTGTCTTATTTAGTGCGTTTTTAAAAAAGAGCTTGTATGGGAGCTATGGTCAAATGTGGACCGATTTCAACGAAATTTGGTACAGTGATTTTAGTTTACATAAGCAGTATTTGTTTTTAATTTCATGAAAAAAGATATTTATATTTGTGACCAATGTATCCATTCTGGGAAGTGGGACCTATGGGTGGTACCATAAATAATGAACCGATTTTAACGAATTTCAATAGCCATGGTCCCATTATAAAAAAAAATGATGTGTGCCAAATTTCATTAAATTATCTTAAGAATTGCGACCTGTAGTTTGATTACAAGGTTTAAAAGGAGATCCATCGCTAAATCGACTCAGAAAGTGATTCTAAGCCTATTGGAATACTAAAAGGTGGGTCTAAGACAAATATTTCTATGCGTTACATACATCAGCACAAACTTATAATACCCTTTCCACCTACGCACAGTACGAAATTACGGCCAAAACCCTCATAAATGTTTTTAATTTTTTTAAAGAAATTTTAGTGTCAGATTAGAGCTGACATTTCAAAACATGTAATCCCAAATTTTTATCATACTGCATTGCCTACTAAGGCTGTAATAATTCCACAAAGTTTGAATATTTGTTTATATGTTCCTAATAAAAATATTTGTATATATGAACCCGTATATGAAATTCGCTTACTTTTGAAATGCATGCAAAATTTTAACTTCTTCTTTTTTGGATTAAAAAGTAGATACCTTTTACTAATTAACCGCGTCATTTTCAATATTTTTTGGCCCATACTTCATCTAGAATTCTAGCAGTTAAAACAACCATCAAAAAAATTAAATACAAAGTTTAATAGACCGCGAATTTTTTTTAGAGATTTTTCGAGGTTGAAGCACAACGCTCTCTAATAGCTGAATTGAATCATTAATAAGCTCTATGAATTTAATATCCCTTTGCATCCCATTTTAAGAATTATAACGTTTTTAGTAACACCCCTTTTTTAGAATTTTTTGCAATTTATCGCGAAATCATAGGCGTGATGTAATATTTTTATGTCATTTTCTTTAGTTTCCTTTCTAATTCTATGCAAAATTAAAAAAACAACAAAATTTTTAATTTTGAATGACCTTTGTATAATTTATTTAAGTATATAGGTAGTGGTCACATAATTGTGGACGCAATAAAAATTTTAAAATCTGCAAATTTTATATTATTCAAGAACTCGTAATCTTTTTTATAAAAATATTCAATGTTTAGCGTTTTTCTGTAGGCTTGTTAGAAGCATACAAAATCTGGTTATAAGATCAAAGTTTGAGCACAATATCTCTGAAAGGACATGTCCGATTTCGTAAAGTCATGTATCGTAGAATTGGTATTCTTTTCATATATTATCCTATTTAAGTAAATAATTTTTATAATCACCAGCAAAGATTTTTTCAGCATGTTTAGTAGTCCAGTTTTATGTGACCACAGACTTTTTTTTAAAAAAAAACTATTTCAGTTTAACTAAAGGTATTTTAAAGAGTGCTCTAAATAAAATTTGTAGTTGGATTTTCTTAAATAAAAATCAAACCTTTTAATATAAAAACTCTACAAAATACGCAAATATAATGACATATTATACAAAACCATTTAGCATTAAAATGTTTACTTTGTACTCGGGTTTTGCAAAATTATCGACTTTTTTCGGAAACCCTCCCATTAAAGATTTTACAGTTGCTTCTGATACCTTTTTGGAGCATGTGTTCCACCTGCGCTTAAAATCGGACATGTTCTTGGAAATCTTTCCTGTGTTCTTCAATTCCTTTTTTACCAGAGCCCAATACCTTTCCACAGGCCGAAGTTCTGGACAGTTAGGTGGATTTGCCTCTCGTGGTACAAAAATGACATTATTCTTTGAGTACCACTCAAGTGCCTTTTTTATACCCTTCACCACCATAGGTGGAAAGGGTATTATAAGTTTGTGCTGATGTTTGTAACGCATAGAAATATTTGTCTTAGACCCACCTTTTAGTATACCAATAGGCTTAGAATCACTGTCTGAGTCGATTTAGCGATGTCCGTCCGTCCGTCTGACTGGACCCCCATGTAAACCTTGTAATCAAACTACAGGTCGCAATTCTAAAGATAATTTGATGAAATTTGGCACAGATCATTTCTTTGATAATGGAACCATGGCTATTGAAATTGGTCAAAATCGGTCCATTATTTATGGTACCTCCCATAGGTCCCACTTCCCGGAATTGCTATATTGGCCACAAATATCAATATTTTTTCATGAAATTTAAAACAAATACTGCTTATGTCAACTAAAACCACTGTGCCAAATTTTGTTGAAATCGGTCCACATTTGACCATAGCTCCCATACAAACTCTTCTTTAAAAACGCACTAAATGAGACAAAAAATCACTAAAACGCTCGTAAATCTAAAGATAATGGAAATTTTGAGTCTATTTTCTGCTTACATAATTTTTGTAATAACTGTAATCAATCTGCCAAATTTCGAGATAATCGGTCCACATTTGACCCTAGCTCTCATATAAGTCCAAATGACGGAAACAGCTTAAATATATAAGTTTTGAGAAAATGTTTGTAGGATGGCAAAATTTAGCAAATATTTGTCTTTACACAGGAAAAATAACACCTTTGACCTTAGTGGTGAAGGGTATCGTATGGTCGGCTTGACCGACTATAACGCTTTCTTACTTGTTCCATAATGGCATGATGCCAAATCGGGCCAAAAAAATGTAGTCACTCTGTGCTCTCTTAAAAAGGGTAACAACCGTTTTTGTAGGCACTCCTTTATATACATTTCTGTGTTTATTGTGCCAGATGCCACAAATACTTTACTTCTTTTGTCACAACTGCAAATAGCTTGCCACACGAGAAACTTCTTAGGGAATTTTGTTTGTTTTTTTGTGCGAAACTCTTGCCGAACATTGCCACATTTATCAGCAACATAAAAATCTTGACCAGGAAGTCGAGAAAAGTCTGCCAGTACGTATGTTTCATCATCCATCACACAACAGGTGTATTTTTTTTATAAAATCAGACTTCAGTTTTTTCGCTCGTTTTTTTGCTTCTAAGTTCTTTATAGTATTGCGATCTGGAACCTTTTGGACTTTGTATGTCTTCAGTCCAGCATAAGCTTTGACTCCATGTGCAAAATTCGTAGAACATTTCACCGTACGAGCTGCTTTTCTTAAAGAAGTGTTAGGCGCTCTTCGAAAGAGTCGCTCGACTTCTTTTGCCTTACCAATATCTGTAGGACCTTTTTTCCTCCCTGATCCAGGTTTTCTTTCAATGCTCAGGTTTTTCTTATACCGTCTGATGGCATTAGAAACCGTTCGAGGGTCAACTTTCAAATTTTTAGCTATTTTTTTAAAAGTCCATGACGGATTTTTTTGAAAAGTTTTAATTATATTTTCACGAACTTTTTTTCGCAGTCCATTTTGATTGAAATAACTATTGAAAATTAATAATTTCTAAAATAATAGTATCTGACATATCTATAGAAACTAACTTGATCAAAAAATAAATTATTTCTTGCACTATGGATAAATTTTGTCTAAAATAGTAAATGCATATTTTTTTTAGAACACTCTTTATTTATATACACTAAAAATTTTAAGGACAAAAGTCAAGAAATTACCAAGTTATTGAGTTTTGGCCGTATTCTCCCACTGTGCTATGGTAGTGAAGGGTATAAATACAATTCAAAGTTTTAAAATTATACTACTAACATGGTAGCAATTTTGAATTTTGTCTTTTCAATTTTAGATAACGCGTTTTCCTATTTGACATAAGAGTCAGAATATTTTGACAGAACCTTGTAATTTTGCAAAACTTTTCATTTGGCTAAAAAGTGTTATTAAAAAAAGTTGACTTACCTCAATCAAAAACGAATCATATAAATCACCCACAAATGAACCCTTCGCTCGTTGGGGACTTTTAATTGAAGCTTCAAACTTAATCCCAATTATTGTTGTTGCTTTTGTTCTTGTTAACTGGTTACAAAAGTTTCTTAAGAATTGTTGTTGTAGTTACTCTTTTCGTTAAAATTCTCTGTTTTGATTTTTAAGAGAAACCGTTATAATTTCAAGCCACGTTTAAAATAAAAACAACAAAAAAACTCAAAATTGATTAAGATTTTTCTTTTTGTTGTTGTTGTTTTTACTTTATACTTATTTGTTATTGTTTTAGTTGATTTTGTTGTTGTTGCTTTTCTTGTTATTAAAAAAATACATGAATGCAATCGTTTCGCATAAATTAATTTTTTTTTCTTCTACTGAAAAATAGCGAATGTACAACAACAAAAGAAATCGTTAAAATTTTTAACACAATTTTATTATATTTTTTGTTGTAGTTGTTGATTTTATTATTATTGTTGTTGTATTGAATAATATGGCAATTGTAAAATAGATATAATTATTAATTTTTGTATAATTACTTTTTTTTTTGTTGAAGTTGTTATAATTCTTTTATGATTTTTGTGGTTGGGTTTAAATAAATTTTTGAAAATTTAATTTTTAAATTTTTTCCCTTGTATATTGGCAACAATTTCTTGGCCAAATATAGGCGTTTTGTGATATTAAGGTTTTTCTTTTTTATTGTCGTGGTTGTTAATGTTGTTGTTGTTATTGCTGCTGTTGTTTTAGAAGGGGAAAATTTTTTTATTTAAGCCAAGTTAAGTTAATATTAAAACCAAGGTGATGTACTTCTAACATACTTATTCGTAAATGGCTAATACACTTCAATATATACAAACATTTATTTTTTCTTCGATATTTTTCTTATAATATATATATATTTTTTTTTTTTTTCTTTAATTTCAATACAAAATATTGAATTTGTTTTTCTTTTAGATTTCAAAAACACTTAAAAAATAACACTCACTTTTAGATCGAGGGAACGAGGGCCGGAAAGACAGACTTGGAATCGGATTGGATGGAGAGACAGACACACTCTGAAAACGTTTATTTAACTGACTAAAACACGAAACCTTAATTTTATATTCATTTATTTTTAGATTAGTTTAAATGTTTTTTTTAATTTCAATATTTTTAGTCGCTTTTTTTTTAATTTTCAAACCAGAACTTTTCAAACAAAAAAATTTCCACGGTCCTTAAATATGTTTTCAGCTGTGTTACAAAAAAAGTAAAATTTATTCTTTTTTCTTAATCACTTTTAAAAAAAATTCCCAGATTTTATTAAAATAAAGAATTTTATTAAGAAAAGATTTAAAAATTCAAAATCTCTTCACATTTCGTGTTATTTTCAAAATGATTCACTTGTTCTTTAAGCAACAAATTTTTAAAATTTTCCAAAAACTCAATTTAAGACTGTTCTTTTTCTTTTGTCTTAAAAGATAACCAAAAGAGAATTATGATGGAGTTAATAAATTTTTGCGTGTGAATCGCTTCAGTGTTTCCACTTAACTGAATTACCAATTGAAACCGCAACTGATAGTGAACTCTGGGTCTGAGTTAAAAGTCTTGTCTCTGCTTAATACAATTTTTTTTTAGTTTTGCTTTTTACATAAAAGCAATTCAAGCAACCAACCAGCCAGTCAGCCAGCTCCGATCTGATCTTAAGCTAAGCTTCCACTAACCAGCCACACAAGCCCACAAAAAGTACAACAGTTGTATTCTGCAGAACATACTTAGAGCAACCGCAATCTGTTTGCTCTAAGAAGCAAAAGTAAATTAAGAAAAAACTAAAAACAAAACCAAACCTGTCTTTTTAAAACTCACAAAAAAAAAAACAAAAGCATAAAGTTTGTTAAGTTAACTTGGCTTAAATCAGCTGCCTGCTTCGATTCATTCTCACTGTCTTACTCTCGCTTTTAAGTAAGAAACAAACAAAAAACCAACAGAACCCATAGATTGTCATGTTCGCTTACCGCTGAAATTGAGCCACTCTTTAACGCTCAACATCAATGCAAACACTTCAGCTCATTATTAACATAAAGAAGAATGACAATAAAAACCTCAAAACGCCAGGCAAAAAAAAATTCGCAAATCACTTAAAATAATTACTGACCATTTGCGCGTGCGCTTTTTACATCATAGATCGTTCAATGGTTTTAGCTTGTTAATTCTCTCTTCTCTATTGTATGAGATCAATCACTTTTACTCTCATTTTATCGATAGAGTTAGTTAATTTTTTTCTATTTGCCAAGGCTGCCAGATTGTTAAGCGCAACAAAGCCCAGGGCAATGAAAATATCTCAGCGGAGATGCTTTTATGTGATGTTAAAGGATCGGCGTGACTGTGGCACCCATTTGTGAGTAAAATATGGGAAGAAGAAGCTCTGCCAACCTCCTGGAATGAAGGTACATATACTTGTCAAAGTACCAGAAAAAGGTGACTCCAAAGACTGCAATAACTTCAGGGGTATAGGACTTCTTCCAATGCCGAGCAAAATACTAAGTAGAATTTTGGAAATATCATTAAAAACTATGTTACGAATATACAACTCGAATGTCAAGTCCATCTTGTATTACGGCTGCGAAACTTGGAAACTTACAAATGCCATCGATAAGCGCATGCAAACCTTTGCAAACAAATGCTTGCATAAAATCCCTAATATATAGTGGCCAAATCGCATGAGAAATGAAGATCTACTAAACGCGACAAACCAAATCCCTGCTATTATAGAGATATGTCAACGAAAATGGCGGTGGATGGGCCACACATAGGGTTGCCAGTCAGGCTGGATTCGACTGGATTGTCCAGCTTTTTTAGTGCTTGTCCAGTGTCAAGCTAAAATTAAATTTGTCCAGCTGAAAGGTGAAGAATTGCAATTTTTTTAATATTTTGAAAGAAAAACTATTTTTATGAAAAAAAAAACACAATTAAAACTTTTGCAAAAGTATATTTTTTTTTGTTTTTTATGTAAACGATTTATGCGTTGATTAATTGATTGCTTGATCAAGTTTACTTAGTAATAAAATAACCCTCTATCAAATTTTACCATTGCACGTACATTATTTAAATTTCCTATATAAAAAACCTGTTAAGGTCAAAGGTCGAGCATATTTTAGAATTCCATGCGCTTCAAACATGTGTGCATATTCTCCAATTCGTAGGTCAAGCTTTGAAAGATTTTCCTCTGCTTGCCCTTTCCACCAAATTTTCCGACGTTCTCTTTTACGAGTTTATTCTGGATCGTTTTCGAAAACAACAACGCAGCCGGTGCTGTTTGATGCATTTTACTAGGTCGATGTCAACTTTTAACTCATACAGCTAATTGTTCATTCAATGTTGATATTAATTGTTGATGCAAACTGGTCCAAAGATTTTTCGTAGAATAGCTTCCTCTGCCTGTGCAAGTGCCCATGATTCAACATCATATAATAACACGGGTTGTATAAGCGCTTTGTAAAGCATAGTTGAAGTCCATACAGAGAGCTTTATTTCTTATCCGCCTGCTTATGGCAAAATAGCATCTGTTGGCAAGCATGATTCTACGTTTGATTTCGAAACTTATGTCGTTATTTATGTTGATGGCGGTACCAAAGTAGCTATAGTTCTCACATGTGGTCAATTCTTCAGGATTGCCTGCTTGTAGAAACCAGCAGTTTTGTTTTAATTCATTGTCAACTAGACCCATTTTATTGGATTGCCTCTTAATACTTCAAAAGGCGACAGTCAAATCGCGCAATGTCTGTCCCATGATATCAATGTCATCGACAAACGCGAATTGCATGTGTTTTCTGTTGAAAACTGTTTCAGATGTATTAGCTGCCGCATTTTGGATGATTTCATTTTTTCGATATCGCTGCGGTTAATTACGGTATTCTCAATTCGGTTTATCAAAAATTTAAAGATTTATCGAAGCAAATTATTAAATCAAGTTTTTTATTATTAATGTCCAGCTAGTTTTTGGGTTGTCAAGTTTTTTTTTCTTTATGTCCAGCTTTTTCAGGATTTGTGTCTGGCAACCCTAGCCACACACTTCGAAGGCCAAATACCAACATTGCTCGATAAGCGCTTCGATGGATTCCACAGGGAACCGGCCGTCGTGTTGGTGTACCTGCTAGAACGTGGAGAAGGTCAATTGATGCGGAATCGCAATCAGCAAACTAATCATGGAATGACCTAACATCTTGCTCCACTGGGAGTCAAGGGTAACAGAAGAAGAAGATAAATGCAGATATGGGCTGCCCAGATGGTGAGTCCTAAGATTAGGAAGAACTGGACAGTAACAGAGAAGATGAGTGGCAGTTTCTTCCTCCTCGACGTTATGACAACTTTACAGTAGTCATTGCTAGCCTGTAATATTATTCTGCAGTGCTCTGTGAGAAGTGAGGACGCTTACTGTCGTATGATGACCAGGTTAATCTTGGGACTGAACAGGTTGTTTCTGTGGACCAGTTGGTCTGCCTATATAGAAACTGCTTAATGAACAATCTACAGGTTGATAGCGGTTGGGACGTTATGGGATGAAGCTGTTGCCTCCAGCTACCAGGTAACAACTGTATCCAATTTCTACTCTAACCTCCTCATGGTACATCCTGGTTACCTGAGAAAGCTAGTTGAAGATTCGGTAAACATCCCGTGCCCGATTCTAGGGCAGAGGTAATATGAAAGGGAGTTATCTTAGAGCCGTTCCAACGTATTTGGTATAAGATAATTGTACTTGGTACGAAAATGCAGCGTCTGTTCAACAAGTTAGTTGTGGCTGAAAGCGGGCGTGTCTTTGGACTCATCACACATCGACTTAGCACTTACGATGTTTTAAGCATTGAAAGAAACAACATTATAGAATATACTACTCCATGAGAAAAATCCCCCTGCTACGTCAGCTGTCACAAGGATTTTGGAGGTGCATAATCTATGCAAGAACATTATGATGAATGAAACCAGAGGCCCTACGCTCCACTGAGAGTCAAGGATAACAGAAAAAGAAGATAAATCTATAGAATTAGATTCACTGACGGAAGTACATAATGAAATCAACCATGACAGTATATTCAATGGAATTTCAGACAATCTACCAACAATACAGGAAGTGAAGAACGACATTAAAAACTTTAAGAGCAACAAGGCCCCGGGCAATGACAATATCTCAGCGGATATGCTTTTATGTTATGTTGTAGGATCGGTGAGACCGTGGCACCTATTTGTGCGTAAAATATTGAAATAAGAAGCTCTTTCAACCTCATGGAATGAAGGTATCCCAGTCAAAATACCAAAAAAGGGTGACTACAAAGACTGCAATAGCAATACTCCTTCCAATACCGAGCAAAATACGAAGTCGAGTAATTTTGAACAGAATATCCGATGCAGTTTCCGCTACACTCCGCGAAAATCAGTTTGGGTTCAGAAAGAATCGATCTTGTGTTGACCTTATCAACACAGTAAGAATAGTACTAGAGCAATGTAATGAGTTTATGAAAACCTTCGACAGTGTCAATAGGAGCTATCTATGGAAAATTTTAGAAAATCGTAGCATGCCAACGAAAAT
This sequence comes from Stomorhina lunata, assembly GCA_933228675.1. Taxonomy (NCBI): domain Eukaryota; kingdom Metazoa; phylum Arthropoda; class Insecta; order Diptera; family Rhiniidae; genus Stomorhina; species Stomorhina lunata. The sequence continues at coordinate 94,918,343 of OW121740.1, read as the reverse complement.
TCTGAACTTAATTCGGGCAATGTATGTGGATTTTAAATGTCGGGTTTTACATAAAGATAAATTCGTAAATCCGCTCGAAGTTACTCCTGGAGTAAGACAAGGATGTATCTTGCCACCTACATATACTTTTTATCGTCGTCATCGACAACATAATGCGCACGGCTCTGAATGGTAAACACTGTATCCAATGGACACCCTTTAAAAAACTCGAGGACTTGGAATATGCTGATGACGTATGTCTTCTAAGCCAAAGCTTAGGTCACCTTCAAGAAAATACTAACGATATCGCTGATGAATCTCGCAAACCCGGCGACACACAACAATGCGGATAACGATCTTATTGGATGTGTAGGTACCTTTAATTATCTTGGTAGTTTGGTATCTACAAAATGTGACCCAGACGAGGGTATTGAATCGCGTATTTATAAGGCAAAATCTGCATTCGGCATTCTCCTATTAGAAGGCTATTTAGAAATCTAGGCAAATATCAACAACAACTAAGTTACGAATATACAACTCGAATGTCAAGTCCATCTTGAATTACGGTTGCGAAACTTGGAAACGCACAAATGCCATCGATAAGCGGATTCAAACCATTGCAAGCAAATGCTTGCTGCAAATGCTTAATAAATATATGGTGGCCGAATTGTATAAGTAATGAAGATCCATGCTTCTTCAAAGGTATGTCAACGGAAATGGCGGTGGATAGGCCACACACTTCCAAGGCCAAATACCACCATTGCTCGACAAGCGCTTCGTTTTATTCCACAAGGAAGAGGCCGTCGTGTTGGTGCACCTGCTAGAATGTGATGCAGAGTTCCAAGCAGCAAACTATTCATAGAAATGCGTGTGCCTAACATCTCGCAATAGAATTCGATATTAAAGGATGGTTGAGGCCCTATGCTCCACTGAGAGTCAAGGATAGCAGAAGATGCTAAATCTTATAGAAATGGACTACCAATGGTAAGTAATAAGATCTGCAAGGGCTGGGCAGTGACAGAGGAGGTGAGTGACAGTTTATTCCTTCTCGACGTTATGACAACTCGTATAGTAGTCATTGCTTTGAAGATCAAGTCTTCTAGCATGTTATCCTATTATGCACTGCCCTGTGAGGATTGATATTAATCCATGACGCGGATATTAGTCCATGACGCGGTAAGGAAAGCAAGTTGGCAAGGTTAGTCTTGAGACTGAGCAGGTTGTTTCTGCGCGGACTTATTTCGAGCAATGCTGATATTTGGCCTTCGAAGTGTGTAGCCTATACACCGCCATTCCTGTTGGCACACCTATACAGAAGCAGGGACTTAAATTTTGGATTTTGTAGCTCGTTTGGCATTAATTTTTTCTCAAAAAAAAAAAAAAACATCACTCAAAACAAAGCTATTCTTCTGTTTTCCTTGACCCAGCAGAGCGAAGCGCTTGTCGAGCAGTGCTGATATTTGGCCTTCGAAATGTGTGGCCTATCCACCGAAATTTCCGTCGACATACCTCTACAGAAGCAGGTATTTAGTAACTCGCGTTCATTCGATCTTCATTTTGCGATTAGGCCGCCATATATTAATGATTTTCCGTAAGTATTTGTTGTCCGAAAATTCTGGACAATAGTAGTCTCTACACTATCATTTCCATGTGACGGTTATAAGAAAGCATTCCGCAAGAAGGCTGCCACATTTGGTCACAATCAACAACAACCGTTTGACAATTTTGGAGGAATATTTGGCTTTGGTCAACAGCAATATGGAGATTTTGCATTCTGATGGCAGTTTGGCGACTAGGGGAAATATTCATACCTATTGCTATGGGGACATTACATCTTAGCTAATATGCAACATCAATTATTGCCAGAATTTTGTCCTAAATAGCGCCACAATGATCAGATGACCATAAGAAGACCAAGCTCATTTGATTTACGGAAGCCATCAGTGCAGAAGACAATTTAGCGAAGTGTCTCCAGTATAGATAACTTTTCTCCCCAATCAATATACTGCAGAATTCACTCCAAGATTTATACTGGAAATTTCTTAGTGCACATTTGTAATGTTAGCCTTAAAATATTTCGAGTCCTGTGAACTTAGTCCTATTTAACAACTTCCTACATCGTCTCTTGAGATTTATTATACTAGGTTAATGCATGGACTATATTCAACCAATTACTAACCCATTTCGTTGCTATCTGAACTTTTATGCATTGCCTAGCACCGCCAAACGTCTGAAGAAAAATGGATTCATGTACCATATACACTGACGGGAGCCATATTTCGGAGTTATTACATTCCAACAGTGAAAGAGGAAAAACTTTGATATTGTTCGTCACAAGTAAATAGTATTTCTGATAGAATCTTACATAATTAAAACTTATTATCCTTTGAGGCCCTATGCTCCACTAGAAGTCAAGGATAGCAGAAGATCAAATTTATTTTATTCTTCCGAGGTGATCAACCCTACCCAATCAAATCTATGTACGCCAATGGCGACTTTTTTACATACATACTTATATATCGCACTTTATCAACAAGAGGGTATTAACTCAAAATTTTCAAATTTCCTGTAGAGCCAAAAAACTATTTTATTACTACTTTCATATTAACCAGAGGGATAAAACTGTAGTTTTTTGCGAAATTAAATTATGATTTTTATTCTTCTTCTGTTGTCCTTGACTCCCAGTGGAGCATAGGGCTTCAACCATCCTTTTGTATCGAACTCCATTGCGAGATGTTAGGGATACATCATTCCATGAATAGTTTGCTGCTTGTTACTCCGCATGAATTGACTTTCTCCACGTTCTAGCAGGTGCACAGACACGACGGCCGCGTCAGTGTTGGTATTTGGAATTCGAAGTGTGTGGCCTATCCACCGCCATTTCCGATAACATACCTCTATAGAAGAAGGGATTTAGTTTGTAGCGTTTAGTAGATCTTCATTTCTTATGCGATTTGGCCACCATATATTAAGTATTTGCCGCAAGCATTTTTTTGCAAAGGTTTGTAGGCGCTTATCGATGGCATTTGTGCGTTTCCAAGTTTCGCACCCGTAATACAAGACGGACTTGACATTCGAGTTATATATTCGTAACTTAGTTGTTGTTATTTGCCGAGATTTCCAAATAGCTCGGAGAATGACGAATGCAGATTTTGCCTTATTAATACGCGATTCAATATATTTTTATAGTGGGCAGAAAAAAACACTGCACATCCATTTCTCCTTAAAAGTGAACATTTTAAAATTTTGAGTTAATACACTCTTGTTGATCAAGTGCGATATGCAGTTACAATTTATTTTTAAAAAAACCCCATAAAAATTAAGAACTTTAATGTGTAATTATTTGTTCTGAATGTGCGTTTTAATGACATTATAAAACTTGTTGCTTGGCACTGCAAAAAGAACAAACATTCGCGTCCTGACATCGTGGAGAGTAGAGCAACTTGATTATTGGATGTTTATTACTTTTACAGCGGATGGAAATCACAAAGACTCAGTTGGTGTTACTATTATGAATGCCTCCTGCTGTTATCAAAATATTAATATTGTGTATTTAATGTTTATTTGACATGATACTCGTATACAAATATGATTACCATTGTTTTATTAACTTTTTTTATAAAAGACTTAAATATGTAAGTTTTTACTATTTTGATCTTCTAGAAAGGATTTATAAAAATTATTTATGAAAATCGGGATAAAGTATTGTGATATGCATGAACTAATGCTTTTATCAGTTTTAATCTGTTTTTTTATAATGTAGATTTTCTTTAATATACAAATTTTATGGATCGATATTTTGCAAAACCATTTACTTTAAACCAGCCAGCTGAGTCAGCTGCAAGTAAAGGCGATATGAGGACCTTATCCAATTGATATATCGTTGTGTGGAAAACCTACCTACACTAACAGTACCATCCTAAATAGTAGCGGTACACTTCTCTCAACCCCGGATGACTAATTAATACGCTGGATCTTATACAATATATCAAGGGCGTTGTGTGGCAAACCTACCTACGCCAACAGTCCCATCCTAAATAGTAGTGGTACACTTCTCTCAACCCCGGATGAATAATTAATACACTTCAAGTCAACATTAAACAATCCTATTGGATTAGAAGCATTGACGGAAGGTCATAATGAAACTAACCATGGCAGTTTATTAATGGAATTTCAGACAGCCCATCAACAATACAAGAATTGAAGAATGCCATTAAAAGCCTTAAGCGCAACAAGGCCCCGGGCAATAACAATATCTCAACGGAGATGTGATGTTGAAGGGTCGGCGAGACTGGCGAATGAAGATATGCTAGTCAAAATACCAAAAAAGAGTGACTCCAAAGACTGCAATAACTACAGGGGCATAACACTTCTTCCAACACCAAGCAAAATACTAAGTCGAGTAATTTTAAATAGAATATCCGATGCAGTTTCCGCTACACTCCGCGAAAATCAGTTTGGATTCAGAAAGAATCGATCTTATGTTGACCTAATCAACACAGTAAGAATAGTACTACAGCAATGCAATAAATTCCGCACACCCATATACCTAGCCACCGACAGTGTCAATTAGAGCTATCTATGGAGAATTTTAGAAAATCGTAACATGCCAACGAAAATTATAAACTTAATTCGGGTAATGTAAGTGGATTTTAAATGTCGGGTTCTACATAGAGGTAAATTGTCTAATCCGTACGAAGTTACTACAAGAGTAAGACAAGGATGTATCTTGTCACCTACTCTTTTTATCCTTGTCATCGACAATACAATGCGCACGGCACTGAATGGTAGACGTGGTATCCAATGGACAGCCTTTAAACAACTCGAGGACTTGGAATACGCTGATGGCTTATGTCTTCTAAGCCAAAGCTCAAGTCAACTTCAAGAAATTACTAGCGCTATCACTGTTGAATCTCGGGCAGCTGGTATGGAAATAAATATTTCCAAAACAAAGATTACGGCTGGAGGCTACATATGGCTCAAACCTTTCGACACACATCAATGTGGATAACGAGGTTATTGGATGTGTAGGTACCTTTAATTATCTTGGTAGTTTGGTATCTACAAAAGGTTTCGTAGACGAGGATATTGAATCGAGTATTAATAAGGAAAAATCTGCATTCGTCATTCTCCGAACTATTTGGAAATCTCGGCAAATATCTACAACAACTAAGTTGCAAAAATGTATCTAAATTGTGAAACTATTTTGGATTTTTACACGGTAAGTGCCTTATGCCAAAGAATGGAGTTTTTCCTTCTGTTCGTTCTCTTCTAATTCCAATAAATGTTTGTTTGTTGTAGCATAAAAACAAAAAGATTTTGTGCCAAATTAAAGTGTCGCCATCTAAAAGCCGCAAATTCAAAAACACCTGTAGATGTTTAACACAAGAACAATGGAGTATATTTGACAACGAACTGGAGCATCTTATGACCACAACCGATAATTGGGATGACGAGAAGTGTCTTAAATTTAAAATAAAATCTTACATTGAGGTTAAGGTACAAAAATCCAAATTGTCACTAAAACATAATAAGAAGTGAAGAAAAAGTTAACAAAGTCATGTAATGACTCTTGAAGACTAACAGTGAAAGTAAATGCAAAAAAGTGAACGCAAACAGTAATGGAAGCTGATAACACATACCTCTGAGGATTACTCTGGATCCACCATATGGTCCTGTGAGCCCTTACCACAATTTTGTAGGATTCTCTATTTAATCTAAGATCAGATGATCATGGGTCTCGATCAAATCGGTCATAGCTCATTCACATTACTAGTTTTTAGAAGTTTTTAATAACGAAAACTCCATCGAAAATAATACCGTTCACATCTAGCTATTTTGACAATTCATTAGTTTTCCACTTTTTAAACGGTTTTGTTAACGAATCACTAATCCGATAGTTGAAATATTATAATACGAAACAATTGCAATGTATTATTTTTGAAAAATTTTAAAATTTTATTTTTTTTACTATTTTATTTTGACATTTATTTTTGATATTTTACAATTTTTTCAAATTAGAGTTGTAATAAATGGGATGAACTCTGTGTTGTATCGGTATTTTAATAGTTTTCAAATATGTTTTCATTGAAAACTCATACAGAAGAAGTTTTCGTTTTGTATGTGAAAACTTAAGTTTTCAATATTGTTTTGAGGCGAAAACTACTTTAACTTTACTTATTTATGAGATTCACTTATTTATAAAAAAAAAAAAAAAAAAAAAAAAACTACTTTAACTAGTTTTCGAGCTCAATGTGAATGAGCTATTAGGTACAATGAGGAGCAAAAGAAATCCATCATTCCAAAAGGAAATTTGACAAAAAAAATGTTAAAATGTTTTAATTTAAGCTTGTTTAATATTACACCTGAAATTAATAAAAACAACATGAAACAAAAAATTTATCATTGTTTTTAAATGTACTTCCATGCTTAATGTTTCTTATAAGCAACATCTTATGACGAAAAACCAGAAGTAATAGAGATCTCAAATTAATATCTGTTAATATATAAAGCTCATACAATAACGTTATATAATTTAAATATTTTTAACCACGTTCACTTAAATGATGGCATGAAAGGGTTAAAATAAAAAGAGTTGACCAAAAAAAAAAATAAATTTACCAAATTAAGCATTTTTTCCATCCCTGTTATTAAATTTCAACTTATGGTGAATAAATTAAAAGCGACTACTTATTTTGACTCGTTTTCTTGGCAACACTGATTACAACTAAAACAGCTGTTAAAATGTAAACAAACACAAACCGCTAAACCGTGAGCAACGTCAGAGTTTTTATTTTACTAATCGAGAGAATAAAGTTGTTTAAACTTCTTAATTTATTAGCAACAACAAATGTAGTTGGTATTTAAAAGATTATCATTGCAAAAATGTATCTAAATTGTGAAACTATTTTGGATTTTTACACGGTAAGTGCCTTATGCCAAAGAATGGAGTCTTTCCTTCTGTTCGTTCTCTTCTAATTCCAATAAATGCGTTTGTTTGTTGTAGCATAAAAACAAAAAGATTTTGTGCCAAATTAAAGTGTCGCCATCTAAAAGCCGCAAATTCAAAAACACCTGTAGATGTTTAACACAAGAACAATGGAGTATATTTGACAACGAACTGGAGCATCTTATGACCACAACCGATAATTGGGATGACGAGAAGTGTCTTAAATTTAAAATAAAATCTTACATTGAGGTTAAGGTACAAAAATCCAAATTGTCACTAAAACATTTTTATAAATCTTTGGGTGCAATCAATGATGGAGAGGATAAAAAAGATGCTGGATCGCTCGAAGGAGTTGTAGAGGCTGAATTTGTTATAGAGTGTCTGCTTGATTTCCAGAAAGAAGTAAGTATGTGACAAATATCTCATACTTAATATAAATTTCAAAGATGTGATATACCTACTTCATGTGTGTATGTATAAGGGAATGTATTTTTGGTTATTGTGAATCTTTGTAACGCAAAGAGGTACATATTACTCAGGTGCACAGAATAAGACCAATCTTCACAGAATTGCACACTGAAATGAAAGACGTTTTATTAAATGTTTGTCTGCATTTAGTTTGCATCTTGTTAATTTCAAAGCAATTAACCTAATTTCTAAAAGGCATTCAATGCTTAATACTTCTGTAAAGACGCAAAACGACACAAGGGATGGCAGCTAGAAGATTTCTAACTTTTAATGTGTCTCCGCTTTTGAGGTAAAGTATGAATCAAGCCAGTTTACGACACCCTGTTCTGAAGTGAAGGGTTTTCCAGTAAGGGCGTTCCAATCGAAATGGTTTTCAAAAGGGTTAAGGTTTTTGGTAATTGTTTTCGTCCGCCATTGCTGCATGTGGCCGTGTGTCTTATCAGATATTATTTTCGTTCATAGCTTTTTTCAAACAAATCAATTGTCTTTTTTACAGGTTTCCTCTGACCCGATTTCTACAGCTCATAATACAAACCACCCTTCTTATCCCACCAAATATCGACCATTACTTTTTCGTCATGGATATTAGGCTTCCTTGATTGATGGATTTGCCTGGTAGACAGGGTTTACCGGTTTTTGAGCCTAGTGTTACCGTAATGTATCTATTTTTCATCACCAGTTACAATACGATGCAAAAATGATTTTTATTTTTTGTGGCATTTAACATATTTTCGACAATCAGGATCATCTTTTCGGATATGCAGAATGTTGTTGTTGTAACAGCTCTAACATTTACAATTTTATAATTTTGTTTTTATGGGGGATCTGTTTAGTTCAAGACCAAGAAATTGTGCTACTTCTAATGGATGAGTCCATAAATCCTTAGGACTAAGTGAAGTAGGGTTGGCGGTACAGTTGAAAATGTGGGGGGTATCATGAGGACCCTGACCAGAAGCTGGGCATATGTTGGGGACGGCACGGTCTATGCGGGACCAAAAGATATTTAATCTATTGCTTCATCCCGATCTCAGTTGAGCCAGAACGACTCTTGTTTTCCGCGGCATGTTCTTTTCTTCTTCTGCTATGGGCGGTGGGCGACCTCCTAATACAACATTCATGCTATAACCTGAAATCGCGGAGTTGGTGGCGTCTTTACGAATGTTGTTTAATGCTGCCATGTACTAGGTATGATCTAAAGGATCAAGTACATATCTTTGTATGCTATCCTCATACACGCGAAGATCTTTCCTGACATGCCTCGGGGAAGATGCCAGTTGTGTGATGTTAAAGTTTGGATGATTTTTCCGATGACATCCCAAAAGGAACTGCTGAGATAGCAAAATGTTGTGTTCCTTTACTGGAAGGATCTTTGTTTCCTCGTGAAGATGATGTGGTGAGGTAATTTGTAGGCAGCCTGTTAAAGTTCTTAGCGCTGCATTTTGGCAGCATAGAATATTTCTCCACTGAGTATCACTTAGCGACGCTGACCATACTGGAGCAGCATAATTTGCCACTGACCGACCAATTGCTTCATAGGTAGACAGCAAGGTTTCTTTGTCCATTCCCCAAGTACTGCCGGCTAGTGCTTTAAGGACCTTGTTTCTACATCGAAATTCATTCCCCGTACCGGAATGACCCGAGGTTTCTCGGCCAAGGGCTGTCAACTCAGCAACAATATATTTGACATGCAGGATCATCTTTAACGCCTTCCGACTATGAATTGTTGTCGGATACCTAATTTTCTTACTTTTGAATGAATCCCAATGCTTTTAAATAAAGAAAAATTGTTTTTTTGTGTGACTTCCAATAACACTGCACAACAGTGAAAAAAGTGAATGGTCGTGACTATATGGGTTCTATTCTACAATCAAATTGTAGTAAAGCACTATACTCAGTTTGGCCATTGACCGTTTTATTTTTATGACCTCCAAAGTTTCCAATTTTAGCACGATACCTAAAAAAGGTGTCATCAGTTTTTACCAAATGGCTAATCAGTACTTAAAAATATCGCTTTACTATGTTCGACGTTCAGATTATATTGGTATGTTCACAGTAGTTGTTTAGCTTTACCGTGGCTACAATTTTCCAAATATATTGTACGATACATCAGGATTTCCCAAAAGTTATGATCAAAAAATTAAAAACAAAAAATGTTCTTTGTCATTACTTTCTCTTGTATCATAATGCATTTTATTTACTCAAATTTACCATCATACAAACATTTTCCCCAGACTTACTTAAGACATTTCAGTCATGGATAATATGTGGACCGATTGTCTCAAAGATTAGCAATTTGATTGTAGTTTATATGTATAAAAATTATGTACATATGTGTGCAACAATTAAAAAAAAATTACACATTATGACCGTTTTTGTGATTTTAGTATTGCTAACTTATGGATACAACCGAGACAATTTGCCATATTCTGAAAAGAGTTGGACACAATGTCCAAAGTATTAGATAGAAACCATATTAATAGACATGTCAAGGATATATAGTTATTCAAATCGGTTAAAAGAAATAAGAAGTAAATATTTTGATCCTATATTGTTTGAGAAATATTCTAAATTAACAGATAAGAAAAAGTTCATATTAAGGACTTAAAAAAGCCTATAATCTAAACGTTTGGATCTAACCATTTTCAGTTGTAAATTTTAAATTGAGAATTTGCATTTGAAAATGAGAAATACCAATTGAAATTGGTAATTTTTATTTGAAAATAAAAAGTTTCAATTGAATATAAGAATTTTCATTTAAATTTAAGAAAATTCCAATTGAAATTGAGAATTTTCATTTGAATTTGAGAAAATTTCAATTGAAGTATTTATTTGAAAATGAGTTACTTTAAATTGAAAATGGCATTTTTCCTTTTGTAAATGAAAATTTTTCATTTGAAATTGAGTTTTCCATTTGAAAATGAGAAACATGTAATAGCCCATTCACACCATGACTTAATAATTCTGAAGGTTGTTCCATTCTCTCTTTTTGTCGCCATGATAACTTTCTAACGTTTGTTAGGATAGTAAAAGTCATGGCAAAAAAAATTGTAAGGTATAACCCAAGGCATATATATTGAAGGTAATTTCACTTGCTTTCATTAAATTTTAATAAGGGTTTTTGAAGTTTGTTTTTTAACGTCATATCAAATATAACGTTACCACATTTTAAACAATTTTTTCTTTTTTTTTTTGGGAGTTTTAAAAAAAATGTGTAATGTGACAATATAAATTATAAATAAACAAAAGCTACATTTTTTTCAAAAAGTGGAATTATTACGTTTTGTTGCGAACGTCTGCAAATAGTAATAGGTCTATGATGTCGTCCTCTGGATATCTTTGATATAACAGCAAATTATTATTTGCAAGAAACAAAATTGTTAGTTACATTTACCTTGAAAATATTTTCATTTAAGAATTTTTATTAAAAATTTTAAATTATTTTACTGTCGCCAATTTTTGACGTGAATGATCTCGGGATTTTTGTTAATTGGTAATATAATTAAAGAGCCAATTACAGATTATTTTAATAAATTAAATCTTATAAGTTATATTATAAGTGAATAAGCACAATGTATAATTTAGTTTACAGTAAAATTATAAATTAAGCGATATTTAATTTGATCACTTTTACATTACAAAGTTCCATAATTGGTGTTAGTGTTATATATTCTTCTGTATATATCGGAAAGATTTCCAAACGAACGGTAAGCCATCTTAGCATCAATATCTTCTCCCATGGCAATTAGAGCAATACCAAGACAGCTATAGCTTGAATAGCTGACAGATCTTTCTCCTTCTCTTTTTCTTTTTCGGCCTTGTCCAAAAGCTTAATTAATAAGTTTATATAAATTTATATATAAAGTTTTACTTTACCTTCTCCTTGTTATTTTTATCATCATCGCTTTCATTGCTCAAAGTTTTAGAGCAAATGTGCAACAATCTTCAAAACATTCCCAGTGCCGGTGTAGGCACAGATATCTAACATGGTGGTAGCCATCGATCTTTAAGGTTCATTCAAAATCTTTAGGGTAATATAACAGCTTCTGTGGCCTTTTGACGGCCCAAACAGAGCAGACACAATCCCAAGAATAGGAAACGGGTAAAGTGTCCTTCAAGTCTATTTTAGTTAGGAATAGTTTGCAGCAAAAATTCAGTAATTTCTGCATTGCAAGCCCTACACCAATTACAAACAATGACGATGCACTTAAATCCATAATTTGTACGCTGGGAGTTGATTTGCAATTGTGAGAGAAAAAATCTATTTTTATGTATAAAATTATATTTCTATTTTCAAAATTTTAAAATGAATTTATGAAACTTCAAATGGTCCCTGCGACTACAATATCGGCTATATGTTTTTTTCTTTAATACCTATAACATCAATATAGTTAATCAAAATTGTCTTTAATATGTATAGTCATTATATATTATCCTACATTATTTCTCTAAGAACTAGTAAAATAATGTTAAACTGTTAGATAAGAAGATACACATGGGATAAAATGTATTTAAATTTTTACACATAATTCATATTGTAGGCGCACCGACAGAAAAAAAGGGAAAACTTAACATAATATGGTAGCTTTATTTTAATTGAAATGTCAGAACCCTTAAAATTGTCAGAAAGTGAAATTAAATTTAGTAACCTGAAGTGGAATTACCTGCATTATAATCTACCTTGGTATAACCGTTCTCTCTTACAAAAAAAATTTTTGAAGTAAATGCGAAATATTTGAAATTTGTTTTTTGTAAACAATTATAAAAGTCGTTGCCACATGTGAGAAATGGGAATATTATTATCAGGAAATTTTGAATATATAATGTGTTGTAAACATTTCGTTAAAACTTATTTTATAAAGTTTAGCGGATCCTGCAAAAGGAAAAAAAAAGAATCGAGACAATTCAATTTTGTCATAATATATTTAAAGTATTTTTATGTTTGTTCCCGTACTCTAACGAAACTACCCAAAACAGTCCGAAGTTGTCAGAAATTACTCAAAAAACAACAATTTGTTTTGAAAAATTTTTACGGGAATGCGTTTGAGTAAGTACGGGAACAAACATTTTGTGTAACATATTTTTTATAATTTATGTTCCGGTTTCTTCAGCTTCTTTTTGGGATTGAAAATTTTATTTTCACCAAAATTTTATTTAAAAAACGTATCTTCAAATATGTTCTTATAGATAGATTTTGGTGTGATCTTTTATAGTATGAGAATTATGGGCTTTTTAAATTTCAAAAATTATACGGCATAACTTTAGAAGTTTATATCCGATATAAACTGGTATATCAAACAAAAGCTACTGGAAGTATCATTCAAATGATATATTATACATTCTTCCGATTTATAGAGATTAGGAGCTCATATACTCAAAACTTATTTTTACAACCGACTTTGTTTATAAAAGTTAGCATATCTTAAAATAATATAGATATAAGTATGGTCTTTTATATAATGAATTCTATACAGGATATACTGGGCTTTTATATAACATAAACTACTTAGCTCTAGCATATGTAGCGAGTTAGTTATGACAGCGTAAAATTTTACTTCTATTGAGTTAGAGTTATATAAATAATATTTATGTAATTCTAACTCAATAGAAGTAAAATTTTATTTATTAAACGTACATTTTTATATTACATATAAAATGTATATATTTTTTTGTCTATATCTGCAACGGTAGTCGTTAGTCGTGTGGCTATGTCGACGCTTAAAAAATTATTTCTATTTGAATGAATGTATTCTAATTTTAACAGGTTGTAGCCCGTAGCCTGCAGTCGTGATTGTGTTTATAGTATAATAGCAAACCGAAACTGGGATTTTTAAAAGTAATATGGTAGCATTATTTGAGAAAAGAAAATAATAATTCGATCAAACGTCAGAAAGTTAATATGGCTGACAAAAGAGAGAACGGTTATACCTTACTAATTTCTTTTATCATGGTAAAAGTTTGTGCTACCATATTTTTTCCGACAATCCCACTTTTCTAATATTTTATGATGACAAAATTTATGTAAATTAATGCATAAAAAACTTACGAATATTTACGAAAAAGCTTTAATAAATAATCATACAATTTGTTCCAACTATATTTATTTGATATTGAAGTCTTTATTATATGCTTAACTTCAAAATTACACATTTTTGATAACTAATCCATTTCTGATAACTAATCCATTTTTGATAACTAATTCACACCATGAAATAATAATAATAACAAGGAAGTTTCATTCTCTCTCTTCAAAATTATTTTGAAGTATATTGGGTTTTTGAAGTTTGATATTTGAAAACAATTAAAAGAAAAATGTTGCCACATTAAGAAAAGGGGTACGTAATACATTGGGATTAGTTATCAGAAATGTGTAATTTTGAAGTTAATCATATAATAAAGACTTCAATATCAAAGAAATATAGTTGGAACATATTGTATGATTATTTATTGAAGCTTTTTCGTAAATATTCGTAAGTTTTTTATGCATAAATGTACATAAATTTTGTCATCATAAAATATTAGAAAAGTGGGATTGTCGGCAAAAATATGGTAGCACAAGCTTTTAGAATGAAGAATGGAACAACCTTCAAAATTATTAAGTCATGATTCACACTATAAGTTTTTAGGTGTTTTCGGATATGAAAACACAATCGAAAACTTTACCATTCACATTGTAAAAATTTGGCACTTCATGAGTTTTTGGTAATTTTTTTTTATCAATCGCGTTTAAATTTAAAAACCGTACACCAAATACTTTAGAATTATTAAATTGTAGTAAAAAACGATAAAATAATAACATATTCGTCACATTCACAATGTTTTTTTCAGAAATTTTTAATATTAAAATTATTGTTTTTTTTTATATTTTATTTTCAACTGACATTTATTTTTAATATTTTCTCATTTTTCCAACTTAGAGTTGTAATAAATGGTATGAACTCAGTGTTGTATCGGTATTTTAATAGTTTTCAAATAAGTTTTCGTTGAAAACTCATTTGCAATTAAACATTTTATTTGAAATTGAGTTTTCCATTTGAAAATGAAAAATGTATAAACAATTGAGATTTTAATGCAGTAATGTACTAAAAGCAAAAACACATCCTTTACAAAGAAAAAATTACACTTATCTCGTTTTTTTGTTGCTGTTTTGAAGTGATAAGCAAAAGTACTAAGTTAATTTTTTCTCAAAAAAAGCTCTAAGTCCATATAAAAAGTATAGTTTAACAGTATATTAAAAAAGTAGAGTAACTGTTTTATAATTATTATTGTGGCAAAAAATCATAGGGGTTACATATCGCTAGCTTAGAATGCAAAGGTGCCATCTGCACTTTTTGAAATTATTCAGGAGAGACAAAAAACTGTATAAAAACATTTACAAAATATTTTTAAAATTTTTTTGAATGGAATTGTATTTGCTTTGTTGTTACATACATATACAGTAAGTAAAAAAATAAACAAATTACAGTATCTTTGATTAATTAGAAGTTTTGTCATTTAGCACCCTTTCTTTTGCAATTTTTGATTTGAGCAAGTCAATTAGCATCTTTTCCATAAATAATAGTATGATTTAATTTGTGTTTTTAATGCCGATAGCATTTAATATTTTTTGCAAAAGAAACATTTGAATTTTATACAGTCTTACTTTGTAGCTGTAGCTTAATCTAATTAAACAAATATTTTCTTAGGCTTTTACACATGAAATCAAGTTTGCAGTCTTACTTTTTTGCTGCTTTTATAAATAAAAGAAAATATGTTGCATCTGAATAAATTGTAGAAACCGATGTTTTTTAAAGAAAGTATACTAATTTTTTTAAATTTTAGAATGAACTTTATTTAATTATATAATTTTCATTTTGTTGGATGACTTTTCCCATCTTTCCGGCAACATCATTATTCCACGCTCATAAAACTTTTGGCCTTTATCTGCAAAAACTGAGCCAAGTGCGATTTTATAGCCTCTTCGTTATCGAAAGTTTTACCATTAAAGGAGTTTTACAAAGACCGAAACAAATGAAAGTGTGACGGTGCATGGTCAGGGCTATATTGTGGATGCATCAAAAGTTCCCAGCCAAGCTCTCCCAGTTTTTGGCGAGTGACGAAAGATGCGTTGCGTGGTGGAATATGACACCTTTACGATTGACCAATTCTGGGCGTTTCTCGTTGATGGCTGTATTCATTTAATCGGAAGCAGCTCACAATATACTGCACTCTTCCAATCCCAACAAACTGAAAGCATTTGTGGCGCTTCATCATGCTTGGACCATGATAGTTTTCGATTGGCGTTATTGCAAACAATCCATTTTTCTTCTGCAGTTATGATTTGCTTCAAAAACAAGCGTTGAAATGGTTTGTTAAATGAATTTCTTTCAATTCATGTGGTACCCAACTATCAAGTTTTTTCTACGAGTCCAAGACGTCGTATATGGTTATGATTTTGGTAAATTCATCTTCTTTCCAATCTTTCGTTCAGTTACATGACGGTTCGGTTCGATTGAAGCATTGATATCGTCATCATTAACTTCACTTGGCCAACCTGAACTTTGCTTATCTTTTATTGAAAAGTTGACAAAACAACTATATAAATATGGGTTAGGACGTCGGACTTTTAACCCACTCCTGGAAAACAATTACTATGAAAAACGGACCCCTAAAGTTAGAAGATAACGTCCCAAACTTAAACGGAAAGACAAAGTTGAGGAAAATCTTGAAAAGCTTGGCCTAGAAAATTGGGGAATAAGCGCACAAAAACGAAGCGCATGGAATTGTAAAATATAGGCAATTTAAGTAAGTAAGTATTCTGCAGCTACGTCTATAGTCCAATGCTCGGTGAGAGAGTGGACAGTGTCATCCTCCAATTGCATGCGTAGAGTTTCTAAAATGTCTTTCTCTATTGTTTTTTAACGTTTAATCGCTGCATAAAGAATAAATCATAGTCACAGTTCTGTTTTTGTATGAGATGCTGTAAAATAAAATTTTTGTCTGAATTTCAGTGTCTTCAATTTTTGGATTTTACGGGCATGTCCATGCAATATTCACTGTGTAAACTATAAGCAAAGCAAATGTTAGAAACAGCAAAAATAATTTTTACGAAGGACAAACGAACAACCAGCTTAATTTAGCAGCAATCATATGTGTAAATGGCACTTTTGCGCAGGCATTTTGACAGCTTTGTACATGGCACTTTTGCGCATCAACACAAAAATATTTGAAAAAAAATAGTTGGCACAATTTTGTTTTTTTAAAACGATGTATTCATTAATTCTCTTTCGTTCTGCGTTAAAATCTCATTTTTGTAAAAAAAAGTGCAGTTAGCACCTTTGCACTCTAAGCTAGCGATATGGGCTTTATAACAACTCTGATGATTCATACGAGTTATCAACCAAAAATAACACTCGCAAGAAAAGAGTTAAAGTTAAAAATTTATCTGGGTTTTTGGCCAAAAAAGAATTCGTAGAAAAAAAGGTAAACGACATATTTTTGAAGAGCAAAGGACAGTAATGCTTGGAATTATAAAAGGTCGAAAGATTCAAGAAATATACAAATACAGTAGACGCTCAGAAATTAGAACTCTCAGGAATTAGAATTTTCAGAAATTAGAATCGGTAATTTCATTGCATTAAGCGCTCTAAAATTAGAACTGAAAATTCTAATTTCCGAGCTTTTTTTCTTTTTTCGTTGTTAACACTAAAATTTTGACAATTTAGTTTAACCAAATAGAAATCAAAAAGGGGAATCCCAGCTATTAAGTTTTAAATATCTGGTTGATGTTGTAAGTATAAAAACGAAAGTTTCTTCGTGTTTATACGCGGCTTAGCAGTTATTATTTTCATTCGATAAATAAGTTAGAAGTTAGAATTAAATAAAGTTAGAATTAAATAAAGTAAAATAAAATAACAAGAAAGTGGACTATTAAAATGCCAAACAAGCGTAAGAAAAACACTTTGTCTTTACAAGACAAAGTAAAAATATTGGAAAAGATTGACAAGGGTGTTACAGGAAAGCGCTTAGCGCTTGATTTTAACGTTGCCACTTCTGCCATCAGTTATATAAAATCGAATAGGAAATCAATATTGGATGCTGTTGCCAACACCTATCAACACGTACCCAATAAAACTTTACATAGTGCCGAATATCCGAAAATGGAAAGTCGTCTCTATGACTGGTTCCTTAATCAGCGTGAAAAAAAGGCCACCTTGAATGGAGCTATATTAAAGGAGAAAGCTAAGGCAATTTTCATGCAGGAATATCCCAATAAAGCTGAAAATGATTTTCGCGCAAGCGATGGGTGGCTTACTAAATTTAAAGAGCGTCATGGAATTCGCTTTCTAAAAATTAGTGGCGAGATTCTGTCCAGCGACGTCAATTCAGTCACTCCCTTTATTCATAAACTACGTGCTAAAATCTCGCAAATGGGTCTAGTGGAGTCCCAAATATACAATGTGGGCGAAACTGGGCTATATTACCGCTGCTTACCAGATAGAACCTATGTTTCAGCTTCCGAAAATAGTGCTCCTGGACATAAAATCCAAAAGGAACGAATTTCTATCTTACTTGGAGCAAATTCTGATGGTTCCTGTAAGCTGCTCCCAATGGTAATTGGAAAAGCTAAAAAACCAAGGTGTTTCCAAAAATTCGACAACCCACTACATTACGACTTTTCAAAAAATGCTTGGATGACATCTCGCATCTTTTATGATTGGTTTCATAAAATCTTTATCAATGAAGTGAGTGAAAACATATTACATATAATAAAGGAAACAAATGCAGTGGTCCTCACATAGCAATTCTATTGCGAAGGAGTCCATATATTAGCTCCTTTCGATCCTGTAAGGATCATAGGACCATGAAGGAGTCCATAGGGTACGAATCACTTTGCTTGTTATATTATTTCGCGTAAATGTAGTAAAAACCACTACTCATGAAATTCAAGATTTTATTTTGCCAGCGACTAAGAAACTATTTTTTCGACTTAAAGCCACAAGTCTAACTTTTCGAAAACAGCAAAGTCTTTGAAGATCTATCCAAAATAGAATTGCTATATGAGAAGTCCTGCATATTTTTTTTTTTCTGATTTGCATCGCCGTGTTATTTATAAGTTCCACAATTTTAAAATATATTTTGAATAGGTCATTCGTTTTTCCGAAGAAAATAATTTGCCTCCAAAAGCCCTTTTACTAATTGATAACTGCTCCGCCCACTCACCTATTGAGGCATTGAAAAGCGAGGATGGAAATATAGTAGCGTTTTTCTTTCCACCAAATGTTACTTCAGCGCTACAACCAATGGACCAAAACCCAATAAAGCTAACGAAACTTATTTATAGAAATAAATTGTTAGCACAATTAATTGCTGAGAATGGTGATCTAAATAAAAGTTTAAAATCTCATTCAATAAAGGATGCAATAATTTTATTAAAAAAAAGTTGGGACGAGGTCCCACAAACAGTTTTAAAAAATGCTTGGTCAAAGTTGTTTAATTGGGACTCTGACGAATATGATAGTTCTGATGATGTACCTCTATCACGGTTGATGGAAAATCAGGACTATAATCTTTCGACTCAAATCGATCCTAATAGTTTTATATCTGTCAAAGAAATCGAAAGGTGGAATGCAGATGAATTCGAGAACGAACCTATTCATATATTTGATAGCGAAAGTTTGACTTCAGACATGGATGAAAATAGTGACGTGGAAGTTCCACCTAATGTTTCTTATTCCGAAGCTACTATAAGCGTAAATAATTTAATACAGTACAAAAACCAAAAAAACAGACTAATATTACTGATTATATGATTAACAAAGAATGATTGGAGTTCAAAATAATATTTTAAGTTTTCTAACAAAATGTAATTATAAGATTGAAATTAACAAAGACTGAGTCAGAACTCACTATATTATTTTAACTTTTCTTTAACGAATTTTTATTTTTAAATTGAACTATATGTATGTATACAGGGCTTCGAAAGGCTTAATTAAATATTAGCTTAATTCCTAGGAATTCAAAAATGATTTAACAATACCTTAAGTTTAATTCCCATAAAACAATTAAAAAAAATGTGTTGATTTTTAATTCTTAGTGAATTGATTCACATGGGAATTTAAAATCAACTTGAATGAATAAAATGTTTCTTCATTCCTCTACTCCAATTTGAATTAACATTTTTTATTCTTAATTAAAACCAGTCCAAATTGAATTAAAATATTTTTTGGTAATTCATTTTGTGCAAATCATTAGGGTGGATATAAACTAAAGATACTTGATTTTAAATCAAAAACTTAAATTCAGACTTTTTCGAGGGAAAAGTTTTTTAAACTATACCACTCATTGAATAAAAGTATATCAAACCAAAAAACGAAAATTGAAGTTTTAATTTATAGGGTATTATTGGATCAAGTGCGATATACATTGTTTGTAAAAACCCTAGATATAAAATAGAACAATATTTATCATAACCTATTAAAATATTCTTATGTTTTATCAGAAAGCATACACATTTAAAAAAAAGTATGCATGTATTCTTTAATGTTTGTTCAAAAAAACGGAACTACCCTAATGTGGCTATTTCACCGCAAACTTGTGTATATTTTGCATTTATTTGTTAAACTATAGCTTTTAAAAGATATTTAGATATGCAGGAATATAGTAATATTAATGGTCTTTCTTTTATAATGACCTAATCTTTACCAGAAATTCAATCAGTGAAGGAATCTGCTTAATTAAAAATTTTTTCTAAAAAAATTTATAAAAATAATTTGTTTTTTGTGACATTAGTTTTTGTAAATACATACATATACATGTAAAATGTGCTAATATGTAAGAGTATATTATCTCTGGTTTTGTTGTGTTGCTGCGAAATAATGGATTTTATATGTTTTCGAATCTGGATGAGATTATAGATTATATGTACAAAAAATCTTTAGTTTTATGTGTATCTATATTTGATTTTAAATAGTTTTTCTGATCTTATGACCAATAACAAAGAATTTTTGTAAAAAGTTTTACTGTAGTGTTTTGCACTAAGAATCCCAATTTATTACAATTATTTATTATTGTAATAAATAGTTTTTTGATAAAACCAAAAAATGTTGGTGGGGAAACCTTTCCTCGACGCGTTTCGATGGTTGGTTAGACCATCTCATCAGGAGGATTATCCCTAATTCTAGACAGAGCGAAAACCTCACATTATGTATAATTTGAGGGACTGAATAAATACGAATTATTATTATTGTGTCCAACAAATATCAACATAAAGCGAAGATTATCATCCGAACAGAAACACACAAACATTTTTCAGTTTTATCATTTCTTTATTTTTTTAAATTTCGCCTAAGTCAACTTAATAAATTTTTGAATTTTTCTACAAAAATGTTATTTGTATATGCCCTACAGTCTCTAAAAAATATCAGTCCCTTAGCAGGAAGATATATTACATAGCTGAGATACATACACAATTATGATGGAATTAGAATAAAATTACAAAATTCAGTACAATTTGAAAATGTATATATACATATGTATATATGTCGATAATGAATAAATCACATTTTAATCATATGACTTTTCATACATGTTTTTTAGACAAACCAAGTCCACGGTTTTGTTAAAATCGAGATGGAAATCATCTCAGCTTAAAAACCCTTTTTTAACCCAATAACTTAAGAAAGAGTCATTTCTTTATCCTCTAAAATGGGGACTTTTTTCCTTGGGTATTAAATGATATTTAATCCCTAATGCAATCCTGAAACTTATTTTATGGTTAAGGACTTGTTTCGTTGAGATTTATTTTATTCTGCTCTTTTATAGGTATTATATATTTTTGAACTGTAGGGTTCGTTTGAATACATTTATTTTTGTATGCCTTTACAAAATGATTTGTTTATAAAATTTTTAATTATTTTTGTATAAGATTAAGAATTGAAATAATTTAAATTAAATCTAACTGATTTTAAATTCCCTAAGAATTAATTCTTAAAAGTTAAGGCTTATGACTTGATTCAGGTGAATGAATTATGGGAATGATAAAAACACTAAAATAAATTTGATTTTAAAATATGGAATTAGGAATTGAGCCTTTCGAACCTCTGTATGTATACTATGTATATTACACTAAAGTCATATGTATTCTAAGGTGTTAATGAACCGAATTATTTTTTAAGTTTTTTATAGTTTTTATGTTAAATAAACTAAAAGGAAAACAGTTTTTGTTATAGCTTTATGGTAAAATTTACCTAAATTTTAGTTCAAAAAAACCGTCCAGAAATTAGAATAATTCGAAAATTAGAATTGCTCTAAAAACAAAGTGGTTCTAATTTCCGAGCGTCCACTGTATAAGAAATTTACTGGATGAGAAGTTCTAAAAAAAAGTCCATGAACTAAGAAATAGAGAAAGCCCTAAGTCCAAAAAATCTTGTATCTCCGCAAATACTTATTATTTAATTTTTCTTTTTCACCCAAAGAACACAAATTAAAACAAAAACAAATTGCATTTACAGAATTCGAAAATATTCATGCAAAAAAAAAGTTTGAAATTGAGGAGTGTGTTGAAAAAAAATCCAAATGAAAACTCAATTTCAAACAATAACACTCTGATACAGTGAAAATACACTCGGAACGAAACCAAGCTCAACCAGTAGAACTCGGTTAGAAGATCGTTTTACCATTTTTAAAATGTTCGATATACCCTCAAAATCGAAAGTTATCGATAAAAAACGATTTTTTTGGACTTAGCGGAGAAAAGAAGGCTTAACTGAGTCATTTTTACATCGATTTTAAATTTTAAAATATGTTTCGACAGAAAACAAAATAGGCTTTCACTTCGTAAAGACCTTTTTTAACATGACCAATTTATCATAAAAATATTTTCCGCTGAAGTTAAAATTTTATTTTTTTTTTCGATTTTTTCAACTTCGGAAGCTTTTTTTTCGTAAAATTTATCAGAAGACCTAATATATTTTGACTTAAAAAATCATGGCTACCATTTTGTAAAACAAGAGTACTTTAATTAAAATCGGAAACATATTAACAGAGATATAACAATTTTAGTAAAAAAGGTGAATTCAGTATTATTTGTATATTAGAAAATTTTCTATACAATACTACGTTAGAGTGTTTTTTCAACTTTTTTCGAAAGTAGAGAAATTGCGGTCGGATTATTATGGCATTCGGTGAGAAACTTCAAATAACAAAATTTAAGCCAAATCGGACTACGTTATCACGTGGCGCCCAGGCCATGAAGTTGAAAATTGCGTTTATAAGAAAAAATATGGCCAATTTTTTAGTTCTTGCAAAATTTAACTTTTTTAGTAAACATTTTAACAAAGTGTAAATATTAATTCATAATGTAGACTCAATTAGCTTTCTATCTACGTAAGTAGCGTATAAATCGGCTAAGGATTTTTTGAATTATCGGAAATTTTTGTAGAAATTTTGGGTCCTTGAAGACATCTATTTGATTTTATGATATTTGTTGATGGAAAGCAAATTGGGTCTAAATTACAAATTAACATTCAGATTTTGTCAAAAAGTTAAGCTTAGAGGTCAAAATTTGCAAAAACCGAAAAATTGCAATACCAGAAAAGGGTTTGGTCGTGAAAGTTGGGATGATTTCAAGACAGTCAAACCGAGAACGGCAATAGAGGCATAAATAGAGCTTGGACATTATGTCGTACTTCTTTGTTTCTATCCTTTTTTAATTTCATTCATAAGTGCGTATAAATATAAGTACTTATACGTATATAGTACGTTAATTAAACTGGCCCTTTTACAAAAAAAACTTATATTTTTTTTTAATTCGCTGTTAATTTAAATTTAAATAATCTAGGTCCACAAAATATTTAAGTACTTTTCAAGTAAATATAAAAAAGTTTGGCATTCCTAACAAAATACTGCGGAAAACGGCGTCCCAATGTGAAAAATCGAAAAAAAAAATAAAAATTTAAATATTTTTGTGATAATTTAATGAAATAAAAAATCTTTTTTAACAAGAAGAAAGCCTGATGTCTTGTCTGTCTCAAACCGTGTTAAAATTTCAAATCGATAACCAAATGACTTAGCTAGGCCTATTTTTGTTCGAGAAGACCAAAAAAATCGTTTTTTATCGATAACTTTCGATTTTGAGGGTATATCGAAATTTCTAAAAATGACAAACTGATACACTCAATAAGGCCTATCGGTTGATATAGGTTTCCTTAAAAGTGTATTTCTTTTTCCTCAAAATGTATCAGTGTGTAATTTCTCAGTTACAAATGGAAATTTAAAATTTTCAAATATATTTCTCTCAATTTCAATTGAAAAACTTATTTACAAATGAAAATTTTTCAATTACAAGTGAAAATTTCTCAATTACAAATGGAAATTGCCAATTTCAATTGTAATTTTCTTAAATTCAAATGAAAATTCTCAATTTCAATAAAAGATTTCTCATTTTCAAATTTAAATTCTTAATTTAAATTTGAATTGGAATTTTCTCATTTTCAAATGTTAATTCTCATTTACAATTGAGAATGGTGTAGTGATTATAATTACAGATTGTTTTAAAGCAGGGATTTTCCTGTTTTTATACCCTTTAAGGCATTATTTAAATGATAAGTAAACGATTCAATACTTTCCATAGGTTTTTAAGACCATTGGCCATTTTGAAGGCTGTTTTATATGTTATTGGTCAGTACTTTCTTTTTGCCGTATTAAACAAGCAATCAATTCTCACAGTAGAGTTTTGTTAATATAAGAAGATTGGATTTTTTTCGTTTCATTAGATCAATACGTAATCTCCCATTAAATGCATTAAATTTTAAAAGTTGCTGATAGCCTGGAATTTTAGTTATAATCATAACTTCTTCCATTTTATTCCTTTAGCATGAAGAGTATAAACCAAACCTGCAAAAAACTGACGAATATGATCCACTATCATCCCCAGATGGTAAATTATCCAGTTCCTTATCATATGAACCATATACGCCGTCTAAGAAAAAATATCGGGCGGATAATATTGATACAGTTAAAACACCTGGAATAGAATTGCTTGACTACAACGAAGACACATATTCACCGAAGCCTCTTGCGGAAATAAGCGAATCACAACCTACATTAACAGAAATAATACCTAAATATACACCAGCCCCCATAAAAACAACTCGAGATTCTAGGGAAAGCTGTACATCTATACACTATGATCTTAGTGATGAAGTCATTGTAGAAACTGAAGATGAAATTGGTTCTCCAGAAAAGGGTAAATCATCTAAATCAATTTTAAATAAAAAACCTAAGAAAAGAGAAAGTGAATACGTACCAAAAAGTCAAGAATTTACTGTTATCGATATTCCTATATATATTCCTACACCTATAGAATCCAGCTTTAGAAAACGATCTAAAACAATAGACGAATTTCCAGCAAGGAACAAAAATCCAAAAGAACGATCAAAAACTATCGATGAAATTCCGCCTGAATTGGCACTAAGTATTGAAAAAAGATTTAAACACACAACAAAAGAGCAAAAATACAAAACGCCAAGCCATAAATCACTTGAAAAAATAAACGAGAAGGATGAAAAAACTCGTAAAACAAAAGAAAAATCGA
The DNA here is from genome assembly GCA_933228675.1 of Stomorhina lunata. NCBI lineage: Eukaryota > Metazoa > Arthropoda > Insecta > Diptera > Rhiniidae > Stomorhina > Stomorhina lunata. The sequence goes on along the minus strand of OW121740.1, from coordinate 94,893,375 downwards.
CGCATTCAGAAAAGAAACCAACAAAATCAGCACCATCATCAGGTAGTGAAGATGAATTTTTGGAAGCACTAGAAAAATCTAAAAAAGCAACAAAAGTACAAACAAAAGAAAATGAAGACGAGCTTAAGGATCTGGACAAAAATAAAAAGACCTCAACATCAGACCCTAAAGTAAGCAATTCAAAAGTCGAGATTTCATCTGCCACCGAAACAGATACATCTCCAAAAATATCTGGAAGAGGAAGAAAATCGAAAAAAAGTCCGGAAGTTCTAACATCGCTACGACGTTCCGAACGCTCTCCCAGCAAACCAATTAGATTAATCGAAGAACATAATTCACATACACGAAGAAATAAGTCCAAAAAATCGAAAACTTCACCCAAAAATAAGGAACTTTTCGGCACTGACGATGATGACGATGACTTTGAGAATAACAATAACAACAGTTTAAAAACTAGCAATGACAGCAAAAGCAAATCACCAGTATTCGAAACCCCTATAAGTAAGAAAACAAATAAAAGTGCCTCATCATCCTCATCCTCATCTGCAAAAAAGAAGCGTAAAAGAGATAAAAGTAGTGAATGTGAACAAGAAAAACGGGATATGGGCAAATGGTTATCCAAGAAAAAGTCCTCATCATCTTCAGAAAAAGAAGCAACAAAAACTTCAAGACATGGAAGTAAGTCTTCAACGTCATCTAAATATCCAGCTTTAAAAACCTCATCAAAGGAAAATCCTCGAAAAGCTGAAAACGCACGAGAAAGCCGACCTAAATCTCCATCACCCACACCCGTATTTGAATTGCCTTCGAAAGAAGAACTAGAATCGATAAGAAATAAAACAAAATTAACGCAACAAAAAAATGCAAAAGTCAAAGCTGAATTGGACAAATTGCGTACTTCACCGCCAAAAGAAGTAGCATTTTTGTAATTATAGTGAAATAATGGAATTGAATTATTAAACATATCTTATTTAAAAATTTGTATTTCAGATCTCTTCAAAATATTCCCCCAGATGACATATTAAACACATTTTTAACGCACAAAGCAGCACTGGATGAAATCTACGAAAACAAACGCAAAATGGACTATATTAAAGGACATGATGGCATCAATCATTGTTTTGTCATAAGATTGCTACAACCGACTGTCCAAATGAAAATGTTGGATAAACTAACAGATGAATATAGCCATACGAGTTCTGCTGTAAGTATGATAACTTATGACGTCTTTACTTTTTCTTTTAAATTTCATTCTATAAATAAATATTTACTATGCTAATTTTCTTAACTTACAGCAAGCAACTCTCTTTGCCAATGCTCTGCTTCCCGAATGGGTTATGCGTGTGTATATGGAAAAGTTTAATTTTACCCGCCAACAGGCCATTAATCATATCAAGGCACAAGAAGAATTTCAGCTACATATGGAAGAACAAAGTGATAGTTCCTTTATGTTTGATTAGCAGTTTTAATTAAAATGGATTTGCAAATTATATTTTGTTTTAAAAAATTAATATCTAATACAAATTAAAAGCTGAGCTTTGCAAAAAAATCTGTACTTTTATTTTGGAAATAAATTATCTTTTTGTAACTTTTTAAAATAAGTGTTTTTATACAGTTACTGTCAAAATAATAGCATTTAATTTTATTATGCAGATCTCTTTCATAAACAAACAAGTAAGAAAGTGCAAAAAGTATATGTGCAACAAATATACATAAAATTGTAATTATGCTCAGATTTACCACCGTTTTTGTGATATTAGTCTCACTTAGCGACTTTTGACAGAAAGGTTTTTAGGCAGTATTCGTTTTAAATTTACTGAAATTTAAGGCCAAAATCTTATTTCAAAAATTATATTTGTAATTAAGTAAACTCTTTGCTGTAAAAATGTTTATTGTGCAAAATACTTATGTTTTAAATAAAGTAATTTCTCTCTCTCTAAATCTTATTTCCGAGGGAAAACGAACTCCCAAGCTCAAAATATTTTAGGTTGTTCGAATCAATACTAAGAAAATAATAAGGAATACAAATAGCTTTCAATTTAAAGCCGAAACACATGGGCGAAAGATAGAAGAATCAAAAGCAATCTAAAATCGCATAGCACGACAAATACAAATTAGGTTTATGTCAGATGCAGAAGGGAAATAAAAATTAGAACTGTCAATTAGTACCTAGACATTATCTAAAAGACTTAGAGAATATATTCTAAAAGCTTACAGTCTAAGAAAAGTCCCTCTTTTTAAAAATAAGCATGTGTATAATTTTAGTATTTTGCTAAAAAAAAACCACCCAGACCATTCAAATGGAACACATGGCCCTAGATATTCTACAGGATACCATCTCACTCCAGGCCCTTGTGGTTTCCTTACTGATCCAAGACTTGTATAGGAGTGGCTACATTCATCAATCTCTGACTCAAATCTTGACTCGAGCCCAGCCTTGCGGCCTCGTCAACAACTTCGTTATCTTCGATGTCGTACCCAAAAAAGTTTGATCGTGAATTTGAGCGACAGTTCTATCAGCGCTAATCTACAATTCTTAACTAATTTTGCAGTGCCTTAATAGCATCCTCACTGTTGACATATGTATATTATCATCTCATATGGTGCCAGAAATTAGCTCTGTGGCCCCCCACATGGCCTTGACACAGATAAATGCGACTGATCCATTTTAATTTAGGAAATTAATTCACGTTTACTAAATATGAGCGATTCCTTAAATGAGTCTCGTTTCTTTTAGAGAAACTGCAGAGCCCCTTTAGCTTGTATAATATTTGCATCCGAGCGACAAATTGCTTCAACAGTCATTTATACGAACAGCAACGAGTCTTTAAAATCTAAGGTCGACAGCTTTTCTAAACTTTCATGAATACTTTATTTTACAACTTTCATGAATACTTTCTTTTATAATCTAAGAGTAAACTTAATTCACGATTATGATGCTTTTTAACGCTTGTTTGTAAAATATTATTACGAAGTGACGAATTATTGAAATAGCGAAAAGTTTCTTACAGCCACTAGGTTCAAATTCATATGGACAATCGGTTTTAAATGATTTGAAGTTTCATCGTCGTCGTCTTCAAAATTTTCTTCGCTTTCGTTGGTTTGAAATTCATCCACATCTGGATTTATAATAAATTTTTATAAAAAACATCAGTGACTGCAAGATGAATTCAGTGTGCCAACCATAACTGAAGCAGTGTTTAATTTTCAGATCCAAATTTGATATTGACTGCTGCTCCACCTATAGTACATGCTACGATGTTTGTATCAAGTGAAATATTAAGCTCCATTAGCTTTTGTCCAATGGTTTCTTGCGTTTGCTTGGAATTATATATATAATTCCCCGACAATATTCCAATTGGAACAAGGGGTACTTCTCTCAGACAATGAGCTGCATCCGATTCTATTTTTAGACTCATTGAAAGGGACCTACGTTTTTACGCCGGCTCCGAACGGCGAATGCATTAGTTAGAGAAGTTTTTCATAGCCTAATACTCAATAACCAGTGGCTAGCTGAGTTATGAGGTGAAAATTTATTTTTTGAAAATTTATTTTTTCAAGTGTGTCTGGCCGGGGATTGAACTTGGACCTCTGGTATGCTAGGCGGAATTACTCGTTCCAAAAATACGGCCCAGGATATAAAATATACCGTCTTCCCCTTGTACTTGTCCATTGTAAGGCACCTGTTGTTTTTTTTTCATTCTTCTGCTTCATTTCATAGACAAATTACGTGCAAATTTACAATGTTATTTCTGAATAATACCAACAAACAATTATGGAAAATAAATAGCTAAAACCGCGGTTTTTTCTACGGTTTTCGGTTTTGAGGCATAAAAAACCGAGGTTTCGGTTTCGGTTACAACCGAACTGCAAACCCTAATTTTAAAGCACAACGTTGTACTTTGTTAAGAGAACCTAAAAATGAGACTTTATCAACAGCTTCCCACCAGACTGCACAACCGTATGTGCACAATATATTGGTACACAACTATTGGTCCATTTTTTACCTACAGAGTTTCTGCAGATGTAGTAAGTGTTAAGTCCCTTTTTCATCCTTTCTAGCGTATTCCTCTTCTAAGATAACTTGCTGTCTAAAATGCTGGTAAAGAGGACTAACTCTGCTTTGTCAGGGTTTACCCCCAGTCCTTTATAACTGTCCCAGGAAGATAGTTCTTCTAAAGTCGACTGCATAATATTACTAATTTTGTCATCGGCATAGGCTACAATATTTCTCTCCAACTGGTCAAGTCTTTTAAGGATGACATTAACAGCCAGCAACCATAGTAATGGCGATGAAACCCCTTCTTGAGGGATGTAATGACATGCAGCTGCTACCTGGCGTCTCCAGGTAAGAACTAACCTCGTGGTAATCCTGGTAACCTGAGCAACCTAGTTGAAGATGCGGTAAACAACTCGTGTGGGATTCTACGTCCAGGTTAAAGGGAGTTATTTTTTCCACTAAAAAGTAATTTTATCCAAGGGTTAAAGAGTTGTACTTGATAAAGTACGAAAATGCAGCTTCTGTTTAATATGTTAGTTGCGGCTGCAAGCGGGCGTCTGTCTCGGATCGAACTGCCCGCTATACAAACGTGGCTGGTATCTTTGAATTTATCACCCATCGACTTAGCCCTTACGATGTTTTAAGCATGGAAAGAAACAACAACGAGAAATCCCCCTGCTACGGCAGCTGGCACAAGAATTTTTTAGGTGTCTAATCTATTCAAAAATATTATGATGAACGAAACCAATTCTATCCGAAGAAGGATGGTCGTGGGCCTATGCTCCACTGGGAGTCAAGCAAAATAGAAGAATGAGGACCCTACCCAGATGCTGGGTAAAATCTACGCGGTACCAAGTGATGTTCAATCTGTTGCTCTATCTCGATCCAGTTGTGCCAAGACGACTATTGCTATGGGCGGTGGGCGTCTCCTCATTAAAGAACTTCCAGAACGTGGTCAATTCTTTGGTAAAACGCTGCAAAATAGTTATAATATCGGTAACTCAACTAAATTTATAAAAATAAACCCTTTTAGAGTTTTGGTCTACCGATATACATCTTTAATTCCCATTTGGTCACATTCGGGAATAAATCAATAAACCCTAATTTGACACACATTGTTATCTGGCATGCCGTACAATCTTAAATTAAAAAACAAGTAAGAAAGTACTATAGTCGGTCAAGACCGGCCATACGATACCCTTTACCACTAAGTTCAAAGGTATTCTTTTTCCAGTATGAAGACAAATATTTGCTAAATTTTGCCATTTTACAAACATTTTCTCAAAACTTATATATTTAAGCGGTTTTATATGAGAGCTAGGGTCAAATGTGGACCGATTATCTCGAAATTTGGCAAGTTGATTACAGTTTTGACAAAAATTGATATTTGTGGCCAAAATATCAATTTCGGGAAGTGGGACCTATAGAAGGTACCATAAATAATGATCCGATTTTGGCGTATTTTAATAGCCTTGTTTCCACTATAAATAAAAATGATCTGTGCCAAATTTCATCAAATTATCTTTAGAATTGCGACCTGTACTTTGATTACATGGTTTACATGGGGGTCCAGCCAGCCGTCCAGACGGACTGACATCGCTAAATCGACTCAGAGAGTGATTCCAAACCTATTGGTATACTAAAAGTTGGGTCTAAGACAAATATTTCTAAGCGTTACATACATCAGCACAAACTTATAATACCCTTTCCACCTATGGTGGTGAAGAGTATAAAAATAGAATTTAACTTAACTGATAAATAACAAGTAAGAGTGTTACATTCGGAAGTTCGAAGTCTTTTGTAAACACTGGTAGATATAGAGTAAATTGAAGATAAATATACCTAAAATTACTTCTTCGATTTGTTATAATGTCGCTACGGAAAAAGGGCACTTGAAGGTAAGGCAAAATGTAATTTTTGTACCACGAGAGGCAAATCCATCCATCTGCCCAGAACTTCGATCTTTAAAAAGGTGTTATGTTCTTATAAAAAATAACTTGAAGAACACAAAAAATTTTTGAATTTGTACAATATTTCAATAAAGACGTAGACGGTATAGAATTTACTTTTTTCATAGAAAATATTTTTTATTTATAATTTCATGATAATTTTTGTTTAATACAACCAACAATCGCCTTTTTTTCAAACAAAAGTTTAAAGAAAATTTTGCTTGTTATTGATATTTGTTTTTAAATAAATTAAATTATAAAAATGTACAAGAAATGCTAACTTAGAATGAATATTACAAAAACTATAAGTAATTATAAGTTTAAGAATAATTAGTTTAAAGATCAATAATAATTGTGATTTTAAATGGATGGAAAAAAGAAAGTTAAAATACTTTCTTATTTAACGTCTTCATTAAACGAAATTAAATTCAGTCTAACATACAAGATGATTACTAAACTCATAAACAAGTATTAATCTCTTCTTTAAAGTTCATCGTGTTGTGTGTCTTCATCTTCTTCATTGTCGTACGATGAATGGGAGGCATTATCTTCATTGGAGTCGGTAGTGATGTCTTCATCATCATCTTCGTCCATTTCAATTTGTTCATCTAAAGACACACCTAATGTTTGACGCATCATCTTTTCGATGGTATCAGCGAAATCAGAAGTCTCTTGTAGCATGAAACCAGAACGCAAGGTAGCGGTACGGAACATCATTAAAGCCATTTCCTTAGCGCTTTCATCAGCCTCATCGGCTTCGACACGTCTTAATAATTCGCGCATCAATGGATGTCTGGGATTGATTTCCAAAGTTTTCTTTTGATTTAAGTAGTAGGTACGTTGAGGATCATCTGATTTTTGATGAGCATTTGACATGGCCAAACGTTCCATGTTGCCGGTCCAGCCGAACATACCAGCGACCAAAGCGCAGGGAGAGTTATTTAAACGTTCAGACACTTGGGCACGTAAAATCTTGTCCTTCAAGGCAACTTCGTTCAACCATTTTACCAAAGGTTCAAAGGTGGCCTTTAATTCTTCAAATTTATTTTTGCTCTTTTCCGATTCGTTAAGTTTGAAGCCTTCCTTGGCAACGTTTTGGAATTTCTTGCCATCGAATTCGGGTAAAGCAGAAATGCAGTATTCATCAACAGCTTCGACAAGGTACAAAACTTCATAGCCCTTGGCCAACAAACGTTCAACGAAGGGAGATTTCTCAACTTCAGCGCGGTTGGAACCAGCAATGAAGTAGATATTTTCTTGTTTGGCCTTCATACGTTCAACATATTCAGCCAATGAGGTAATACCTTTACCATTAGATGATTGGAAGCGCAAGAGTTTAGCAAGGCGAGAACGATTGCTGGGATCTTCCATGATACCAAGTTTAATGTTGGTAGAATATTCCTTCCAGAATTTCTCATATGCTTCCTTATCAATTTTCTTAATCATGTCCAAGACTTTGCGGATCAACTTCTTCTTAATGACCTTAATCAATTTATGTTGTTGAAGGGTTTCACGAGAAACGTTTAATGGCAAATCATCAGAATCCACAATACCACGAATAAAGTTCAAGTAATTGGGCATCATGTCATTGAATTCGTCGGTAATGAAAACACGGCGTACAAACAATTTGATATTGTCGGCTTTGGTGCCATAACGGTTGAAGGATTCTGAAGGTTGTACTTTAGGAATATACAATAAACTCTTAAATGTAACTTCACCCTCAGCAATGAAATGTGTGTGAATCAGAGGCTCGCTGGTGTCTTTTGTTAAACTTTTGTAGAATTCATCGTATTCAGCTTGGGTAACATCGTTGGGTTTACGAGTCCAAATGGGTTTGCTATCGTTAATCAACATCCAGTCCCATACAGTTTTAGAAACTTTTTTGGTTTTAGGTTTATCATCTTCATTAGTGTCTTCTTCAACCTTAGCATCTTCTTCTTCGTCAACGCTTTCGTCTTCAGAGTCCTTTTCAGTAACAGGTTTCTCTTCTTCAACGGGAACTTCTTCATCGACTGTTTTGCTGGACCACAATCTAATTGGGAAGTTGATGAATTGTGAGTATTTACGAATCAATTCACGCAAAGTATCTTCTTCCAAAAAGTCTTGAGCCTCGTTCTTCAAATGCAACGAAATGATGGAACCACGCTTCAAAGTATCCCCACGAGGATCTTCGACAATGGTAAAACTGTTGGCATCGGATTCCCAAATGTATTGTTTGTCATTGTTGTGTTTTGTGGTCACTACAACACGATCGGCAACCAAGAAAGCAGAATAGAAACCAACACCAAATTGACCAATCATATCGTTCATATCCTGCCCATCAGCCTTGGAAGGATCTTGCATTTTAGCCAAGAAATCAGCAGTACCAGACTTGGCAATTGTACCCAAATTGTTGATTAAATCTTGGTGAGTCATACCAATACCAGTGTCCATTATATGCAAGACTTTGTTTTCCTTATCGGCCTTAATGCGTATGTTTAGCTCAGGATTGGTGTCCAATTCATCTTTGTTTGTCAAAGCCAAAAGACGAATCTTATCGATGGCATCCGAAGCATTAGAAATCAATTCACGCAAGAAAATCTCCTTGTTGCGATACAAAGAATTAATGATAAGTTTCATCATACGATTAACTTCAGTTTGAAAATTGAATTTTTCGGCCTGAAAAAGAATAAACATTCAAAGAAAAATTAGTGTTAAAACTTTTAATAATACCCAAAATCATATGTATATAAATATATTGACAGTCCACAAATATAGACAAATTGCATATCACTGGAAAGGAAATTCTCTTATCTGTTAAATAGTTTTGTAATAATGTTAAAGAAAATAGTTAATTAATAAATTTTAAGAAATTAGTAAAACGAGCTTGAAAAACTTCGTTGACATCTATAATTGCACTAAATGTTATTCCTATTTTTGTTTATTATAATTTATAGCTCGCAATGAAAAAAGCAGATTACGAAACAAGGATGAATAACATTTTAAACATTGAAGTCGCTAAAAATTCCTCAAGACATTAATTAATATAATAATGTACATAATAGATTGTACAAACATTGTAGAAACCTACAAAAAAAAAAAGTAAAAACTACAGAATAAAGTATGGTCAAATTATCAGATCATCTCATCTTTAGGCTAACTTATCTTTACAACAGTGCGCTGCAGCGCTAGAATTTGATGTTTCAGTAGAGTCATCTTCAGTGAAAACGCTTTCAAGGTATAGGTATATATTTTTTTTTAATTTATAAAAAAAAAAACAATAGAAATTAACTGTTTCACAAAGTTTGTCTTGTTATTGAAACTGTATTTTAGTTTGTCTCTAGTTTGTTTAATCTACATTTTCAGCAAATATTTAAAACCCATTTTTATTTTCTTACCTATTGTTAGACATTTCATGACTGTCTTTTTAACTTTTCTTAACTTTGGTACTAACGAAACGCATTTAAAAAAAAGATTTTTTTTAAATTATACATCGGTGGTCTACTTAATATCTCCTACAAAAATAAAGCCAATTTGCTCCTGTCGATTTCTTAATATAGTCATTTTATGTGGGCGTATCTAAGTGAATATGACGGGTATATAAATTATTAATAGATATAGAAATAAAAGATTTTTAAACGCTTTTATTGGAAATTAAAAAAAAATCGGCATCATCTAAAATACTCTACTTTTTTAATTTAAGAACATTACTTCGGACGTACAACCTTTGCTAAGTGGATTCAAAAAATGATTCTAAATCGATCACAGAGTAAACAAATTACTAAACTTATTATAAATGTTTCGACAAACACTTTATATAAAAACCCTTTTAAAGAAAAATCTATCCCTTTATAACAAAGCATATGTTCAGACAAAATTTTTATTTAGAAAAGCTAATTTTTCATGATTCATTTTCAAATTAAAATCCAAACACGATAATCATGCACGTGTTATAATTATAACTAATAAATCTTATTACTATAATCAATTTAATATTTTTTTTACCCACCCCCTTTAATATAAATACAAATGTAACATTAAGTAATAGTAAAATGTACAATGAAAAATGAAAGTAATCAACAATTTGGCCTAATTTTTGTTTTATATACAATTCCAGCAAATCATTAATTACATTCACTTTTTATTATACAATAGGACAGACAAGCACAAATACGTTATGGTCATGAACTTACCTTTTCACGAATTTCTTTCATTTGTGCAACATTAAGGCCATCCAATTTGATAGCTTCCTCCTCACGTTGAACGGCATCGGAATCTGAAGCCAAAGAAATATAAAGAAATCAGAAACCATCAGTAAAAGTGCATTTACTTTAAAAAATAAACATAGATGAAATCTTATCTTATAAACACTGACGCACAGTGGTTTACGGACGCTTTTTTTTGGAAATAATTCTGTAACTTTTGAACGATTGGAAATATTTGAATGAAATTTGGCATGGTGATAGTCAAGGAGTATTCGAGTTGGTTTTCAAAAGCACTGGCCCATGAGGGATCGGGAGAGTGATTGATGGACCTTCAAAGTTGATCACCTCGGGTGTTCGACTTTTTTAAAAATTCGCCAAAAATCCATTTATGAATGGATTGAAAAGAAATTTTAAACTTAAGTTCTCCTTCACAAGGTCTACAAAAAATATGCTCACAAGTGTAGGTTATCTCCTTTGGGTTTCGAGATATTTGGATAAAAGGAATTTTCGGGTTGATTTTTTACCTATTTTTTTAAGCTTTTTTTGATCTGGTGGACGCATCTGAAGATCAAAAATTTTTTAAGAATATTCCTTAAAATTGTAACAAAATTCTAAATAATTTTTGTGCAAGTTGGTTATAGATATCTTCTTTCGTTTAAAAGTTAAAAATATTCAAAGTTGAAACTTAAAAAAAATTTTGCTTTTTTTTGAGTTTTTCCCTAAAAGATAGCTATATTTTTTCACTAATAAAAAAAATATTTTCTTAAGAAACATAAAAATATTTTTAAAGTTTTTAAAAGAAAACATAATGAGAATGCGTATAAAACAAATTTCTTGCTAATTGAACTTTTGGTCCTCGCACATGCCCTCTCCAAAAAATGCCAATTTGTAAAAAAAATTTTGGTTTAAATAAAAATTTCTCAAAAGGCAAAGCACCGATTTGAAAAAAATAGTAATGTCCATATTTTCTAATATATCTTTTATTGATTGCAAAAGTTTTTTCTGAAACGAGCTGCAAATAGAGTCAGTGTTGCCATTTTTGTAAAAAAACTCATTTTTTGAAACCCTTTTTTCCCGAGTTGGGAATTGGGGAATTTTTTAGTTAAAATTGTAAATTTTGTTTAGTCTATTGCTTTTAGATCTTATTGGTCTACATGACTACAAATTTTCATTGAGATATCTTCATCTATGTCATTTCTACAAAATATCAAAAATTGAAATTATTTTCCTTTTAAAAGTAGAAAAATAATATTTTTTTGTTTTACGATACAAAGTGTAAAAATATTAACTCACTTAAAAAAGATTTTTAATTGGTGTTCATCTCCTGGACTTTCCCGATCCAATGATACTAAACACGTGTATCAAGCTTCAATACCTAGCCTTTAAAAGCTCTGAAAACTATGCCTCCCATAGCATTTTTAAGCTAAATATTGGAGTATTGGAGAGTAATGTGTGCAAATAAAGTTAATGGTGCACAGTGGTATTAACTCTGCAATTTCTAAACTACTAGACGGATTTTGACAAAATTTGGAACGTCAATAGAAGAGGTGTGAGGCTTTTAGATCAATGTTTAAGAACGTATTTGTCGGTAGCACAGTGGGCTCTACAGTGGGCCAAAGTTGCCTACCTCGGGTATATAAAACATTTGGGGGCGTATAACTTTCCTCAATTGGGTCCGATCTAAAAGATTTTTACGTTTTCGAAAACTTCTTAAAAAAATTAAGAAAAAAACATGTTTACTTTACTACCTCATCTCATATAGTTTAAGAGATATTTGACTCCATAAAATTTTAGTATAATATTTTAACATTACTTTGTAATTTTTCGCAAAAATCTCTAAAACTAAACAAGGTATTACGACTATTTTTGTACATAGTATGGACCTGTGTATGCGAAAATCAGAAATATAAATTTCGGAACAAGTTCTGAAATTTAAATGAAAATTTTTAAATACAGAAGAGTATGCTTTTCGCAAATTTGAGTTTTTTTAGAAAACCGGCCCGTGTGACCCGATTAATAGCCGGGCTCTATCAGATTTTTGCACAGATATTAAAAACATTATACTAAATACAATTTTGTTAAAAAAAAGTTTTGAGATAAAATAAACAATTTTTTTACAGTCACAAACAACACAAGTTTTGTTAAAAAATGGCTGATTTTCGACTACCGCTGGTTGTAGGGTGCATGTCCAAAATTTTTAGAAATATAGTTTATACTGATCCCTCAAGTCCAGCCTTTTAAAAAATGTAAAAAACGAATTGAGTCTTTTGAAAAAATTTTTCAAAAATATTGAAAAAATAATATTACTTTTTTGAAAAAAAAAAAAAAATTTTCAGGCTTTTTTCGGTACACAAACTTTGAAGAATTTTTCTGTGTTATTAAGTTTACATAATAAAGAACTTGTTTCTTCCAGTTCATTTAGAAATTTATCAGCAATCTTGCAGTATTTTTTTAAAAATTTAACGTAGTACAAGAAAAGACAAATAGGCCAAAAAAGGACAGAAGACATACCATAAAAAGCAAAAAAAAATTTTGGATTCAATTATCTCTTAAACTATAAGAGATAAGGTAGTAAAGTAAGCATGTTTTTTTCTTAATTTTTTTAAGAAGTTTTCGAAAACGTAAAAATCTTTTAGATCGGACCCAATTGAGGAAAGTTATACGCCCCCAAATGTTTTATATACCCGAGGTAGGCAACTTTGGCCCACTGTAGAGCCCACTGTGCTACCGACAAATACGTTCTTAAACATTGATCTAAAAGCCTCACACCACTTCTATTGACGTTCCAAATTTTGTCAAAATCCGTCTAGTAGTTTAGAAATTGCAGAGTTAATACCACTGTGCACCATTAACTTTATTTGCACACATTACTCTCCAATACTCCAATATTTAGCTTAAAAATGCTATGGGAGGCATAGTTTTCAGAGCTTTTAAAGGCTAGGTATTGAAGCTTGATACACGTGTTTAGTATCATTGGATCGGGAAAGTCCAGGAGATGAACACCAATTAAAAATCTTTTTTAAGTGAGTTAATATTTTTACACTTTGTATCGTAAAACAAAAAAATATTATTTTTCTACTTTTAAAAGGAAAATAATTTCAATTTTTGATATTTTGTAGAAATGACATAGATGAAGATATCTCAATGAAAATTTGTAGTCATGTAGACCAATAAGATATAAAAGCAATAGACTAAAAAAAATTTCCAATTTTAACTAAAAAATTCCCCAATTCCCAACTCGGGAAAAAGGGTTTCAAAAAATGAGTTTTTTTACAAAAATGGCAACACTGACTCTATTTGCAGCTCGTTTCAGAAAAAACTTTTCCAATCAATAAAAGATATAACAGAAAATATGGACATTATTGTTTTTTTCAAATCGGTGCTTTGCCTTTTGAGAAATTTTTATTTAAACCAAAATTTTTTTTTACAAATTGGCATTTTTTGGAGAGGGCATGTGCGAGGACCAAAAGTCCAATTAGCAAGAAATTTGTTTTATAAGCATTCTCATTATGTTTTCTTTTAAAAACTTTAAAAATATTTTTATGTTTCTTAAGAAAATATTTTTTTATTAGTGAAAAAATATAGCTATCTTTTAGGGAAAAACTCACAAAAAAGCGAAATTTTTTTTAAGTTTCAACTTTGAATATTTTTAACTTTTAAACGAAAGAAGATATCTATAACCAACTTGCACAAGAATTATTAAGAATTTTGTTAAAATTTTAACGAATATTCTTAAAAAATTTTTGATCTTCAGATGCGTCCACCAGATCAAAAAAAGCTTAAAAAAATAGGTAAAAAATCAACCCAAAAATTCCTTTTTATCCAAATATCTCGAAACCCAAAGGATATAACCTACACATGTAAGCGTATTTTTTGTAGACCTTCTGAAGGAGAACTTAAGTTTAAAATTTCTTTTCAATCCATTCATAAATGGATTTTTGGCGAATTTTTAAAAAAGTCGAACACCCGAGGTGACCAACTTTGAAGGTCCATCAATCACTCTCCAGACCCCGCATGGGCCAGTGCTTTTGAAAACCAACTTGAATACTCCTTGACTATCACCATGCCAAATTTCATTCAAATATCTCCAGTCGTTAAAAAGTTACAGAATTATTTCCAAAAAAAAGCGTCCGTAAACCACTGTGTGACGTGTTAAAAAAATGCCACAAAAAAGTTCAATAAACAGACAAACATTACTAGTGTTTTTGTTGGTGGAATTTGCATAAGTGGCTTTTCCCAACTTTTGTACTTACCGGTTCTAGAACCTTCTTTGAATGAACCCAAATCTAAGTCAATTTTTTCAGTGGCAGTTTCCTGTTTGTCATCTTCGGCTTTTATTTGGGTAAAACCTAAAGAAAATAATGTAAAAATTGCAGAAATTACTCGAATTTCATTTTGATTCTACATATAAAATTAAAATTCAGCCGGCTTTTTATAGGGGCGTTTCAACAAAAAATTTTTTGGAAAAAGGAAATAAACTTACCCGCAAATAACAGCAACCCCAATAATAACAAATATTTCATATTGGTTACAATTGAAAATAATTAACTATTACTTATGGAAAACAAAGTAAATTAAGAATAATTTTTCTGGCCACGTCTGCTTAAAATGCAGTTGTTAATTTTTTTGTGAAAATTATTTGCACCTTAAATTGCGTTTATTCCGTTTCGCGTTCAATTAGTTAATGAGTAGAGAGAGCAACACAGACGTCTCTTTATGATTTTTTCCAAAGCAAAAACACATAGTTGCAAAAGAAAGTAGTAACATAAAAAAACTAACTAATAACATATTATTTGATATATTATTTGTCTTCCATAAAAGTTTCAGTTTAATTTCGTAGTCATTTAATTAATTTTAAAACTGATTTTTATTCACAACTAAGTTTTATATTAAATATATCCAGACTTTAAAAAACCTTTGGTACCACATTTTGCAACTCAGAAATTTATTTGTTTTGTTTTCCTGCTTCTTCACACGCAAACGATTTTGATTGGTCCAAATCATTGGTGATGTCCGTACAGAGATTTTTTAATAAACCAAGCGATTTTTTGTGTTAATAGAAAAGGGACACAATTTTGTACTAAACATATTAAGGGCATTCAAATAACTTATTAATAACTTAAAAAATGATTTTGAGAGAAAAAAATATTTGTTTACTACGGTTGGGAAAGTAATTTCAATCAAAGAAAGATTTAACTTGTCCTTGGTACTATTTCATACACATCAGGTTTACTTTATCAGTTTTTCTTCAAATTTCTTTTGAACCTGCATTCACGTTCACATACGAACATTGTCTTCATCAGCTTTCATTTTAATTTCCTTTAATTTCAATCAATTTTTTGAAATTCTCGTTAACTTGATAGTACGGTCAATTCAATTCTATCAGCTTTTACTCATACAAACTCAAGACTTGATGTGCTAAACCTGATTGGTGTGAAATTGGACTTAGTATATGAAATTTATCTTGCTATATCTAAGATAATACAATACCAGTTTTAATCACTCCTATAAATTTAGCATATTGTGCCTAGTATAAGGAACTGGGCCCACAATCATTCAAGGAAATTCCTAAAATGGATTATGGCCTAAAAATATCATTAGGATTTTTTAATGGCTTTTTGATCATAACTGTTCTAAACATCAATTTGAAAGAAGTTGTTTTGAATATATAGACTTTAGATTATTATCTCTTAATAGATACGAACCCCACTACATGATAAAATACCAAAAAAGAAACATCAGTATCTTCCTAAGTCATTTGATTTTTGAATCATGGCTTTGTTTATATTTTTTTTTTCAAAAACTTGTAAGCATTTGCATTATATTTCTTTTATTGATTTTTTTCTCAACATTCTTATACATAAAGTAAACATTTTTCCTCATCCCTTATCTTTTCAAGCCCGTTTGCCAACAAACTAAAAAATAATTCTTTTAAAACATGGAAAAGGTAGTATAAAAATTCATGGTGTAAATTGACACCTAGTTTTTAATTAATCAAGTCCTCAACCTACGTCGCGATTAGAGATGTGTGACTAATCGAAAAAAATTATTATTTGATTAATCGATACAAAAACTTATGAATTAATCGAAAATTCAAAAGTTCTGATTAACCATAGCTATGAATAATCAAATAATTTGGTTTTTGAATAATCAAATTTGAATAACTTGGTTAAAAAAATACATAGAAAAAAATGCCAAAATAATATATTGTGGGCAGTTTTGAACACAAACTAAGCAGACACCTTACTTGTGACGTATGAAAAAGTGGATTAACAGCAGTTAGTGCCGCCATCTTAACCCTTTTATCTGAAAAACAAGTAATATACTACTTTTGTCAAATTTGTGGTTTTGAATGCCGGGTGCCAAATTTGTGGCAAATGGTTGGTGTATAAAGGGACTACTTTTTCCCTTTTTTATCACCATAAGTATCCACAATTTACTCCCAAATCACATGCACATGAAAGGGGAAAAAACAAATCAAAAAAAAAATGTTTTATTACAATTTTATTATTATTCAGATTTTTGATTAATAGATTAATTATGAGTTTCGAACAATCAAAAACAAAATTAATTGAGTAATAAGGCATACGAATAATCGAAAATAATAGTTAATCGAATAATTAATCAAAAATATGATTAATCTGTGTGTAAAAATAAACGATTAATCGCACCTAGTCGCTATAATAAAACCTAGTAAAATTGTGAATGCACTGGGCCCAACTCACTTCCTTGTAGAAAACCCAATTGAATCGATGAAAATTAAATCTTTATTTGTTTTTATTCTGGTTTGATTCTAACATAAATTTCCATGTAAGCTTGTTATTAAAATACAGGCCGTCACTTTTAAGATAATTCAGCGAAATTTGGCATTTATTCCAAGGTCCAAAGACGATCCCTTTTTGAACAAAATCGGATTACTATTTCGGGTATCTCCATCCCTATCGGGAATTGAGGTTTTGATCCTTTACAGACACAAATTTAATTGTATTTTAATAAAATTCAGCATAATTATTGTTTATGATAACCGAAATCAAAGTACCTAATTTTATGAAACGGCCCATATTTGACTATATCTCCTAAAACGACACAATCTCATAAGTCTTTTAAACACCCAGAAATGCACAAAAACGCTGGTAAGTCTTTTAAATACCCAGAAGCTCACAAGAACGCTAGTAAATCTTAAGTTTTTTACTAAAACTTTGCATAAATACATAAACCGATAATTTTTTTAACAAACGATCCACAACTGACCATAGCTCTTATATCAGCCCCTCAGCCGGAAATGACATAAATGTACTTAAATTTCGAAATTTAAAAAAACGACATACGACATCTACTACGAAAGTAAGTACTAGATTAAAGAAAACATCAACAAAACTTCATTAAACTACTACTAACTATCGTATTCGTTTATTCTACAACCGTAATAAGGCTCATTACACTATGCAGCAAATTACGGGTCATCGCCGTCAGCCTCAACAATTCCAATGGCAAATGAAATCAGACTATTAAGTTTATAGAACTGCCAAAGAGTTTTGAAAAGTTAGCTCGAATTTCATTTTTATAGCCTCTTGAAGTTTGGCCATTTTTGCCCATTTTTTGCACTAAGAGTAAAATTTGAAATAATTCCGAATGTTAGTGAAAATTAAAATTTACTTACCCCAGCTTATCCTTGTTTATTGTTTAGACATATTTTTTGATGAAATCAAAATTTTTTGAACAAAAAATACGAATTTTGAACCTCACAGTATCTGATTTTGTAGACATTTTGTATGCACATTCTTGTGATTCATACAATTACAATATTTCAGAGAAAAATAAAGAAAATTGAAGAAATGCTTTTTGAGACCATAAAAAAACCAAAGCGAAAATAAAAAATTTAAAGAACTCTAAAATTTGTATCCAATTCGGAGATGGTGTGGTTCAGTACATGTTCAAAAATTTTTGATTTGACCCTTTTGCTATTTATTTTGTATTTAAATTGGTTTTTTGAAAACATTAATAAAAGTTTAAAATAACGTGTAAGTTTAACTTTAGTTAGTTTAGTTTAATATATAAAGTATGTTTTGCTAATCTAAAAATTAAAAAAAAAATTATTTAAAAGCTTAAATGGACTGTAATATTAATAATTTTTGTCAAAAAAGGACCAACTTTAAGAGGCCATAAAAATGAAACTCGAGCTAACTTTTCAAAACCCTGTGGCAGTTCTGTTAACTTAATAGTTTACTTTCATTAGCCATTGGAATTGTTGAGGCTGATTTTTCTTGTTGCACTTTATTTGATTTTATAGCAGGTAACATCCTTTCCATAAATATTTTTGTTGATATTTTTGAAAGAATTGCTAGTAAACTTCTAGGTCTGTATGAGTTAACTTAATGTTTATCTTTATTTTGCTTTGGAATCATAATAATTTCTGCATACCTTTATTAAGAAGGAAAATAACTTAATTTTAAAACAGAGTTTAATAATGTAGTTAAAACATTTTAAAGACTTTTTGGGCAATTACTTTTGATTTTGGAGGAAATTCTATTACTATCAAAAATATTAAACAATTATTTCCAGAAAGATCTGGCATTTTTTACGCAATTCTAGTACAACTGTGCATCAACGATATTTTGTATTTTCGACTCTGGAGATATATGAAATGTAAATGTATATAACTACTTTGTTCATATTTCTGCTTGTGTTATTGCGTAGAATCTTGCTAGTAGTGACGAAGCGTTATTTACCCATCACTGTTAAAAATTGTAATAGATTCTGCGACCTAAATAAATACAACACTGTGTGATTTAACTCGTTAGTTTTTTTTTGCAAACGCACTTGTTGCTTTTTTGAATGAATGAGAGCGCATTTTCCGTAAATTTCAAAAAGTTTTATTTGGAAAATTTAAAATAAAAGAAAAATTAAATAAATAGAATTACAAAATTAAAACTTGAAAAGATGGATGGAACTCCAAAATTACAACGAAAGGCATCATTGTCGCTATCAACGCGCTTAAATCAAAAAAGACACAGTGGTATGAAATCATCAATTATTGTTTGTTGTTTTTTCTGTAATACGAAGAGGGATGAAAAAATTTAATACTTTAATTGTTTTCTTTTCATAGCATCGCCACAAAATCGCCTAAAGACTGGAAATAATGGATGTATCAATCCACGTGACTCGAATGCAAATTGCGAAACTTTACAGCGTTCTCCTTCTGTGATCTCGATTTGTTCGGATGGTGGCATCGAATGCACTCCGCCTCATAAGAAAATTATAATGAATTTGGATGACAGCCTGGACTATTCGCCTAAGGTCTTCGATAGCAGCTTTTCACCAACTTGTCTTCTTTCACAAACTTTGGCCATCGACAGCCCAGAGGTGGGTTGGAAGTGGAGTCGTCATTCTGCAACTGGTGAAGGAGGTGTGGGTGTAAGACATGGAGTTGAAGAAAATTCAACTCGAACTCCAGATTCTGCATATGCCGCTGATAGCAGCTTTGCTTCAGCTGGTTCCAGTAGTACAGAAGTGTCTAACTTTCGCCCTCGAGGTAATATTTTTCAACAAAGAGTTGTCTATGATGCTCGTAGAGAAGATCAAAGAAAAGTCTTGGAACAGGAATTGCGTCGTGTTGAAAAGACGAGGGCAGAGGAGAAGTTAAAACAACGTTGTGCAAAACTTCAGGAACAATTAAAAAGCGCTGGGACGCAAAAATCTAAAACACAGAGTCAAATAGAGAAACAATCGACTTCAATTTCAAACTGCAGTTCCATGAACGATGTTGAAATGAAAAGTCTGCCATCAACATCCAACACTACTAATGCAACTACAGTCAAATTCCATACAACAGAAATATTAGAAAAACCTGAACTTTTAAATGATTTCTTTAATGACTCTGATTCTGACTGTTTTCTCTTGGAAGCAACACAAGAAATTGAATCAAAAATGGAAGCTAAGACGCAGCCAGCTTTTATAAATTTTGCTAATACTACACCAAAATCATCAACATCATCTGACGACTGTGACTCAATACCTCATGCGAATTCGGCACCTGCCGCAACCACAACTCCTCCTCCCACCAAATGTAAAAGACCTCCTACAGCTTCATCATCTACAAAAAGTGAAAATAAGGAAAAACGTTCTTCATTTTATATGAAATTTCTGGAAGATGACTGTCCTGACGACTGGTTTGTATCTCTTGATGAGGTGATTTTGCAAGCTACACAGTCTAAGAAACCAAAAACTTCGTTGCTACGCTACAAATCAATGCCTGCAGATACCATCAATGTATCCTCAATTAACAAAAAGGATAGCAATGACAATTGCATACTAGATACGAAAATAAATTCTTCAAAGCGGCTGGCAATCTCTTCCGAAGATACCGCGTCGTCTACCTCGACACTCTCCAAAATGAAACGCCATTCGAGCACTCATGCTTTAAGCCCAGCTAGTACAAACTGTAAGTTATAAGCAAATCTATATTAATGTAGATGGTATTTGGTTTTAATATAAATATTAATTAAAAGTTAGCCTTTTCCTCATCAAATTGAAGGTGTTAACTAGACTATACACTTTTTCAATACTATATAGTTCCACAATATCTCATTTGAAGCTTTAATGAAGAGAATTATTGGAATAATTGTGTGCTTTTGAGAAAATCATTTTTTGTAATATGAAAATTGCCTTAATTATTTTCTATTCGAACACACTAAACATTAACAATTTTACTTAATAAAGATTGTTTGTGTGACGATTAATTTGGTGGATCTGCCTATTATTTTGTTTGAGTTTATTAATCGGAAGGACTGTGGATGGTATTATAAGGATCCCAAGCTTCGTTGTACTAAAATGTTGTGACCTTTCTTGCGACGGATTAAAAAACAAGTATTGTTTTACAATGGCTGAATTGGTTTAATCTCTATGTATGTTCTTTGAAAATCCATTTTTTCTCATTAAGAAGGTGATCTTAACCTTTTCATTAAAGGCTAAAGACTAGCACGGATGATTTGTTGGATGTAAATACAGGTATTGTGCAGCCTTAAGGAAAAGCTGAGGATTTAGAGGATTAAACAAAGATAAACACAGTATTTCTAAATTCAACAAACAATTGACGTCCGCTCAAATAATTCTAGATATACAGGAAGATAATTGCGTGACTCGAGAGTGTTTATAACCTTCGCCAGGCCAAGGAAATCGTATTTCGAATGAATAAACGCACTGCTGGCAATAGATGACTCATGTAAAAGAGCCCTTGGATGTACTTGGGTTGTAATCCCAACAAGTATTATCTGGCTCTTCGATTTGGCTGCAAAACAAATTAGCGAAATTAATGAGAGTCATCCGAGTTATCCCAAATTTAAAAATTATTTTTTTAGTTTCTCCAATTTCGTAATCCAAACTTTGAAAGATTTTCTTCTACTAGGTCTTTCCAACGAAGTTTCCGACGTCCTCTTCTACGAGTTCCCTCGGGTCATTTTCGAAAAGTGTTCTTGCTGGAGTATTTTTATCTATGTATATGCACGACATGTCTTAGCCAACGCAGACGATGATGTCAATGCGTTTAACTTTGTCGATGTCAGCGTATAGCTCATATAGCTGATGATTGATTATGGTTGGCAGTCATCTAGCGCAATGTGCTACTGGTTTATTCTACATAAATCTTATATGGGAAATTTTACACCAAAATAGCCAAACTTCAAATAGCTATAACTTTAAAAATTCAGCTAACTTTTCAAAACCCTTTTTGGGTCCTGGTCTACTAATTCTATCATCTACATATGCTCTCATTCGGGAAAAAATCGATGAATCCTAATTTGGCTGACAGTGTAATCAGGACAGCATAACAAAAAATATAATGGGGTGTAATAGTAACGCAAGAAGTTGAATTTTGTGAAGTGGTGTTGTTACAAATTTCCAAGAACATGCTCATTTACATCACTGCCTGAATCTACTTGAATATTAAAGTCTCTTAAAAAAAACAAACTATATTTAAATAGAAAAAATATATCGTCACCTGAAATGCAGAAGCTCGTATTTAACACAAAAAATTGAAACTGATTTTTTGATTGATTATGATGAAGCAACCCAAAATACATCTATCTATGTTTAAGTCCAGGTTTGCGGAGTTTTTCTGAGCCAACAAAGCACAATGGTAGAATCTGTCTAGCAATAAACTTTATCGAGGCTAATGTCGATTCCGCTGATTTTAATAATTCGGATGTCTTAGCATCACAAAGTTCGAGTCAAAGTAACGAAACTGATTTTAGGGGTGCTTCTTAGCATCCGAATTATTAAAATCTGTCGTCAGCGAATGGTGGCATGGTCCAACTTGACTTTAAGAACCGAAATCCTCATGGAATGTCTCCAAATCATCTCTTGCGGAATCAGAGGTTGAAACAAAAGTCTTGAAAGTCCATGTGGCGTTTTTACTGAATATGAGGAGGTTTTAGATAGGTTTTCTTCTCCTGAACGAGCGCTTAGAGTCATCGCGTACATGGTGCGATTTCTTACCGAAAAGAACATGTCTTCAAAATGGTTGAGGTCTCAAGCGATAAGATTAAAAAGGTTAATCCTTGCTATCGGGCGAATCGGTATCTAAAAAAAGTTCATTAATAACTCTGAACCCCTTTTTTGATAATGAGCAAGTCATGTGAGTAAACGGTAGACTAGCTAAATCACCTTCGTTGTCGTATTCGGAAAAACATCCGATCATCCCTCCATATTCTTGTCTAATTATCCGTCTGTTAGTAGATTTTGCCCACAAATCTATTATTCATGGTGGAAACCAACTCATCTTGCGAATTATTCGCAACGAATATTGAATATTGCGTGCCACTTATAATGGTTGCAAACGTTGCATTTTGTATCGCAAACGTACATGCAATTAAATCGTGGCAGCTTTGCCACCTGAAAAGACTACATTGAATAGGCTCTTTACAAATACTAGAGTCGATTTTGCAGGGCCCTTTGATTTAAAGTATTTCACCGCTAGGTCTTGCAAATAAACTTGTGTGTATTTTTATTTGTTTTGCCACTAAAGCGGTACATTTGGAAGCCAAATTTAATTTGTCTACAGATGCCTTTCTGGCCGACTTTCATAGGTTCTTTGCTCGGCGGGGCTGTCCTGCCACAATGTTTTCGGACAATGGAACAAATTTCGTGGGAAAATGAATTTAAAACTTTTCTAAAGGAATGCCAAGCTCGTTTGGTGTCAACCTTTAATATTCAAGGCTTCTCGCGGCGTTTTATACCAACTGCTGGTTTATGGGAGGCAGCTGTTAAAGGTTTTAAATCTCATTTTAGAAAAGAGTCTTATTCAGTAAAATATACATTTAAAGAGCTCTCAACAATTCTCACCCGAATTGAAGCGTGTCTAAATTCAAGACCGCTATGCCCAATGTCCGACAACCCTGGCGAAAATCTAGCCCTGATACCAGATAGTTTTAGATGTTAGATGCATACGATTAAAAACAGCAATTTTATTTACTAAAATTAAAAGGACTTACTACTAGTGTAAAAATTCTGACCACAGATGGATCTGTATTTCCACAAATATGAAATTTCATTCAAATATCTTTAACCGTTTGGGAGTTAGGGGGCTTTTTTTTTAAATAAGTCTTTAAAAAATCACTGTGTCTCCTATTTTTAATTCTTTAAAACTTATGCGTTTACGTTTAATTATGCTTCGAAACTGGTACCATTTTTAGACAAAAAACTTTATGTTTTAAATTTTTGCTTTAAATTTGTATGGTAGTTTAGCCCTTTTGGATTCAGAAAATATTTTACTTGTATGTAGTTAAGACCTTTTGTTTTTTCGCAATTAGTTAAAAACCAAAAGATTTTTAGTTTCTAAAATTTTTTCGCTAATACTTTGTTGACCCAATTCCAATTTTTTTTTTTTTCAAAAAAAAGGATAGAGACAAATTTAATTGAGAATTATAGGCCGATAAGCATTTTAAAATTTGTATCCAATGTTTTTGAGGCGATACTAAAAGATCAAATCCAAAAACATGTCAACGACAGACAATTATTGAACGATAGTCATTATGGATTCTGTGCTGGAGGAAGTACGTCAGGATTGTTATTATCTCTTACAGAGCATATACGCCAAAACACTAATATAAAAAATATCTACCCTTGTTTCTTTAAATTTAAGCAATGCTTTCGACACTATTGATTACAATATATTGGTAACCCAGCTGCATTCCCAATTTGAATTTTCTTCTGCCTCTTGTAAACTTATGCACTCCTATTTAACTGGAAGAAGACAAATTCGTTGGATTAAATGGAATAGAATCTTCAATTTTGAAATGCACAAGTGGATTACGCCAGGGCTCTTCACTATCTCCATAATTGTTTCTTATGTTTGTTAATGACTACTCTAAGTATACTGAGAGTTCAAATTGTAGAATCTTTGTGTTTGCAGATGACATAAACTTGCTCTTTATGTCTTTAATTATGTCTTAAAACAAACTCTGTCTTGGGCAAACATCAACAAAATGAAATTTAACCCTAGAAAAACATTAGCATTGACATTTAGATCGGTTAATGAAGATCAATCAATCAATAACCTAAATATCCTCTTTGATAACATTGCAGTTAAATTTGTAGAAATATCAAAATGTTTGGGCGTGACTTTAGATGTAAGTTTAAGCTTTGGTCTTCATATATCCGAAGTTTCTAGTAAAATATGTTTTACATTGAGGACTTTATATAATTTAGACTGGTACCTACCACTTGGAGTAAGAATTAATTTGGCACATTTACATTTAATGACACATATTAGATACTGCTTGGAGATTTATAGTTTGACTACTAAAACTCAGTTAAGAAGGTTGCGTTTAATTTTTAATCGTATTATAAGATTTATATTTAAACTTAATTTTAGAAATCATGTTTCCAAATACACAGTCCGTTTTTTGTCATGTTCTTTGGAAGACTTTATAAATATGAATAATCTTATAGTTATTTATCGCATATTAACTACAAATCACCTCCTGTTTGAATTATTTCATTCATCACGATCTGTAAGAAATCCTCAGTTCATTTTTCCACGAATTTCGTGCTCTTCTTTTAAAAGATCATTTTTGATAAGGAATTGTAGGCTATGGAACACGCTCCCTATACACTAAAGGAAATTTTAGTTAAAACAATTTTTCTTTTTAATTATAACTTTAACCATTGTTTTTTCATCAATAATTAGGGTACTCGTTAAAACTACTAACTTTAGCAACTCTAAAATTTTTTCTAGTTAGCAATAATGTTAAACGAGCGCACCTCGTAAACTTAATGCTTAAATTATTTTTCCGTATGATTTTGATTTGATTTTGTGTGAAGGCTTATCACGCTTGCGCTTTATTTTCGTTTCCAAAAGCTATGGGTTATAATGGAACAAATTAATTTACATAGAAAATAGTTTTCACGTATTTCTTACCTCTGTCATTATAATTTCTTATTTATTGTTCCAAAAATTTAAATTTTAATAATTTTTTCTGTTTTTATTTTTATCAAAGAACAGTGTTGTCCTGATAAAATTATTTTCTATGAAATATTTGAAACACATTAAAAATACTATTATGGTAACCCCGTCTCTTATGTTTAACAGACAATTTAAGAGCCAAAATTGTTGCTTAAATATAATAGCCTCGTATAAAAATATTCTATACAATTTTTGACACATATTTAAATACGTCTTAAATATTTAAGCTTTAAGAGGTATAAGAGGCATTTAGTAGTTTAAACGAGTACCCTAATAATTTAAAAAGTGTATGTGTATATTAAGATTTTTAGTGAATTTATATATTTTCTCCATCACATATTAAAACTGTATTAATTATATATGGCCCAAATGGGCTCGATTAAATAAATAAACAATAAAAGTTATAACGTTATATTATTAATATAATATTTGTATTTTTAATATAATATTTATTGATTTCGTAAAATTCATAATGCTTATAATAATGTTTAAATTTCTTTAATTTAGATCGAAGTCGAAGACAACTATAAAAATACTCAACCGAAATACTTATTTTGAATTAATTTTTTAGCCGGACATTCCGAAAAACTCATGCTATTATAGCCACTTGATATTCAACATTCAACGCATATTCATCAAATAATTGTTAAAAATTCATAATACATTTAGATTTAAGTTTTTACATTTTTTATGCTTATAAATAACTTCATTCAATCCTTTTAATTGTTACAGTTCTTTTATGAAATACATGCCAATCTTTACAAAATAATTTATAAACAAAGCTATAATTTGATTTAAGTACTTATTTTTTATATAAACTTTATTTTTCATTTTCTTTTATCAATAACTTTACCCCTTTTTTTTATTATAATATAAGCTTTTTTTATTATTAGGTTTTACCATTGATTTGGTAAAACTATTGTAATGTGATGTGAAAAATTTGCCATCTTTTTTTTGTGTTAAAACTAATTTTTCAAATTTATTTTTTTTCTACTAAATGTGATAAAAATAAAATTAGGTCAAAATGCATTATTTAAGCTTTTCATTTCATAACTGAAATAAGAAAAGAAAAAAAAAAAATAACAAATGCATTTAAACAAAAATACTTTATATTATTTGTTTAAGTTTTCTGTATACGTTTTATAATTTTAAATTAAAAATAAAATAAACAAATATGAAATTCACAATGATTTTAAGTACAAATGTCAAATAAAATAAATGTTAAAATTAAGTTAAACACTTTATTCTGAGTTTACAATACAAAGAAGACAATTTAAAATGTATTTATGTAAAATTTTAGATCTTTCTTTAATCAAAGAGTCCATGAAACAAAAATTATATTTAGATGTAGTTGTTTTTGTAATAAATATATCTTGGATTAGGATTTTAATTAGAACCACTATTTGTCTTGTATTTTAGTAGTAAATACATACATACATATATAGGTACTAATAGCAATGCCAAAGATAACACTGCGTTGCAAAACATGTTTTGTTTTTCCAAACACACAAATTTTTTAAAAAATTGTAAATAACTTTAATATTCCGAAGTCGCATATTGCTTATTTGCTACAATCGATACGACTTTATCTAATATTGATCATTCATTTTCCAAATTCTAACCATTTTCGACATGAAAGAGATTTTTGTTTAGAAACCTAAAAATTTTATTGAAGTTTCCTGACAACTTTTTTACCGACAAAAGGGAGACCTAGGCCCTTACCGCGTAACTCGATTCGAAAAGTAAAATCTTTCGAAAGAAATTTCCGAATCGAAAGATTAACCGTACCGTGTAAATCGTTCGAAACGAACACAGTGTTGTATTCACAAACATAAGGGAAAATTTGTGAAAATGTTGGTAGCACTGCTGTTTGACACACAAATTTCCCAAAACAAAACATATCAATGAGCAATTTCAAGTTATTTTTAAATAATTTTATAATATAAATTGCGTTTCCTTATTGTTCGATGATGAGAATGATACGGTACCTGAACGAGTCAAAAAAAAAATTAATTAGAGACTCTTCAAACATAATGGATCTTTCTAATAAAATGTAAATGACCATATACACCCACAATTAAATTAGTAATTACCACAATTAAATTAGAGTATATTGTTTAACAATTTCCAAATCAAGGTCTACAATAGCTTTCTTCATTTCCAATTGTTGAACCTTTCTTTTGGATTTTTCAACTCTGTCAATTTTTTGAAATCGAATTTTTCTTTTAGTAGTTTAATTTTACTTTTTTAAGTTGATTTTTTTAAGTTAAATTTCTAAATTTAATTTAGGAGTTCGAGTTTATACTTTAAAAACAGTTATTGTAATTATAAAAGGTCATTACTAGGATATCTTCTTGATTGGAGGAATTGAAATTTTCATTTAAATTATTTTCAAGACTACATCTTCGTATTAATGTTGGCACATTGTGTGATTAGCTTTTTGTTCCAAACTTTTGTGTCCCAGACATTCCGCTTACAGCTTCCTCTATCGAAAGAAAATTGGACGTTTGCTGTTCTAATCTGCTTGGTCCACCTCCAGTCCGAGAAATACTGCTACGGTTCCTATGACATTTGCTTCTTACGTTATTTTTGTAGAAAGCCCAAACCTAAAAATAAACTTGTCATATATTCCACCATTACCTCATATTGTTTTTTTGGTTGTGTAAATATATTTTTTCGGAATATTCCTTTAAAATGTTAACAATACTAATTTATTATTTGATTCACTTTATAAAAATGGATTTTTATTTAAAAAAGTATAATTTTTATAAATAAATACTTACATTTTCCCCAACTGTCACTACCTAAATAGCTTTCGAACAATTTCCTATCATTTTAAACGACAAAAATGTCCGTTTTCGTAATACACAGTTGGATTTACGAAAGGGAAATTTATTTGTTTAAAGCGAAAAAACTTGTCCGCACTTTCGAAACAAAACATACGAAGATCGTATTAGACAGTACCATTTGTACGAACTCGAAAATTTTCCGTTTCGAATCGAGTTACGCGGTAACTCTTAATGAAATCTTAATAAACATTTTTCGCAAAAATCTCTTAAACTGAACAAGGTATTATCTATTTTTAGACACAGTATTTACAAATATCTTAGAAATTCAGAAATATAAATTTCAGAACTGGTTCTGAAATTTTAATTGACATTTTTGAATGCAAAATATGAGTTTAACAAAAAAAAAAAAACGGGCCGTGTGACCCTATTTATGGCCGGGCCCTATCAGATTTTTGCACAGACCTTACGAACATTAAAATATAATTTATTAACAAGTAAGAGTGTTATATTCGGCTGTGCCGAATCTTATATACCCACCATCAAGTTGTGTTAAATTTAGAAACATATCTCATATATCTACAAGGGTGCAGCTAATTCAAAATCTGGACCAAAACTGGAAAAATCGATAAGCTAATTGGTATTGTTGGTAAAACCTTTGGACTAAATTCGGTTGCCGTAGCTTTGTAGTTCAACATTTGAAAATATTTTAGTGGTTTCCCCAGTATTTACTTTGATCAAAATTCGGTCTCATAACCGGGTATAGTTTTACATTAATAAGTTGTTAAATACTTTTCGTTGTGTTTAATATGTAGTTAGGCTAAACACGTTAATAGTAATACGGCAGGTCCATATATTTCGTTAGAAGTTCCTAATAATAATCAATATAATAATCATATATAAAGTCTGGGCTGAACATGGATTGATGCCTATCTAATTTCATAGGTGTAATCTTAATATAATGAATGTACCTCCAAATCTTTTTGATTGTAGATATAAAAAGGGGATGTTATATATATATAAGAATTATAGCCAAATGTTAACCAATTGTAACAAAATTTTACACACTGGCTGGTATATATATAGAGCTTATTCTTGCAATTTAGTGGCCATAGCTGTCATAGTTTCTAATTTAATAGCTTTTAACTGGCCTTTGCTAAAATTTTTGGTTTCCGTGAGTGTTTTTTATATGAAAGCTAAAGTCAAATATGGACTGTTTCCTATAAAATTTGATAAAGTGATCAAAAATTGCATAAAACTTCCCTATTTTAAATTTAATCATCATAGCTATTACAACTGTATTCAATTTATCAGCATTAATGTGTTTCCGAGGCGGGGTTATATAGGAGCTCTAACTAAATTTGGACCGATTTTGTCCATTTTGAACACACATCTTTTTCAAGATATCCAAAATACTTTTGTAGAATTTTGTCCCTCTAGCTCTTTTCGTTAAGGCGCTATTGTGCTTTTATCTGACGGACAGACGGACATAAACAACCTTTTCCTTATGTATTTTTGTGTTTCCATAAGTTTTTTATATGGGAGCTATGGTAAAATGGTGACCGATTGTGACAAAATTTTGCACACTGGCTGACATTGACATAAGACTTCCTTGTACTTAATTTAGTCTTACTAGTTTTTGTAGTTAAGGGCTATCACGATTTTATCCGACGGCCAGACGGACATAAATCCCCTATTCTTTTTGAATTTTCGTAAGTTTTTTATATAGGAGCTAGGTCAAATGGTGACCGATTGCGACAAAATTTTGCACACTGGCTGGCATTGACATAAGACTTTCTGGTGCCAAATTTAGTGGTTATATCTGTTATACTAAATGTGAACCGATTTTGATGAAATTTTACACGCTGCCTAATGGGCTAATGTAAAACTTCTATATACCAAATTTTATCATCATAGCTGCTATAATTTGTCATTTATTAACAAATAAGCGATTAGCCTAGACGAGTTTATACGAGAGCTATGGTCAAATGTGAACCGATTTTGCCCAATTTCAATACCAAAATTTTCTCAGAGATGAAGAGAATTTCTACTAGCTAGCTAGCTCCTTTCGTTTAGGCGTTATCGTGATTTCAACAGACAGACGGACATCGCTCAATCGCCTTAGAATTTCATAAGGATTCAGAATATATATCGTTTTTGGTTTTTGAGCCAATATTAAGGAAATTACAAACGGAATGATAATCTCAATATACCCCCCATTCTTTTTGATGGTGGGTATAAAAAAAAGTTTTGAAATCAATAATCAAATTTTATTACAGACACAAAAAACTCATGTTTTGTCCAAAAATTTTCGGCCACCGCTGGTTGTAGGGTGCATGTACAAAATTATTCAAAGTATAATTAACACGCATCCCTGAAGCCTAATCTTTTAGGAAATGTTAAAAAAAAATTTAGTCTTTTGTAAAAAATTTTCAAAAATATAGAAATAATAAAGTAGTTTTTTTTTGAAAAAAAAAATAATTTTTTTTAGTACACTAACTTTGAAGAATTTGTCTATGTTATAAACTTTAAAATATAATTTAAAATTTGTTTCTTCTAATTCATTTAAAAATTTATCAGCAATCTCACAGTACTACAAATGATTATAAGCCAAAAAAGGGCAGAAGTCATGCCAAAAAAATGTTTGAAGTCAAATATCTCTTAAACTATAAGAGATAATGTAGTGCAGTATGCATGTTTTCTAAGAAGTTTTCGAAAATATAAAAATCTTTTGGATCGGACTAGATTGGCGAAAGTTATACGCACCCAAAGGTTTTACATACCCGAGGTTGGCAACTTTGCTACACTGTAGAGTCCACTGTGCTACAGACAGATGCGTTCTTAAATGGTATTTTTAAAGATTAACTCCTCCTCTATCGATGTTCCAAATTTCGTCCAACTCCGTCTAGTAGTTTAGAAACTGCAGAGTTAACACCAAAAGAAACCTCATTTGTACCACTGTGCAATGTTACTTTAAATAAAATTTTCTCAAAACTATTTTTTTGACATTGGAACTTTAAGCAACAAGCCAAGAAAGAAATATCCCAAACGATTTTTTATACATACATATTTATTTACATCGGATTGAAAATGATAAAAATTTTTTCGAATTTATAAAAATATTGTGGGATTTTTAATATTTTTTGAACTTCATTGCTTTTTATACCCTTCACCAACATAGGTGAAAAGGGTATTATAAGTTTGTGCTGATTTATGTAACGCATAGAAATATTTGTCTTAGACCCACCTTTTAGTATACCAATAGGTTTAGAATCACTTTCTAAGTCGATTTAGTCAAAATCGGTCCATTATTTATGGTACCTCCCATAGGTCCCACTTCCCGGAATTGATATATAGGCCACAAATATAAATATTTTTTTATGAAGTTTAAAACAAATACAGGGCCTTTACCGCGTAACTCGATTCGAAAAGTAAAATCTTTCGAAATAAATTTCCGAATCGAAAGGTTTACCATACTGTGTAAATCGTTCGAAACGAACACAGTGTTGTATTCACAAACATAAGGCAAAATTTGTGGAAATGTTGGTAGCACTGCTGTTTGACACACAAATTTCCCAAAACAAAACATATTAATAGCAATTTCAAGTAATTTTTAAATAATTGTATAATATAGATTGCGTTTCCTTATGGTTCGATGATGAAAATGATACGGTGCCTGAAAGAGTCCAAAGAAAATTAATTAGAGACTCTTCAAACATAATTGATCTTTCTAATAAAATGTGAATGACCATATACACCCACAATTATATTGGCAATTAGAACAATTTAATAAATTAGCATTATTAAATTAGAGTATATTGTTTAACAATTTCCAATTCATGGTTTAGAATGGCTTTCTTCATTTCCAATTGTTGAACCTTTCTTTTGGATTTTTCCAACTCCGTCACTTTTTTGAAATCGAATTTTTCTTTTAGTAGTTTAATTTTTCTTTTTCAAGTTGAATTTTTTCTTTTTAAAGTTAAAATTCTAAATTTAATTTAGGAGTTCGAGCTTAAATATTTTTGGAACCCTTCATTAAATTCTTTCAAAACAGTTATTGAACTCTCTTGGTACGCTATTTATACCCTTCACCACCATAGGTGGAAAGGGTATTATAAGTTCGTGCTGATGTATGTAACACATAGAAATATTTGTCTTAGACCCACCTTTTAGTATACCAATAGGGTTAGAATCACTTTCTGAGTCGATTTAGCGATGTCCGCCCGTCCGTCCGTCCGTCTGGCTGGCTGGACCCCCATGTAAAACTTGTAATCAAACTACAGGTCGCAATTCTAAAGATAATTTAATGAAATTTGGCACAGATCATTTTTTTGATAATGGGACCATGGCTATTGAAATTAGTCAAAATCAGTCCATTATTTATGGTACCTCCCATAGGCCCCACTTCCCGGAATTGACATATTGGCCACAAATATCAATATTTTTTCATGAAATTTAAAACAAATACTGCTTATGTAAACTAAAATCACTGTACCAAATTTCGTTGAAATCGGTCCACATTTGACCATAGCTCCCATACAAACTCTTCTTTAAAAACGCACTAAATGAGACAAAAAAATCACTAATACGCTTGTAAATCTAAAGATAATGAAAATTTTGAGTTTATTTTTTGCATACATAATTTTTGTAACAACTGTAATCAATTTGCCAAATTTCGAGATAATCGGTCCACATTTGACCCTAGCTCTCATATAAGTCCAAATGACGGAAACATTTGGAGTGGAGGAATTGAAATTTTCATTTAAATTATTTTCAAGACTACATCTTCGTATTAATGTTGGCACATTGTGTGATTAGCTTTTTGACCCAAACTCTTATAGCTTCCTCTATCGAAAAAAAATTGGACGTTTACTGTTCTAATCTGCTTGGACCACCTCCAGTCCCAGAAATGCTGCTACGGCTCCTATGACATTTGCTTTTACGTTATTTTTGTAGAAAGCCCAAACCTAAAAATAAATTATTTTTTCCAGCACTTGACATCACGATCAGCCGGTCCAAGTGTATTGAAATCACTGAAACTTTTTCCACATATGACTTAATTTGTTTTTGGCATCAAGGACATTTAAATGTCCCTTTGCCAAGCCATGATACCTTGTCATATATTCCACCATTTCCTCATATTGTTTTTTGTTTGTGTAAATATATTTTTTCGGAATATTCCTTAAAAATGTTAACAATACAAATCTATTATTTGAATCACTTTATAAAAATGGATTTTTATTTAAAAAAGTATAATTTCTATAAATACTTACATTTTTCTCAACTGTCACTACCTAAATAGCTTTCGAACAATTTCCTATAATTTTAAACGACAAAAATGTCCGTTTTCGTAATACACAGTTGGATTTACGAAAGGGAAATTTATTTGTCGAAAGCGAAAAAACTTGTCCGCACTTTCGAAACAAAACATACGAAGATCGTATTAGACAGAACCATTTGTACGAACTCGAAAATTTTCCGTTTCGAATCGAGTTACGCGGTAACCCCCCAGCTTATGTAAATTAACATCACTGTACCATATTTCGTTGAAACCGGTCCACATTTGCTCTTCTTTAAAACATACAAAATGAGATAAAAATCACTAAAACGTTCGTAAATCTAATGATAATGAGAATTTCGAGATAATCGGTCCACATTTGACCCTAGCTCTCAGCTAGGGTCAGCTTAAATATATATGTTTTGAGAAAATATTTGTATGATGGTAAAATTTATCAAATATTTGTCTTGATACAGGAAAAATAACACCTTTGACCTTAGTGGTGAAGGGTATCGGTTTCCCGATATCTGATCTGAATAAAACTTTCTATTTGGATTATTTCTTTAAAATGACGTAAATATATAAGTTTTGAGAAAATGTTTGTATGATGGTAAAATTTAGCAAATATTTGTCTTGATACAGGAAAAATAACACCTTTGACCTTAGTGGTGAAGGGTATCGTATGGTCGGGCTTGACCGACTAAAGCATCTTCTTACTTGTTTATAACTAGTATTTTTTTTTGGAAAACCTTTAATAATTAATAAAGTTTTCAACCGATTTTAAAGTAATATATCTCATTAGAAAGCTTATTGAGTTCTCAAAACCATGCTTTTAAACCCTTTTTTGAGAATGTATTTTAAGTGGACATTTTTTTAAACATTTGAAGAAACACCTCATTTTTTTTCCTAAATAACTGGCCTGTCTCAACTTTGGCGTCAATTCGGCACGGTTTCCCGATATCTGATCTGAATAAAACTTTCTATTTGGATTATTTCTTTAAAATGACGTATGTTCAACAAAAAAAAAATAATAATAATAAATCTCGTTCCGCAAAATGTTGTAGTCCTGTGTAAGGTTATTAAAATGTTTTCCTTTTTTACTTTGTAAGATAAATTAGTTTTTCCCTATAAATGTTATTATTGAGCTTCTAATTATTTAATGCTTTATTTCCTATTTCTCGATTTTTTCATTATAATTGTATTTTGTGATAATTCCAATAAAATGTTATGATTTAGTTTTAGTTTCGACTACTAAATATTTATTTACTATTTATACATAAATATGTATGTATGTCTGAGTTATATACTTTATTTATAATATATTAATAAACTGAACCAAATATTAAAAGAACGCAATCTATAGATAACATCTATAGATAACAAACCATATTTCAGAATTCGTAGGTCATTCTTTGAAAGTTTTTTTCTATACTTAGTCTTTCTGTGGAAGTTTCGGAACTCCTTTTGTTATTCCAAATTTAGCTTTTTAGCTTTAAGGTGTTAATGTAGTTCCCCAGGTGATGCCACGAGGAGTTCAGTGTCCACAGTTAAGATGAAGGATAGCGAAAATAAGTCTGGGCTTACCAAGTTAAGACCAATCAGAACCGTTTTTTGGTATCCAACATCCGAATAAAGGGCTTATAGTTTTTAAAAATACGTAAATGAGTTTTTCAAATAGACACTTTCAAATCCAGTTTATGAGATTTCATAAAATTGACTTTTTTTAATTATCTCTGATTTTTTCCTGTTACTCGTGCCCTTATATTGATAGAATGTTTCGTTATCGTTACTTCTTTATTATCATAATGATTACAATGAATTAAGTTGTGTTATCAGTTAAGTTTATTAATAGATGTATCAATTTGTTCGATTTTTATTAATTGACAGTAGCCAACTAATGGGGAAATCTGATTTGATGTCAATACACAAATAGAAACTGTGTTCGAAAAAATGTGAAAATTAAAATTTTATAAAAAGTAAGAATGCAATGAAAACTTTTAACCTGAAAAGGCTAATATCTTAGCGATATTATTTTTAATATCGCAGAAGTGACAGTCCTTGGTCGGTTCCGAAGAACCGACTATCGTTAGAACGCTAGTAGTAGTTAGTGTGGCAGTTTGGTAATGAGACTCACTAATACAATATTACTGGCTCAACTCAACCAATCCGGATTATTTTGAAAAGGTCTTAATATTCAATCAATACTAAGGTTAACTTCATTTTGTTGAGAGATCTTTGGTTATCCAAAATTAATGTTACATTCAGGAAAAGACTTAATGGCAGCTTTCTATCAGGGCCCTTACCGCGTAACTCGATTCGAAAAGTAAAATCATTCGAAAGAAATTTCCGAATCGAAAGGTTAACCGTACCGTGTAAATCGTTCGAAACGAACACAGTGTTGTATTCACAAACATAAGGGAAAATTTGTGAAAATGTTGGTAGCACTGCTGTTTGACACACAAATTTCCCAAAACAAAACATATCAATGAGCAATTTCAAGTTATTTTTAAATAATTTTGTAATATAAATTGCGTTTTCTTATTGTTCGATGATGAGAATGATACGGTACCTGAACGAGTCAAAAAAAAATTAATTACAGACTCTTCAAACATAATGGATCTTTCTAATAAAATGTAAATGACCATATACACCCACAATTAAATTAGTAATTACCACAATTAAATTAGAGTATATTGTTTAACAATTTCCAAATCAAGGTCTACAATAGCTTTCTTCATTTCCAATTGTTGAACCTTTCTTTTGGATTTTTCAACTCTGTCAATTTTTTGAAATCGATTTTTTCTTTTAGTAGTTTAATTTTTCTTTTTTAAGTTGATTATTTTTAAGTTAAATTTCTAAATTTAATTTAGGAGTTCGAGTTTATACTTTAAAAACAGTTATTGTTATTATAAAAGGTCATTACTAGGATATCTTCTTGATTGGAGGAATTGAAATTTTCATTTAAATTATTTTCAAGACTACATCTTCGTATTAATGTTGGCACATTGTGTGATTAGCTTTTTGTTCCAAACTTTTGTGTCCCAGACATTCCGCTTACAGCTTCCTCTATCGAAAGAAAATTGGACGTTTGCTGTTCTAATCTGCTTGGTCCACCTCCAGTCCGAGAAATACTGCTACGGTTCCTATGACATTTGCTTCTTACGTTATTTTTGTAGAAAGCCCAAACCTAAAAATAAACTTGTCATATATTCCACCATTTCCTCATATTGTTTTTTTGGTTGTGTAAATATATTTTTTCGGAATATTCCTTTAAAATGTTAACAATACTAATTTATTATTTGATTCACTTTATAAAAATGGATTTTTATTTAAAAAAGTATAATTTTTATAAATACTTACATTTTCCCCAACTGTCACTACCTAAATAGCTTTCGAACAATTTCCTATCATTTTAAATGACAAAAATGTCCGTTTTCGTAATACACAGTTGGATTTACGAAAGGGAAATTTATTTGTCGAAAGCGAAAAAACTTGTCCGCACTTTCGAAACAAAACATACGAAGATCGTATTAGACAGTACCATTTGTACGAACTCGAAAATTTTCCGTTTCGAATCGAGTTACACGGTAACCCCCCAGGAAATATGTTTATTTAAATTTACTGTTGTGAGGACATAACATTTCAGCCGATCTGCTACTTTCCATATGGCCAAAATTTCGAAATGAAAATGTTGACTGGCGGCAGATATTCATAGAATTTTATAAATTTTAAAGCATTATCAGAAGAGTTAGTACTCTAATGCTTATATCTTTAAAGTAATTTTATTATAATAACGGGTTATCCATTTTGCGGTTTGAAAAGTGAACGTAAATAAAACACATATAAAATACTTTTTTCATGATATTTATTTTTTATTATAAAGTTTGAACGTTGACACTATTTATGTGTGAAACACCACATTACTAAAACGACCACCACGCGAAATGTTGCTTCTTTTGAGGTAATTTTCGACCACTTTTTGACACACATTGGGCGGTATTTCAGCCATAACTTGACGAATGTTGGTTTTTTAAGTGCTCAAGAGTTAAAGATTTATCTGCATAAACACGGCCCCACGAAAAGTCTAATGGTGTCAAATCGCATGATCTTGGTGGCCAGGAAATATCTCTTGAAATAAGCCATATTCGCTCCAGTTGTGTGGCATGTGGCGCCGTCTTGTTGAAACCACATATTTCCCAAGTCGGGTATCATATGACCATAACGCTCTGACACATTCGCATTTTTGGCAACACTTTCACTTACAGCAGCGGAACAAGCGAAACGATGATGCACCGGCCTTACAATATTTGTAACCGCTCCAGTCTCTTCAAATTTCTTCACAATTTTGCCAATTGCTTGTGTAGTTGGACGATTATGTAAACCATAATCTCCTCTTAAAGCACGATACGATCCATTTTCGTCAATTTCAGACTTTCAACTGAAAAGAAAAAAATTGGTTTAACAACTTATTTTGACAGATGTCGAACTCCAGTCCTATACTATTGAAACCACGAAATGGATAACCCTTTATATATGAAGTATTGTCTTGTTGGTGTGTGCAATTTTAAGACTTTCACATTAGTGTGATTCCTAGAAAGATTTCATTATTACTGATGTAAAATATAAGTTTAATGTTACCTTTTTAACATCCTTAACCCATACATTCTAAAAATTCCGTTTTGATAGAAGTACATATAAAAAAGGTATCCGATTTCTAATTCGGGCTGGTCATGAATACATTTTGCTCACAATATTTATCAGGATTCAAACGCTCTTGATGTTCTGGGCATGAAAATTCAATGTGATGTCCGTTGGACTAACCACATCTTGCAAATGTCGAAAGAAGCATTTAAGTGCCTCGGTTATTTAAAACGTTGTAAAATTCACTCAAACTTATGCGGAAGTTTGGAAGACTTCTACGGGAAGTTTGTTCCATATACGAACTGTGCGGCTAAAAACGAATTTTCACGATCTACTGTCTAGTCGACCACGAATGGATGTGCTCTAGAAGAAGAACGCGTGTTCCGCAGAGATACATGGCTTTCAGGAACAAAATTCCTGATATCTTCAGAACAAATGACATTGTAGTTTTTTTTTAAGAGGTGAAATCATCGAAAGATGATTTCATAACTCGCTAAAACACTATATACGTCTTTGCTGGCTAGATAGGTTATATCGATAGAACAGTGAGATACACCCCACATTGCGACGATGCTCCAGTGAATCAATAGAGTAGGAAAACCTACTGTCACTGATAAGCATCTTCGCCCTTTCCTGTACGCGGTCGAGAAGCTCCAAAATAGACTTTGAAGCACCGGCCCATACGTGAGAGTTGTATTCGATTTTCGGTCGGATATAAGTCGTATAAACAATAAGGACACTTGATTTCCTTTTGCACCGCTTTAAAAAGCCGAGGCATTAAATGCTTCTTTCGACACTTGAAAAATGTGTTTAGTCCAACGAACATCACATTAAATTCTCATGCGTAGAACATCAAGAGTCTCTAATTCATCAATGCCACCCATAAACACAGATGAAGCAACATGATTGGACATGCGCTTGTGTGTTAATACACAACATTTGGATCTTCCGGGCATTAAAATCGACCATATTTGTGCGTCCCCATTCAGAGATTGTACTAAGATTCTGGTTTAACATTTCGTTTATGTGTTGTCTCCTGGCCTCAATCTCCAAAAGGCTTGGTCTATAATTAAATGAGTTTGAATGGCAAATGTTGCTATCAACTGCAAAAGTTATTTGGATTGGAAGTTTGAAGTAGGAGGTCATTAAAAAATATAAGAAATAGGGTAGAAGAAAGAACGGAGCCTTGCGGTACCCTTGAATTATTCTTGAACTCGTTTGATAGATCTCATCTATAACAACTCTTATAGTGCGGTACCTGAGAAAATTTGATATGAATCGAGGGAAATTATTACCGACACCAGACTCTATCGAACGGCTTGGAAATATATAAAGCCACAATCTTACTTTCGCCAAAACGGTGTATTGAACGACGCCACTTTTCTGAGAGAAAGGCCAGAAAGGCCGTAGGGCGGTCCTTACGAAATCCGCACTGGCGGTCGCTTAGTAAGCTTTAGACTCCAGATAATTAACGAGATGTTAGAACGAAGGGGAATTCAAAATTATTAGGTAAAGTCATAAAACATTAAAAGATCCACAAAATTATTTTAATGATCGTAAAGATATCAAAAGAACGTGTTTGCTTTATATTGCTTGAGCATTTGACTTTGCTCTTTGCAAAGTGGTTGCCCCACAGTTTCTATCTTTTGATTCAAAAATTTTGAATAAAAACAAAAATAGCATATTGATGATTCTGGGCAGTGTTTATCCAATTATCAACATAAAAAACTGGAACTTTTGCGTAAATATATGAGAATGGATAAATCATAGATCCAACACTTCACTTTAGAATCAAAACAAACGTTATCGGTGCGGACAGCAATAGGTGAAACTCTACTTTGTTGCAAAAGATAAATTGTTTTACAAAGTGGTATTGAAATGTTAGAGCGGCAATGGGATGACTGCGTTGCTGTTGATGAAGATAAAGTTGATGAATAAAGCTAATTTTAAACAAAAAATTAAGTTTTTCTTGTTAGGTTCAGGACTTTTTATCCGATGTATTATTCGCAAAATTCTTGCCTATGTTCATTTAAATTTGGATGACAAACGGTCACCAAACGATTTGGTCCATAATAGGCAATCATTGTACTAAGGGAAATGTCTGGACGAACTTTCATTAAATTACCGTATTTAGCCAGCAAGACGGGCGTTATAGCTTTCTGAAAATCAAGAGTACAAAGTGTTCCCAAACAAAGAGTGATAAACATATTACAAAGTACAGTACCTGGTAGACCGAGCCTTGCTCGGAGCTTTATGATAAGTATTTTGAGGAAAATTTTAAAGTTTTTATATATTTTATATTATAAAGTGCTAAAATAAATTTAGAGGAAAGACATTGTAGAAATATTCAGTAAATTTTGAATTATTTGATTTATTTTGTCCGACCAACACATAGTTTGCATAGTTTACAGTTTAACTCATTTTGAATAATTTTGCAAATTATTCATATCAACAGAAACCTCTGTCGACTCATGCGCAACAACTTTGCTAAAGATTATAGTCTGATCAAATGCACAGTTTACGATTTAATTCATTTTGAGTAGTTTTCTGTGGCGCCACCTGTCGGACTTTGCTTATTCCAATTCATAAAACTTCTTCGGCTTATCCGTAACAACTTTGCTGAAGATTATAGCATGATTAAATGTACAGCATACGATTAAATTGACTTTGAGTAAATTCAGTAGCGCCACCTGTCGAAATTTCTTCATACCAACTAAGAAACCTTCGTCGGCTCATGTGCAACAACTTTGCTAAAGATTGTAGCATGATTAAATGTACAGATTACGATTAAATTGACTTTGAGTAAGTTTCTGTAGCGCCACCTGTCGGAAATTATTCATACCAACTAAAAAGCCTTCGTCGACTCATGCGCTACAACTTTGCTAAAGATCATAGCATGATCAAATGTACAGTTTACGATTTAATTAATTTTTAGTAATTTTCAGTGGCGCCATCTGTCGGAAATTAGTCTTATCAACTTTAAAACCTTCGCCGGCTTATCCGCAACATCTTCGCTAAAGAGCATAACACAATCAAATTCACAGTTTACTATTCTATAAAGAACATACATACAGACAAACATTCATTTGTTTAAAATAATACTAATTTTTCCCCCTTTTTATTCCCTAATTTCTAAAAGTTCCATATGTATATTTGGTACTTTTTTGGTGCCAATTGAATTCGGTACATTTTTTTAAAACGCATTTAACATAATGTATAATGTTCCTATTCATATTACTTTGGAGATGTTAAGTTATCATTTTATCCCTATTTTACCCATTTTGGCTCCAAAATCAAAAAAGTACCAAATACGTGTTTCATGTTTTTTTTACATCTATTGATTGCAGTACCAAGTTTCTTTCTATATTCTTTAGTTTAAAATATAAGAGTGGGTTAAAAAGGTGCCAAAAAAACTATTTTCACCCTTTTTTACCCCCTATCGGACATAGTTTCAAAAAAGTACCAAACACCTGTCCGCTTATTTTCAAAGCTGTTTAAAACGTAATTTTAATTTTGTTTCTATACCTATTACTTTCGGAGACATAGCGTTTTCGATTTTTTCCCCTTTTTACCCGTTTTTACCCTCTTAGAGGTAAAAGTTCCAAAAGTCCCTTCTTCTTCGACCTATACGTCAAAAAAGATACCCACTGTCCAAATTTTATCAAAATCGTTAGAGCCGTTTTCGAGATAGCCATTCTATATATATATATATATATATATATATATATATATATATATATATATACAATTATTGCTCGTTTAAGAATAATAGATATGTATTTTTAATAATTCGATGTAATTAATAATGACTTTAATAGAAGCTTACGAACTTTATTAATATTTATTATAATTTGCATTTGCCCATGTCCCGTTGTGATGTTTCAAGTGGTTAATGCTATAAAATAGGGAGATTTGCATGGGTGTATGAATGAATACATGGTTTTAAGCATGTTGCTTTTGTACATTTCTTATAACCAGTGTTGCCGCTTTATCGTTATCGAGACATTGTTCTATTCAAATAAAAAAAATTTTTGAGTTATAGGAAAAATGTTGGTAAATGAAAAAAAAAAAAAAAAATCATCTTAGATTCATATCATATGTTCATATGTTTTTTGAAAAAATATAAGTTTTACTTTAAACTTTAGATTAAATCGGTTGCTTTGGTCATCGACCGCACAGAAGAGCTACATCAAAAACCTATTCTTTAGTTTGCCCATTTGTGATAATTTTCATTTTATATAGAAAATTTTTCTGTTCGTACCTACTTAATATTTTCTCAACGGCAGCACTTATTTTAATACATCTAATGAATATCTAGGCTTCAAAGGTTTTTCTCTATTTGTTGTCATTAAGAGTTGACGTCATTACTTCATATGGGTTTGATTTAATTTATATATCCATATGTATGTATTTCCTTTATGAAGAAAAACTACCGACTATTGCAAATTTTTACGAAAATGGTAAGAGACGAAGTCAAAATACATGTATGTACATTAGGGTTCACGTTAAATAATACGTTAAATAAATACATGCTGTGCGAATTTGTTTCAAAATTCCATAGGGGGAACACGTACCGCATCCGCCCTCAAAGTGTTAAACTTTTTTCAATGGGAAAAAATTATTTTCGGTTTTACCTAAATATTAACCACTGAGAATTTAAAAATTTAATGGAATATAAAAGAGAACTAATATAACTTTATTTTAAGTCATCACAATTAAAAATCCATGAAGTAGTTTCGGAGTTATTGCAATTTTCTCCCGAAAATTCGTGTCCTGGACGACAAGCCAAAAAATTTGCTTAAGGATAAATAAATTTCAATTTACAATTTCATGACCTGCAAGTACTAAATAGTTGAGTTTTGTTGAAATATAAGGGAATTTACTTAGTTTTTTTTCATATTAGAGGTGTCGTCAAGGACACGAATTTTCGGGTAAAAATTGCAATAACTCCGAAACTATTTCATGGATGTTTAATTGTGGTGACTTAAAATAAAGCTTCTTCAAAATTTAGACAAAACCGAAATCACTCCCATTTTTTCCCATATAAAAAAGCTTAACACTTTGTGGATAGATGGGGAACAGGTGGTTCTCCTTATGGAATTTTGAAAAAATGTTTTTATGCTAAGTATTCAATTTCGCACTTTCGTAAAATAAGGTTCATCCTAATGTACATATCTAAAAATGTAACAGTTTTCATGTAACATTTTTAATACGAATTTATTCAATTATATTAGTTACAGTGATTTTCTATTAATGTGTGGACTTGGTCGACTTGTTTCATCTCTTCAGTGCTGGTATTATGGCAGTCGTTACTATATAACGGGTTATCCATTTTGCGGTTTCAAAAGTGGAAACATATAAAATATTTTTTCATGATATTACAAAGTTTGAACGTTGACATTATGTGTGAAACACTACATCATTAAAATGTCCACCACGCAAAATGTTGCAAGCATTGATTCTTTTGAGGTAATTTTCGACCTCTTTTTGACACTATTGGGCGGTATTTCAGCCATAACTTGACGAATGTTGGTTTTTAAGTGCTCATGGGTTAAAGGTTTATCTGCATAAACACGGTCTTTCGCGTAGTCTCACAAAAAATGGTTAATGGTGTCAAATCACTTGATCAGTGATATAGCCAGTTGATTACCCTCTTGTTGAAGCCGCATATTCTCCAAGTCGTATTCTTCAATAGGAGGCAAAATAATGCTCCGAATTCACGGTGAAAGTAGTTCCATCGTCGTTTTCGAAGAGGTTAGGTTCAATCACACCTTCGGACTAACGAGTGCACCAAACAGGTACTTTTTCTGGGTATAATGGCCTCTCTTCAATTACTTGAGGATTCTCAGAACCCCAAATACGACAATTTTGTTTATTAACATACCCACCGAGTAGGGTTGCCAGTCAGGCTGGATTCGACTGGATTGTCCAGCTTTTTTAGTACTTGTCCAGTGTCAAGCTAAAATTAAATTTGTCCAGCTAAAAGGTAAAGAATTCAAATTTTTTGAATATTTTTAAAGAAAAACTATTTTTTTTAAACTTTTGCAAAAGTGTATTTTTTGTTTTACTTAAGTAATTGCTTGATCAAGTTCATGTTGTAATAAATATACCCTCTATAAAATTTCCCCATTGTACTTTACTTCAATGGCCTAAATCAAAAACCTGTTAAGGCCAAAGGCCGAGCATATTTTAGAATTCCATGCGCTTCAATCATGTGCGCATATTCTCCAATTTATAGGTCAAGCTTTGAAAGATTTTCCTCTACTTGGCCTTTCCATCGAATTTTCGGACGTCCCCTTTTACGAGTTCATTTGGGATCGTTTTCAAATACTTTTGTTGTTGGAGTATTTTCATACATGTCCCAGCCAACGCAGCCGGTGCTGTTTGATTCGTTTTACTATGTCGATGTCAACGTATAACTCATACAGCTCATTGTTCATTCAATGTTGATATTCATTGTTGATGTAAACTGGTCCAAAGATTTTTCGTAGAATCTTCCTCTCAAAAAGCGTTTTGTAGAGCGTAGTTTAAGTTCTTACAGAGGGAGCTTTATTTCTAAATCTGCCTGATTATGATTCTACGATTTCGAAACTTATATCGCTGTTTATGTTGAAGGCGATACCAAGGTAAACTAATTTTTTTACAACCTCGTAGTTATAGTTCTCAACGATCATA
Organism: Stomorhina lunata; assembly: GCA_933228675.1. Taxonomy (NCBI): domain Eukaryota; kingdom Metazoa; phylum Arthropoda; class Insecta; order Diptera; family Rhiniidae; genus Stomorhina; species Stomorhina lunata. The sequence continues at coordinate 94,848,402 of OW121740.1, read as the reverse complement.
AGTGGTCCAATTCTTGAGGATTGCCTGTTTGTAGAAACCAGGAGTTTTGTTTTGATTCATTGACAACTAGACCCATCTTATTACATAGATTCCTTCTTAAAACTTGAAAAGGCGGCAGTCAAATCGCGCTATGTGCGTCCCATGATATCAATGTCATCGATAAACCCGATTAGCATGTGTTTTTTGTTGAAAATTGTTTCAGATCTCGGACAATTACTTTTTCTCTCAATATCGCTGCGGTTAATTACGGTATTCGAAATTTGGTTTATCAAAAATTTAAAGATCCATCGAAGCAAATTATTAAAGCAAGTTTTTTACTATTAATGTCCAGCAAATTTTAAGATTTTTAAGCTTTTTTCCTTATGTCCAGCTTTTTCAGGATTTGTGTCTGGCAACCCTACCACCGAGTTAGAAATGTGCTTCAACGCTAAGGAAAATTTTGTTCGAAAAATCGCCGTCCACTGCCTGTCGTTCAAGCACCCATTTCACGTATCTACGATGTTTCGAATGGTCAGCTGGCTCCAGTTGTTCTGTGAGGTGTAGATCTAAATGCAAAATATGCCATTATGTGCCGTAAGACAGTCCTAATTTCTGAGAACGACACATCGACACATTTGGATCTTCGGCAACACTTTCACTTACAGCAGTGATATCTTCAGCGGAATGATGATGCACAGGCCTTACAATATTTGTCACAATTTTGTCAATTGCTTGCGTAGATGGAGGACTATTCCAGTTCTATACTTTTGAAACCATGAATATTTATCATATAGCCTGGAAATTGTACCTCCATCTCTGCAGAACTTTCTCTACTTCCATTTTATTCAGCCATTAAATGTTCTTTAGGAATAGAAAATATTTAGAAGGTTTTCCCTGATAAAATGTTCTTTAGGAATAGAAAATATTAAGAAGGTTTTCCCTGATTTACTGGGAAAAAAGTTTATGATGTTTTGTAAAATATTTTATGTAATTTCTTGAATATCGAAAAATGTCAGTTTTTAGGATAGTGTCTCCTGATCGATTTATCATCGCTAACTTCTAGTATATACTTAGAGGGGATAAACACGGAACGTTTTATCTTCCAAGCTAAAACACAAAACGGCAAGAGTTACTTTAAGAGCTACTTTCTAGGAAATATGCTAATAGGGTTTAAAAAAGAGGGAAAACTATATTTTGTACCTTTTCAATTTAACCTAAAAACAAAATTTTGACATCTACATCTGCCTTTAATATAGCAAGGATTATCTTGAAGTCGTTTCATCACGTTCAGTCTATTCAGCTGATTGTTGGAGGCTTGTTTCATGCATTGTCAGACATAGACGCAAAAATTCGGCTCCAATAATGATTAAGTTGTTTTTTTTTTCATTGTGAGCGCACGCAAAGTAAGTTCAGCAATTTGTACAGAGCTTTTGCAGACCGAAAAATTAAGTTACGATCTTTACAACACTTTTCTTAGATATCTTCAAAATCTCAGCTAAAATATGGATCAATTATTTACGGATATCCAAAATTAGTTTACAAACACTTTTTGATGTTTTCTTTGTGGCCTCCACTACGTGCATCGTCTTTCGATCTCATTTTAACTTGTTTTAACTTAGCAAACCACTTCATAGGGAATGAATTTTCCGGTGTTGAGTTCGAACAAAGTTTATTAAGCCAAGATTTTAAATATTTACACTGTGCTTGTTGAAAAACCCGACAAAATTGAGACCTAGTGGGTAAAAATAATTCGAGTACGCTGAATTTAATGGTGCGTTTTTTTAGGTTAGCTCTAGTTTTCGAGATATAGCGTTATGAAAAAATGGAGGAGGTTATACAATAAATATTCGCGTTACTCGAAAACTGTTTATTTTCTTGAACATATTAAAAAAATCGATAATAAAAACTGCATAACTGGATTATGAAATTTTAAATGAATTTTTGAAAATGAAAATTTTTGTGATTTTTCAAAAAAAAAAAAAATATTTTTTTGTTGCAAACAAAAAATTTATTTCCAAAACGACTGGTGAGATTAAAAAAATAATTCGTGCTTCTGAAAGATAATTTTGTTGCCGAATTTTGGTTTAAGAAAATAAACAGTTTTCGAGTTATGCGAAAATTTATTGCGCAACCTCCTCCTTGTTTTTATAATGCTATATCTCGAAAACTAGATCTAACCCAGTTTCACGGTTAGCCCCATTAAATTCAGCATTCTCGATTTATCTTTACCCACTAGGTCTCACTTTTGTTGGTAAAAAAGTTATCAAAATGGAGCAAAGTGTAATTGTTACTGGTGCCCTATGTTGTATTAAAAATTTGAATTTACAAAAAGACCTTGGCGTTCTATTAAACCGAAATGGAGAACAGTGTTTTAAGACCTACTAGCCCGAAACATACCATATTAGTTTTATTTTTAGCACATCCCACTGTGCACATCTATTTTGACAAAGTATTAAGCATATGTTTCAAAATAATTCCATTATCACAACGCTAACATATTTATATACAAACCCATACAAACATATGTACAAATATACATACAAACATGTTCAAAATTGTTATGAAGATAAACTCAATAATCGCGAAACCTCAAGGTTTTCTTTCTAAGGAATTCAAAATATTAACTGAAGGAAAGCGGAAGTTAAGTTTGTTGTTGTATCTCTTTAGTATTTATGGAGACAGATACATTTTAGTCTAAAGAGATTTATTTAGGTTAACATATGGTTGTCAACAGAACTCAACATAAGCGACAACAATAACAACAACGGCAAACACCAATCGCATCGAAGTTGAATTGTGAAAAGGATAAGAGAAACTTGAAATGCTAAACAATATGTCTGTTCCTGTACTCGCGTTGGAATGTTTTTGTACCAAAGTATTCCTGTATAAAATATTCCAGTTGAATTGTGTTTTTTCAAGAATTCTTTCCTTTCGGACTAAAAATTTCTTTTGATCGAGAACAGACTTTATATTTTAAGGCAACAAGTAAAAGCCGCATGTATTCGGTTATGTCGCATCTTAATTACCCTCCACCAATGGTTTTCCAAAAGTCAAAGAACATAAAAACAATCTCAGAAAGTGGTCGTGCGTATAGAATCCACTTTAATAAGCGGAAACTTAAAGCTTATGCTTACACATAAACGCACTGCTAATCATGTTGCTTCATCTGTATTAATGTATTCAAATGCCTCGGTTTTCTAAAATGGTGTAAGAGATACATCACTCCATCTTATCTTTTTACTATTTACACTACCTTTATTAGACCGAAAGTGAAATACAATACTCTTGTATGGGCCTGAAGTACCTGGCCATACATGAGTATTTTGAAGCCTCTTTAAAGCTTTTATCCATCTCTATTGATCTAGTAGATCACCATCGCAGTGTGTGTTATGTTATACTCTTCTCGTTCACGAAACTATAACTTTTTAAAGCAATACTCGTTTTTCTGTTAGAGATTATCCCTAAGTAGTCTATTGGTCGTTAGACAGAACAACACTACAGACAAAATGAATTCTCAGTTAGTATATGATTTAGTCCTCCCTCAGAAGTTTTACCTACCCGTTGCAATATACGAAAGTTCAAATTGAATGTCCTTAAACTACTACTCCATCTATCCACCCTTTAATAACCTATTTTCGTAGTTCCCAACACAATATATTGCATAAAGGTAAAATGCTAATGCACGCGGCTGCGGGCGGCAATCAGCTGTTATTTGATTTTTAAAATTTGAAGCGGCAATGGAAAAAAGTAGAACAAAGTTGTACTTTTCCGCGCGGCGTATTTTATCAGTGCTGCCAGATTTAATTATATCCTACTCAAATATTTTTTTATATGAATATTTTTGTAAATAAACGCACATTTTATGCACTGGCAATACTACGACCGCCCGCAGCCGCATGCCACGTGTATTGGCCTTCTACCATAAGAAGGGGTTATCCCCTTAGTGCTGCTCTTAATTTAAAAACAAAACTTGGCAGATGGCACCGTCATACAAACTTTCGGTTAAACGAATAATTTTTTAGGACCACTTTGTGTTCTAGGGCTTTCAAAATTGCTTTGTGATTAACAGCTTTCTCAAAACCAATAAAACACAGTGTGTTGTCATAATTTACGCAAAATCGATGATTTTTGAAACCAGCCTTCTCGTTCCTCAGCTTAGGTGAAACATAATCCGATTTAGTTCTGTCAATTCTCCTTTTCAATTCATTTAAGGTTTAGTAGTAGAGAAAGGGGAGGTCATTGCGACAACGATGGCAACGAAGTTGCTGACGAAGCCGCAAGACTTGAGTTAAACATTAACGGACATAGCTCCTCCTATCATCTATCATTTCTGTTTATATATGAAGTCTTGGAACAGTAAAGAAACTACAAGAACATGGGAAAATATTGTTACAGCAGAACTAGAACTTATGGCCCAGAGGGGACACTAGTGGAACTTAAACTCTGCTAGGTCTAAATAGGTGAAGTTTAAGAAGATATATGGGCATTTTGACGGGACACTAAATTCTAGGCTAAACAGGTAGGATGATAGCATTCCGGACTTCTGCAGACTATGTCTAGTTAAGGACTCGTCTGAATCGGTGAAACACATTCTCGCTGTCCAATGCTCAAAAATTAAAGGCTTAGACATCTAGATTCCATGATGAACTTCAGGATCTACAGCAGGATCCATGATAAACTTCATGATCTACAGCAGTGCAAACTGAACGATCTTGTAGGCTTTATAACTGCCTTAGGTCATTTATAACTATTCTATTAATACTCTATTTTCTTTTTAATCTATCTTCTCACAGATTTTGAGTCACTTAAAGGCGGGTTTCTTAGGATGAGCCATATCCAAAGAGAACCGCTGATAACGATAGGCTCGATTTGATATTCGGTTGTGCGATCGAGTAATACGTATGTCACTTTGTGAACATACATATGCAGAAACAGGTCGGATTAAAATTAGCCATTCCGACATACTTATTGGAAGAGTTGACGAATGCTGCTTCCGCTTTAGTTGCAATTTGTTTGATCCATGATCTCTTAATCGCCTTTAGAGTTTCTTCGCCATTTTTCTTCTGGAAGAACTGAAGAACTGATAAAAAGAGTCACACACGTAAAAAAAAAGAAACGCTCCATTTCTTGCTGACGACGATATGCTCATATCGCTTTGTGAACCTACTTAAGCGGAAACAGGCTAGATTGAAGTTTGCCATTCTTAGTGATGAATATAGTACCGTGGAGTTCCATTATCAATTCCATGTCGGTGCGGTCATTGTGGACTTTTCAATCTTTGCGATCATAATCCTATTTGAATAGAGGAAGCCCAATGTCACTTTCTTTTCTTTGATTTGCTCTTTTCCCGAAAAAAACAGATTAAAATTTGTTGGTGCTGTGAATTCATCTGAATATGGCTTCGGCTATACAAAGAAATTCGAGTATCTATTTGCAGAATATTTTACCAAGTTCTGCTAATTTAAATGTTTTCTGTAGTGTACGAACTTTCCTTGTTCCAATTCGTGATCCACATAATAAATGGAGGGAGAGTGGCGCCGTTGATATAATCCATTATGGGGGTTTGTCTTGTTATTATTCTACATAATTACTCGTCGATAATTTTGTCCAAAGTTCGGTATTCGTCGTAGTGCATCGAGTGTAAATTTAATGCGTTTGTGCGTGCAGAGATTCCGCGCAACTGCTTAGGCTACGATGTCTCACGGCCAAGGCAATGTCGATTTTCAAGGACTCTTGAAAGCATTGAACTGGATGGAAGCAGTTTATGTTAAAATCCGGAAAATAGCAGCCTCACTGGGGCTTTCAAGAGCGATTATTCATAAAATTTAAAAAAAGTATTTGAAGTTCAATCCTTTTAAAATTCAAATCGTTCAAAAAATTAAAGAAAATGTCTTTGATTCAAGCAAAATATTTTGTTCCTGGTTTCCAAGAACCCGCAAACCCTCGATTGACCCGCAAACCCTCGATTATCTTTTGTGTGGGCCATTTCCACACAAAAGATAATTGGACCATTTTTTCGAAAATTCTCGAGGTCAGAAAACAAATTTTAATGGTGAAAATTATCTACGCATGCTTACGAAATTCTTTTTGCTAAACCTACGAGCTCTGATGAATTTACTTCTGGAAAATTTCCCCCAACAATTTATCAGCCTCTTTGGGGACATCTCATAGATTTTTTATGGGCAACCTCAAAGGGGGGCTTCGTTTTGAACAGTGTGTTCAACTCGAAGGAGAACATCTGGAGCAAAGCATTTTTGCTATGCAGTTAATAGGGTTTGCAGCCTAAGATCGGTAGACCATAATTTAAGCATCACTTCTCCATTACTCCCAATAAAAATATAAATTTTGATATAATACCACCTTCTATCCCTTTTTGTTTTCAACCGGGAAATTTACTTGTACATAAGTAATGAGGTCACGTACCAGTGTCTGCAACCCTTGGGCACATTTGATGCTGAATTTAGTTGCGTTCGAACCAACCATATTTCGGGCTTCTACATAGAGCAACTAGGGATCATATAGTAACCAGCATAGTCGCCTTATCTGACTCAATAACAACAAATTTTTTGTTACAGGTGACTTTAATGTCCGTAACTCTGGCTTCTCCATTTGACTCACTCCGTAGGGGCAATATACATTTGTCATTATTTAATAAAAATACACTCAGTACCATGAAATAATAATAACAAGGAAGTTTCATTCTCTCTCTTCAAAATTATTTTGAAGTATATTGGGTTTTTGAAGTTTGATATTTAAAAACAATTGAAAGAAAAACGTTGCCACATTAAGAAAAGGTGTACATAATACATTGGGATTAATTGCAAAAATGTGTAATTTTGAAGTTAAGCATATAATGAAGACATTCGATATTAAAGAAATATAGTTGAACAAATTGTGTGATTATTTATTGAAGTTTTTTCGTAAATATTCGTAAGTTTTTTATGCATAAAGACATATATACCTACATAAATTTTGTCACCAAAAAATATTAGAAAAGTGGGATTGTCGGCAAAAATATGGTAGCACAAACTTTTACTATCCTAACAAACGTCAGAAAGTTATCATGGCGACAAAAAGAGAGAATGGAACAACCTTCAGAATTATTAAATCATGCTCAGTACTATACATACATATTTCCCACGACATTTCAATTGGAACAAACTCAAACAATGAGCTGCACCCGATTCTATTTTTAGACTCATTGAAAGGGACCTTCGTCCCTTTAGACGAAGTTTTACATAGCCAAATACTCAAAATACTCAATGGCTTACTCAGATAGATGAACTTTTTTTTGAAAATCTTATTTTTTGCATGGGTTTGGCCCCCCGGCGGATGACTAACCTGCTATACCACGGCGATTTACAAAAAGTACTGTATTTATTGAATTTTTCAAGAATAGGAAAATTTGCGGCATCTCTTTAAGAGTCTATTGGCGATATCTCGAAATTTTTTAACTGATTGATGAAATTTGGTATCTGTCTAGTAAGATTTCCTAAATTTTGATAAATCATTTTTTCGCCTACTCTTCAGAAGCTCAAATGGACATACAGATAGAAGAACATGTCAAAATCGACTTTCGTGTGCAGTTTGAGTAGAGTTGACAGATTACCAAACTTACAACACTCTACCACCTAAAGCCAAAGAGTATAAAAAAAGAATAGCAACTATGACATACGAATATTTCATATAAGCTCAACACTTGTTCGATTCTGACTGTTCTGGGTAAATATTTTTAAATTCAAACAAGTAGGACAAAAATGTGCAGAAAAATTTAATAAACAACAAGTAAGAAAGCGCTATAGTCGGTCAAGCCAACCATACGATACCCTTCACCACTAAGGTCAAAGGTGTTATTTTTCCGTCATTTGGAGTTATATGAGAACTAGGGTCAAATGTGGACCGATTATCTCGAAATTTGGCAGATTGATTACAGTTGTTACAAAAATTATGTATGCAAAAAATAGACTCAAAATTTCCATTATCTTTAGATTTACGAGCGTTTTAGTGATTTTTTGTCTCATTTAGTGCGTTTTTAAAGAAGAATTTGTATGGTCAAATGTGAACTGATTTCAACAAAATTTGATACAGTGATTTTAGTTGACATAAGCAGTATTTGTTTTAAATTTCATGAAAAAATATTGATATTTGAGGCCAATATAGCAATTCCGGGAAGTGGGACCTATGGGAGGTACAATAAATAATGGACCGATTTTGACCAATTTCAATAGCTATGGTCCCATTATCAAAAAATGATCTGTGCCAAATTTCATCAAATTATCTTTAGAATTGCGACCTGTAGTTTGATTACAAGGTTTACATGGGGGTCCAGCCAGCCAGCCAGACGGACGGACAGACGGACATCGCTAAATCGACTCAGAAAGTGATTCTAAGCCTATTGGTATACTAAAAGGTGGGTCTAAGACAAATATTTCTATGCGTTACAAACATCAGCACAAACTTATAATACCCTTTCCACCTATGGTGGTGAAGGGTATAAAAACGAATACAACAAGAACGTAAAGACATAAATGTGATGACGTCCAAAACGTTTACTTTTATAAAAACAACCACCATTTTTCAAGCTAAAATTCACAAGTTCTAAATATTTATCCACATACTCCTCGTACGCATTCACGATGAATTAAACAAAAAACATATTGTTTTTCCTAATCCCAAATATCAAGAGAGAAAGTCGATGATGAAAACCAAAACAACAACAGAATATCCAAACATTAAAAGGACACCGATTAGGTCCTAACGGGAAAAGGATGCGGAAGTAAAAACATATTTCACATGTACATATATGCAATTTCCTGTTAGTAAAAGCGTTAAATGTATATCATTAACCGATATAATCTAAAAACAGTCTGCTTATAGAATGCAGTTCTTTTCTGTATATAATATTTTTTAAAAAGAAGAGCAAAGATATATTTGCTTAAAATTTCCCGCTGGGTTAGTTTGTAGGCATGTTTGTGAGTGTGAAAAGCCTCCTACCTCAAGTCTGAAACCGTAGGCACGCGCTTTCATTTTTTTTTAAATATAAATTTATTATTTAACAATAAATTGTTCCTTTCACCTTTTTACCACTTTACTTTGGTTACTTGTGCATCGTATCAGCGACAAAATGTTTGTGTGACTGGAGTTATAGGCTTAAAAAAGATAAATTTATTATATGTATGTATATGTACGAGTAATAAAATTCGTGTCATCATAGGTTGGATTGTATGTAATACAAAGAAATATTGGCCTTGCAAATGGACTTTTCTGACAAAAGCTTGTAATCAAAGTGTAGCTTGTAATTTTGAAGATTATCTTAAGAGCGGACATTTTTCTTCTTGAAGGATCATGTCAATGTTCAATCTTTCTAAAACTCCGTATTTTCTGCTGAAAAAGACTTAACTATTAAAAAATCTCTCGAAAAACTATTTAAATTTATTGATGATCGATAATTTCGGACATAAAAAGCTTTAAAATATATTTTTTTTACAATTAAGCTCTATAATTCAACTTAGTTTCAGCATTATCAGCGTTGGTTTACGAGGTACAACGTAACCGAAGTCACATTATTTTAATTATTATTTAATTATTAACGAAACCATATGGGCAAATTCGAAAAACATGAAACCAAGGACAAAATTTTAAAACTGTCGAAATCACGTATTTGTGTTTATGAAAAAATTTAAATTTAATATTGATCCTTTATAATATATAACACAGTACGACAGTGGCCGGTACACATGAAAAATGTTAACAGAATATGAAAAAAGGCTTAAAATAAAGAAATGCGTGTCTCGCCGTTTTGCTGTAGCACGTCAGAATTTTAAGAAAATCGATTTTAAAGATTCGAAGGACCGTGGAGGTTCACTTGTAACGCAATATACTTTTAAATGCTTGAGCCAGTTTTGAAAAGGGAATTAAATTTGGATTTGTTTTTTTCCGCTAGAGGACGCTTCAATTTTCAAGTAAAATTCAAAAATATCCAAAAAATGTACGAAATTAGTTAAAAAGCAATTCATCAAATGGTTCAAATCCCAGACGACTAATTGCAGAACTATATTTTTAATGAATTTCGTACATTTTTTGGATATTTTTTAATTTTACATGGAAATGAAAGCGTTATTTAGCGGAAAAAATAAAACCAAATCCAAATTGAACTCCCTTTTCAAAACTGGCTTAAGCATTTAAATCGGTTCACCCGTTCTACTTTTATAGAACTTTTTATAATAGTATTACGTTACAAGTGAACCTCCACGGTCCTTCGAATCTTTAAAATCGATTTTCTTAAAATTCTGACGTGCTACAGCAAAACGCCGAGACACGTATTTCATTATTTTAAGCCTATTTTCATATTCTGTTAACATTACTCATGTGTACTCAAAAAAATTGATTTTGTAGTACTGTGTAATAGACACAATTTTTGATTGCTCTCCTCGTGAATGGCAGGTCTTTATTTGCACCAATTTCGAATTTTTATAAATTTTTTAAAATAATAGGTTTTTTAAAAGTTCATAAAAATCGCAAAAATATATATTTAGGTATTAAGTTTCAGTAAAAGCTCAAAGTCAGCTCAATTTTATACAATTGGAAGAAAAAGAATCCATCAAAAGTAATTGGAGTGATATAAATAACGTCAAGTTAAAAGGGCTCACAGTGTGTAGCGTCCGTCACAGAATTAAAGGTTTTTTGAATTTGACCAGTGCAATTTTTCTCTTTTCCCCAATTGAACTTGGTTCGTAAAGAGAACTTATAGTATGCTTTACATTAGGCTAAAAATATATAGATGTAAAGGAAAGTGTGCAGCGTCCGTCACAGTATATATTTTTTACAAAATAATATTTATTAAATACAAAATTTGAGGACACATTTCCGTCTTATTCATAAAGCAATAACACTGTCTATATCCACAGATTAAATTTAAGATATTAGGTGTTAAAAAAACTTACAGTTACAGCAAATTTGATGCTTTTGAAAATTTTTTTTTGATTTTTGGGACACTCCAACATCTAGCGTCAGCATTCTTGGGACGAAAAATAAAATGTAAAAAGTGTAAAACTTTAAATAAATATATATATGCAGCCATTTTGCGAAATACTAAATTGTCCCCAAAACTCGCATTTTTAACCGCGAATTTGAAGATGAAGGAGATGAAATTCGGAAACAAATAAAACCATTATTTTCACTGATTTACGAACCCTTAAAAAAAAAATATGAAATATAAACTTTTTCCTAATAAAAAACATTCCAGTAAAAACTGTATCGTCCGTCACGTAGCGTCCGCAACAGTTCATTTATTTATTTTTGGTGAAACTGGAAACTTTAAAATATTTTGTTAAAGGGGGGGGGGTTGTAATCCTCTGATTTTCCTCTATCTTCAATGTATTTAAAATTTGTTTATTACTATGACCGAATCGATGAAAATTACAGAAACAGATGTTGAAAAAAAGTCACTTTCATTTTTTGTAGCGTCCGTCACAGCACTTTAAAAGCGAATATCTTTTTCCTCCAAAACAAATATGTAAAATAACAAATGCCATTCGATAGCACAATCGATTGGCTAATATTGTCTGAAATTTGTGCAAAAATATCTAGTGTAGAACGACAATGGGATACATTTAAGTACAAAAAAATCCGTACAAATGTATCGTCCGTCACGCAGGATTTGCCCATATATTAAAAATAGTGTAAACTTTCTAAAAACTAGATCAGTGGATTAAGTCATTAAGCCTGGACAATTTGAAACAACTTGCAGTCAGTTTCTCTTTTATGTTTTATATATCATCGGCTAGAAAGGCCATGTCAAAATGTCAATCCCCTGCTTTAAATAGCCGTTTAAACCAATGTCAAAGAAAACTGAAAGACACATTGAAGATCAATGAACCTTTTGATCTTATTAAAAAAATACACAGGAAAAGTATATAAGTCTTCAATTAGTCTCAATTAGTCTCACACCAAAACGAAACGAACCTTAATATAAGCTCACAGATAATATTACACTCTAAAACTGATAATATTACACTCTAAAACTGAACAAGGTATTATGACTATTTTTGGACATACTATATACCAATATCTTAGAAATTCAGAAATTTCTAAGATATTTTCTATAAATTAATTATGATTATGATGATTTTTATTTAATTTCATCAAAAATTGGAACCGTAAGAATTTCTTTCTTTTGGTTGTGTGCATTTAAGGGTTAAATATCGTCAAACAAAGCGGCGGGCCCAACTAGTTTTAAATATATTTATCTGTTCAATTGCAGCAAATAGTTTAAATTAAAAGTTGAAAATATTGTTTTTTTAATTTTTAATTAAACACTTTTTTTTGAAATATAATTCGATTTGGTATGGTTTTTAACTAGCAGCAATTGTAGACGTTCGCACCAAAACGTATTATAATTTTGTTCATGATGCAGTTTTACTAAATACCAATCTCTATAGTTATATTAAATAAAATCTCAAAAAACATCAATCAATTCTTTACAAAAAAGTTTTAAAAAAATTTCACTTTACAGTCCTTTTTATAGTTAACGATATACTTTTTTCTCAGTTATTATTGATTTTTTTTGGTTATTTCGTGAATTTTTTGATTTTTTTCATATACTAAAAAAAATATTTCTTAATAATATAAGGTTTTTGTTCAAAAAAATCAATATTTTTCATTTCGATCATTTCAAAGCGCAACTTTTCAAATCGGTCGCACCAAAACGTAACTTTTTACTTTTTCATATCATTCTGGCGGTTAGAAACGCGAATTAATTAATTATTTCCATAAATAGAATATGACATTCTTTAACAATTTATAGTGAAGTAAATATTTTATCAATTTACTCAAAATGATTTATGATGGAATTATTACTTTTTGGTGCGCATTCGTCCAATTTTCCATATGGGCAATTCCCGCGTGACGGATGATACATTTGTACGAATTTTGTTGTATTTACTTAAATGTATCCCATTGCCGTTCTGCACTAGATATCTTTGCACAGATTTCTAATATTAGCCCATCGATTGTGCTATCGAATGGCATTCGTTAATTTACATAAATACTTCTTTTGGAGAAAAAAGATATTCGCTTTTAAAGTGCTGTGACGGACGCTACAAAAAATGGAAGTGACTTTTTTCAACACGTGTTTCTGCAATTTTCATTAGATTGGTCATAGTTATAAAAAAAATCGTAAATATATTAAAGATAGAGGAAAATCAGAGGATTACAAAACAGCTTTTATAAAATATTTTAAAGTTTCCAGTTTCACCAAGAATTCATAAATGAACTGTTGCGGACGCTACGTGACGTTTTTTATTAGGAAAAAAATCATACTTCATATTTTATTTTAAGGATTTGTTAATCAGTGAAAATAATGGTGTTATTTGTTCCCGAATTTCATCTCCTTTCTTTTCATGTTAGGGGTTAAAATGCGATTTTTGGGCACAATTTTAAATTTAATATACGGCTACATACCTACAGTGGTGTTCACGCATTTAGCACAAATGGTACCTGTTATCTCTTATAGGAAATATTAAGTCCTAATTCAATTTTTTTCACTACTTTTTTTTTTGTAATGTATTACACGTGATGTGAAGATGAAGTCGTATTTCTTTTATATACATATTTTTTAAAAATTATATTTATTTTTGCAATTATTTAAAACTAACCCATAAAAAATACTGGACATATTTTTAGCACAAATTAAAAACAATATTTATTAAAAATCAAAAACAAGTTATTCATTAAAATTTCTTGAAAAAAAAACCTAATATTTTGTAGGATATCCTTTATTTTGTATAACTGCCGCACATCTTTTAGGCACACTCTTCACAAGAGCCAGGTATCGCTCATTTGGCATAGCGTGCCATATTTTTTGGATTTCCGCCCATAAATCATTTAAGTTGTAAGGTTTTACGCTTGTTATATGCTTCTCTATATCATTCCAAAGATTCTTAATAGGATTGAGATTTGGAGATTGAGCTAGCCATTTCAAAACATCTCCTCCAAGCAACACTTCACAGTACGTAAAGTGTGTTTAGGGTCATTGTCATGCATGAAGCGCAAGCTATGTGGCATCTTTGCCTCTGCTTATGGTATAATGATATCGGCTAGAATATTTTTATAAACGTGTTGATCCATACGTGTGTCAATTTTGTATATTGGACCAACTCCATGCCCTGAGAATGCAAGCCACACCATCACATTTCCTCCACCATGTTTTACAGTCTTTGACGTATACTTTGGGTTGTGCTGCATGTTCGAAAGATACCATACATATCTCTTTCCATCAGATCCAAATCTGCAAAACTTTGATTCGTCGTTCCAAAGTATGTTTTTCCAAAAATGTAATGGCTTTTCGAAATGCTATCGGGCGAAAGAAATTCGTGATTTCCAATTCTTTTTTGACACATGTGGCTTGTGTTGCACAATACAGCCACGCGAATTTTTTTCATTAAGGCGTCTTTGTATCGTTCTGTCGGAGACATCAATACCGTATTTTGATGACACTTCACTATTTATTTCACGGGAGCTCACGGGTCTGCCACTGACATTCTATGTATTAAATAATCCTCTTTTGTTATCGTTTTTCTTGGTCTAGGTGCCCGTGAACCCTTTTTAATTGTTCCGTGTGCTTTTATATGGCTCAAAGCATTATATACCATCTTTCTGGAGCAATTTAAAATACTTGCTATTTCACTTACAGGACATCCTCTCGAATTTATTTCACAAATCAACTGTCATTGCGTATCTGTGCACCATTTATTTTTGGCCATGTCTAATAAATATTTTATTTCTGAAAAACCTTCAACTGTACACAATATGATTAAAAACTTACCAAAAATTAATTAAAAATTCAAAAAATAACATAAATGTAAAATGTTTAATATTTGTGCTAAATTTGTGTTCAGCTCCAATTATGTATTACCAACAAATAAATTATATATGAAGCAATTGAAGAAAGGGAATAACAAAAAGAGTAACGGGACTTGTCGATCACACCATAAGCTACACATCGTGAAAAAAAAGAAAATTATTACTCCAACAGAAAAATATACGGTTTTGAAAAAAACGCATAACTAGTGTGCTAAATATGTGACCACCACTGTATATTTATTTAAAGTTTTTCACTTTTTATATCTTATTTTTGGTAGAAAGAATGCTTCGGCTAGCTGTTAGAGTGTCCCAAAAATTAAAAAAAAAATCAAATTTCAAAAGCATCAAATTTGCCCCACTGTCTATTTTTTTAACACCTAATATCTTAAATTTAATTTGTGGATATAGACAGTGTTATTGCTTTATGAATAAGACGGAAATGTGTTCGTAAATATTGTATTTAATAAATATTATTTTGTAAAAAATATATACTGTGACGGACGCTACACACTTTTCTATATATATTGTTCTGTAAAATGCTATATTAACATCTTTATTTCTGTGACGGACGCTGCACACCTGTAAGCCCTTTTGTACTTGACGTTATTGATATCATTCCAATTACTGTTGATGGGGTCTTTTACATCTAACAGTATAAAATTAAGCAGGATTTGCCCTGTGTAAAAAAATCAATAGCGTTTTCAGAATTTTAAATTTTTAGTTAATAACGGTCATATTGTTGAAGCTACATTTCAATCTGTCTTAAAAATCATCACGGACGGACAAAGCTTTTGACAACACTTGCAAATAATGGACTTGTTTTTATCAAAATAGGTGTTGATTTCGAATAATGTATCAAGCGAAAAATAATATTTAGCGATGAGTCCTATTGCTAGATCAGAGCTTCGAAAGGCTTAATTAAATATTAGCTTAATTCCTAGGAATTCAAAAATGATTTAATAATACCTTAAGTTTAATTCCCATAAAACAATTAAAAAAAATGTGTTGATTTTTAATTCATAGTGAATTTTTTCACATGGGAATTTAAAATCAACTTGAATGAATAAAATGTTTCTTCATTCCTCTACTCCAATTTGAATTAACATTTTTTATTCTTAATTAAAACCAGTCCAAATTGAATTAAAATATTTTTTGGTAATTCATTTTGTGCAAATCATTAGTGTGGATATAAACTAAAGATACTTGATTTTAAATCAAAAACTTAAATTCTGACTTTTTCAAAGGAAAAGTTTTTTAAACTATACCACTCATTGAATAAAAGTATATCAAACCAAAAAACGAAAATTGAAGTTATAATTTATAGGGTATTATTGGATCAAGTGCGATATAGATTGTTTGTAAAAACCCCTTATATAAAATAGAACAAAATTTATCATAACCTATTAAAATATTCTTATGTTTTATCAGAAAGCATACACATTTAATAAAAGTATGCATGTATTCTTTAATGTTCGTTCAAAAAAAACGGAACTACCCTAATGTGGCTATTTCACCGCAAACTTGTGTATATTTTGCATTTATTTGTTAAACTATAACTTTTAAAAGATATTTAGATATGCAGGAATATAGTAATATTAATGGTCCTTCCTTTATAATGACCTAATCTTTACCAGAAATTCAATCAGTGAAGGAATCTGCTTAATTAAAATTTTTTTCTAAAAAAATTTATAAAAATAATTTGTTTTTTGTGACATTAGTTTTAGTAAATACATACATATACATGTAAAATGTGCTAATATGTAAGAATATATTATCTCTGGTTTTGTTGTGTTGCTGCGAAATAATGGATTTTATATGTTTTCGAATCTGGATGATATTATAGATTATGTGTACAAAAAATCTTTAGTTTTATGTGTATCTATATTTTATTTTAAATAGTTTTTCTGATCTTATAACAATTTTTATATTTTTTTTTTTAATTTTTTTATTTTTTTAAATTTCGCCTAAGTCAACTTAATAAATTTTTGAATTTTTCCACAAAAATGTTATTTGTATATGCCCTACAGGTCTAAAAAACATCAGTCCCTTAGCAGGAAGATATATTACATAGCTGAGATACATACACAATTATGATGGAATTAGAATAAAATTACAAAATTCAGTACAATTAGAAAATGTATATATACATATGTATATATGTCGATAATGAATAAATCACATTTTAATCATATGACTTTTCATACATGTTTTTTAGACAAACCAAGTCCACGGTTTTGTTAAAATCGAGATGGAAATCATCTCAGCTTAAAAACCCTTTTTTAACCCAATAACTTAAGAAAGAGTCATTTCTTTATCCTCTAAAATGGGGACTTTTTTTCATGGGTATTAAATGATATTTAATCCCTAATGCAATCCTGAAACTTATTTTATGGTTAAGGACTTGTTTCGTTGAGATTTATTTTATTCCGTTCTTTTATATATTTATTATTTTATATATTTTTGAACTGTAGGGTTCGTTTGAATACATTTATTTTTGTATGCCTTTACAAAATGATTTGTTTATAAAATTTTTAATTATTTTTGTATAAGATTAAGAATTGAAATAATTTAAATTAAATCTAACTGATTTTAAATTCCCTAAGAATTAATTCTTAAAAGTTAAGGCTTATGACTTGATTCAGGTGAATGTATTATGGGAATGATATAAACACTAAAATAAATTTGATTTTAAAATATGGAATTAGGAATTGAGCCTTTCGAACCTCTGTGCTAGATGAATAGGAACTGGAACAAAATTGTCGAATTTGAATTTTATGATACAAAAAGCTTAATGTAATGTATAATATTTTTGGTGATTTTTTCCTCGAATACCAAAACAAAGAAAAAACTTTCCCCACATGAAAGAGTGGTAACCCTTCAACAGGATTAACAAGTGGAAATGGTAGTCGCTTATACAAACATATGTAAGCCTTAAAAACAAAAAGCTCTAATTTGCAGAGAAAAAAGCTTTTGGGAGCTCTGCAAAGCACGAATATTCATAATGGCGAAAGATAAAGTCATTTAATGACAGTTTTGTTCGGTAAGCATAGCAGTAAAGTTGTCGTTAACGGAATAAAACCGTAAAATATTGATAAATACTGAAAAATAAAACAAAACCAAAAGAAAACCAGAACAAAACACAAACGAACCAAATTGCAAAAAAAAAGAAAAAAAAAAAAACAAGTGAATTTAAGTTCACAAAAACGAAAAAAAAACTTAAACGAAATTGTAAAATTATTATTAATAAAATTATAGAATAAATTTAGGCGAATTAAAACGAAATCTCTTTAAAAACTTCTTCCTTTGTTTCTTATAAAAAAGTACGAGTGTGTATGTGTGAAAGCGTAAATGAGTGAGTGTTTGTGTATAATACGGTGTATATAAGAAGTGTTAAAAGAAAAGAAAGAAACGAAAAACGAATTCTCTTTTAATTCTAGTTTTCATTGTAACTTTTTTTTGGCAAGAAGTGTCAAAATTAAATTCCTTTTGTCATTTACATTTTATTTGTTGCTAAAAGATAAAGTAAAACCAAATATGACCAGTGTTGCATACTTCTAGGCGAACAATAAAATACAAAACTAAAGCATATTTATCCAAACTAAAACAACACATTAAATCGAGATTTCATTTATATTTTTTTAATGCAATAATATTTTGTGTTTGTTATTATCAATAACCATAAAAAACCATAACCATAGAAATCGTAAAGTAATAATAAATATCATAAAAATATTACAACAATTAAAATTGAGGCAAACATTCGTTGCGATTAGCGAAAACTACAAAGAGGGGCTAAAAGTGAAATTAATATAGAAAAGAATAAAACAAAATTTAAGTGAACTGTAAAAGAAAAAATATAGAAAAAAGTGAAATAAATTTTAACATAAAAGACCAACGAAACGTGTGCAATGATTTTGACAGCATGCGTTTACCCAATAACGGGCCTGCTGTTTTTATGCACTTTCAGCCTTACTGGAGTGTGGTCAGAGGATGTTAAGCCGAAGCTATCCGCTGTGGTAGCAGCGGCGTCTGTAGCACCAGCTGTGGCAGAAGGTGGCGTTACCCATTCTCGTCCTGTAGCCGGAGGGAATGACGTCTTTACAAGTTCATTTCTAGTTCGCTTTCGTCGCAGTGTTGACAATGATTTTGCTCACAGTGTGGCCAATAAATATGGCTTTGAAAATCTAGGAGCGGTAAGTCTTTTCTCACTTTGTCAAAATATTTTTTACACACTAAACTCACAACAACTTTTATAAAATCCCAAATGAATCCCAACGAATAAACAAAAAAATCAATATCTACGTCAGCCTAAAGTTATGCTTTTATGTTTAACACATCAAAAAATGTAAACACACACAGAAAATGGGAAAAATCAATGAAATTTTGTTATTGTGGCAGCCCGCACGTTTACTTTGCCAGTAAACCCCCCTCACACCTCCCACAACAAATAAACAAGAAAAAACCTACCACAAAAAGAAATTATTTAAGGGAAGTCATAGTCTCGGTTTTTATCTGTATTTTTACTTAATATTAGTGTTTTTTTGGAAGATATAAAAAGTAAAGTATAAATCTAGGAGGAAACTGCTAAAGAGTGCCAAACTATTACTATTTATAGAGTAAACAGCAGCTAAAGTTTTATTTCCTTTCTTCTGTTTAATTAAATCTTCCAAAGTTTTTTTATTATTTGCTTATTCAAAATTTATAGACAAGAAACTAAAACAGACAAATCTTATAATATTTATTGACTTTCCCGCCCCTAAACAAATATATACACAAAACAAGTTCAAATACTTTTTCCTTTTTACTTAAAATTTTTGTATTATGTACATTTTACAACCCCTTTGTGTCTAATTTTTGTAAGTAAATCGTTTTTTATCTTGTAAGACAAAATATTTAATAGAAAATCGCTTTATTCATTTAATTTGCAAAAATTAACAACTTTTTTGATTATTCAGTTAGTCTATCTTGAGGCGCTTTTGTAAAGAAAACTCTTTGCATAGTTTTAGGCTTTAGAACTATGATTTTGCAAAAAATGGTTTTTGCAGTCTGCACAGAAGTCTATCATTAAAAAATTAATTGTTCAAAATAAATTTTTTGTATATGTTGTAGTGGAGCATTGGGCTTCATATTTGTATTAAATGTCGTTAATTTTTGGTAATTAAATCTTTTTCATTTAATTCCTTAAAATTTTCCACCATATGGTAGAATTTTTGACCTACAATTTCTATATAGAAATAATAGTCTGATATCCCTAAGTATACCGATCGATTCAGAATAGTTTATGATAGTACTTGATTAAAATCAACTTTTTGCGTTACTGTCACTATTAATTTTTTTCGTTATGATCTTCTGGCTGTAAATTTTATTTTTTAAAAACATCCCAGCAAAACTTTGGTAATGGCAAGTACTCTGGTAACTGGTTACCTTGTAATGACTACCACATACCCTCCGAATAACTAATAAGTTATTAAAGAAGTACTTATTTGTAATTAAGATGGTAATTTAAACTGAATGGCCCCGGTTCGAATCCCACCAAGACCAACAATTTCATTTAATATTTTATTTATTAAAAGAGTTTTTTAAATGATTTTTGAATTTTAAGAACTTAAATATTACCTTCTGTAAAAAAAACAAACTCACTGTAATGAAGAAATAAGCCCAACTTATCTGGGTCATCCTTTATCTCAACTGCGGACACTGACCTCCTCGTGGTATCACCCAGGGAACTAGTTTAACACCCCTTAATGTAGTGTGCAAACATGTACCGAGAGTTGTCCCATAAGATCGATGAAAATGGGTTAGGACGACGGGCTAGTAACCCTCTCTTGGAAAAATTAATTGCTATGAAGAGGATAAAATTAGAATTAAAATGTTCCACCACCTAATGCTAGAAGTGGACGTCCCAAATTTTGATGGAAAGACCAAGTAGAGGAACATTTTTCAAAGCTTGGCCTATAAAATTGGAGAATACTCGCACAAGATCGAAGTCCATGGAATTCCAAAATATACTTGGACTTCGACCTTAACAGGTTGTAACTATAGGCCATTTAAGTAAGCAAGAGTCAATGTTATATAACCAAAAAGGAAGATTTAAACTATTTAAGTTTTAAAATAATTAAAAAAAAACTTCATTATTTTTTATTAAATGCATTAAACATTTACAACAAATCGTATAGAAATAATTTTCTAAAAATCACAACAAAGCAAAAAAAGCAGGGAAAAACAAAGTTATTGTCACAGATTTTGGATCTAAAAATAAAAATTGTATATATTAATTATAAACTGCTAAGTTTTCAACATATGAAGTAGCTCGTAGGGGTCTGGGTTCGAGCCCCCATGGGGTCATCAAAAAAATTTGTATTTCGTTAAAAAATATATATTTTTTTAAATAAAACAACAACAAAAAAAATTGTTGTTATTGTTGTTTTACAATTGCATATCCAAGTCATTACTTTTCTGCAATTGGTAAGTACTTACCTCCAATGACATTCCCATGTTAATGTAATGACTTAAACAGTGAATGTGTAAGTAGTTCGTGTTCAATAGTTTAGCTGTTTAACTCATTACTTGGTAATGAAAAGTTTTGCTGGGATATTTTGCAGTGACCGTAAATGTTATAATTTTTATCATAAAAGTCGGAAAATAAAAGTTATTTTTTGACTTTTATTTTTTCGAGCAGAAATAAAAGTTATTTTTTGACTTTTATTTTTTCAAGCAAAAAAAAATTTTTTTTGACTTTTATTTTTTTTGAGCACAAATAACAGTTATTTTTAACTTTTATTTTTTAGAGCAGAAATAAAAGTTATTTTTGTTTAAGTTCATCAAAAAAAAAAATTTCAAGCAAAGATAATTTTTCAGTGAAAATAATTTACATACGGGCAAATCCTGCGTGACGGACGATACATTTGTACAAATTTTGTTGTACTTCAATGAATTCCATTGTCGTTTTACACTAGATATCTTTGCACAGATTTCAGGGAATGGCATTTAATTTAATTTACACACTTATTTAAGAGGAAAAAGATATTCGCTTTTAAACTGCTGTGACGGACGCTACAAAAAATGGAAGTGACTTTTTTTTCAACACATATTTCTGTAATTTTCATCAAATCGGTCATAGTAATAAAATTGTAAATACATTGAAGATAGAGGAAAATCAGAGGATTACAAAACAGCTTTTATAAAATATTTTAAAGTTTCCAGTTTCACCAAAAATCCATAAATGAACTGTTGCGGATGCTACGTGACGGACGATACAGTTTTTACTTGAATGTTTTTTATTAAGAAAAAAATCATATTTCATATTTTTTTTGGGATTCGTAAATCAGTGAAAATAATGGTTTTATTTGTTCCCGAATTTCATCTCCTTCCTTTTGATTCGCGGTTAAAACGCGATTTTTGGGCACAATTTAATATTTTACAAAACGGTTACAAACATAAATTTATTTAAAGTTTTATACCTTTTACATCTTATTTTTCGTCCCGAGAATGCTGCGGCTGTCTGTTAGAGTGTCCCAAAAATCAAAAAAATTTTTTTTCAAAAGCATCAAATTTGCCCCACTGTATGTTTTTCTAACACCTAATACCTTAAATTAATTCTGTGTATATAGACAGCATTATTGCTTTATATATAAGATAGAAATGTGTTCGTAAATTTTGAATTAAAAAAATATAATTTTGTAAAAAATATATACTGTGACGGACGCTACACCTTTTCCTGTACAAATTATTCTGAAAAATGCTATATTAACGTCTATATATTTTAAGCCTAATGTCATGGATACTATAAGTTCTCTTTACGAACCAAGTTCAATTGGAGAAAAAAGAAAAATTGCACTAGTCAAATTAAAAAAACCTTTATTTCTGTGACGGACGCTACACACTGTGAGCCCTTTTTTACTTGACGTTATTTATATCACTCCAATTACTTTTGATGTGGTCTTTTATATATAATTGTATAAAATTAAGCAGACTTTGAGCTTCCGCTGAAACTTGATACCTAAATGGATGCTTTTGCGATTTTTATGAAATTTTAAAAAAACTATTATTTTAAAAAATTTATAAAATCTCGAGATGGGTGCAAATGAGGACCTACCATTCACTAAGTGAGCAATCGAAAATTGTATCCATTAAATATTCTAAAGGATTAATATAGGGTAAATTTTTCTATTAACCCAAATATGTAATTTTGATAGTTTCAAAATTTTGTCCTTGGTTTAATGTTTTTCGGATTTGCCTATATAGATCAGATACTAGTAAAAATTCGGTGCAGTATATGACAAAAATTGAAAATATTAATTTTTGAAATCGAATATCTTTAAAACGATAATTGATAGGATATTCATCTATATTTTTTTTTGTAGATATTGACCTAAGTATTTGTTATATAGTATGATTCTTCAAATCAGTTGGGAAATGATAATTATATATCGTTTTAAGTGATATATGAGTCTGAGGGCCGATTGTGCAGTCCAAGTTAAGTCTAGTCTTTCCAGGTTTAAACTTAAGCTCCCCACAGAATTGTTAAGTGTGAAGATTTATCAATTTTTTGCAGATTTTTAAAGGGAAAAATAGTAGAAAACTGATTTTTTCCCAAGAAAACAGTTTTTTTACATTCTATACTTTGTTGATTTTGCATATAGAAATATATATTTCTTAAATTTTTATACCCTTCACCAATAGGTGAAAGGGTATTATAAGTTTGTGATTCCGTTTGTAATTTTTTTATTAGTAATCGTAGATGCCATAAAAATTATACCGATCGACTCAGAATCTGGAGGAGAATCGATTAAGCGATGTCCGTCTGTCTGTCTGTTAAAATCAAGTTTCTGAAGCCCCTGGAAGATGGACCTACATAAATTATACATCAGATTTTAGGAAATTCTCCCGCAATCATTTATCCTTTAACAACCTTGTACGGGCCGTCCCAATGAGTTTATAAACACCGAAAATATCGAAAAAATACCAAAAATTAGACGAAAATTTTAAAATTTTTGATTGAAACACGCTTTTAAATAACAAGAGAAAAAAGATACTCCTTTTGTATATGTGATAATATATTATATATCAGATTGTAGGAAATTGTTCCCCAAAGCACTCCGTACAATTTTATCAAAATCGGTCAATAAACCACTGAGATATCGCCAAAACACTAAATTTGATGTTTTGCAAATTGCCCAAAGTACGCATTAGGGAATGTTTGTTGATGAAATGCAGAGATAGGAAAAACCATCCTCCTTTAGCACGGACATACATAAATTTTATATCAGATTTTAGGAAATTCTCCCGCCAAGCACGTTATTAAATTTTATCAAAAGCGGTCGATAAACAACTGAGATATCACCAAAACACTACTTGTGATGTGCAACAAATTCCCCAAAGTACGTGTCTAAGAAATTTTGTTGACATTTTGTAAGTATTGTTTCAGCGATATCTCAGGTGTTTATGGGCCGATTGTGATGAAATTTGACAGCGTTATTTGTGGGAAGATTTCCTAAAATCTGATGTATAAACTCTACAAAACTGGTTATGAATACCATTCAAATTGTACCGATCGACTCAGAATCGGCAGGATAATCGATTTCGCTACGACTGTCCGTCTGTCCGTCTGTCTGTTCGTCTGTTTGTCTGTCCGTCCGTCCGTCTACCTGTCTTGCCGTCCGTCCGTCTACATGTCTGTCCTTTTTTCTGTTGTAGTCAAGTTTTTGGAGCTACTGTTTTGTCGATATGCATATGTTTATACCTTCCAGGAGCTCCACAAATCTGATTTTAGCAGACAGACACACTGCATTTATCTTAATTTTGTGTCCGACTTTTGAACATTATGATAACATTTGAGAATGTATGTATTATATATCAAATTGTAGGTAATCTTCCTAGGAAGTACAAAAATGCAACTGGGTACATGATATCCGTTCAAAAACCTACATATGTATGTATGTATCTCACATATCAACGAAAATTTAAATTTTTTAATTGCAATTGGGAGAAATCCGTTCACGTTTGACAATTGATCCCGTATAACTTCGCCTAAGATACGATGATGACATTTAGTATAAAGACGTTGTACAATATTGATATTCAGGGCGATAGCGCCTAAAATAAACTTTCTAGAGGGACAACATTTGACAAAAGTATTTCTGATCTCTCGAAAAGTTCGATATTGAAAATGGGCGAGCTCTATTCACATTTAGTGAAATCTCCCATATAAACCCGACCGGGAATCGATTTAATGCTGATAAATTAAATCACATTAAAATTGCACAAAGAACTAGAGCAAAACTTTCCAAACATCCATCGGACAGATCGAAAGAACAATACATCCCAAATATTATTGATGAAGTGTTCATTTTAATTAATTAACTAACTTCAGATTAATAAGTAAATCTTTAATAAATTTTCCGACAAAGCTGATATTCATCCATTCAAAAGCTATATATTTCACGTATGTATCTAAAACTAAGAGTGTATACCCTATAATTTTAAGGCTTATCATTGTTAAAGCTTTGACCTAAATCAGTCCGCTAACTTCAGAGTTTTACATAACTAATCATGAACTTTTACTAGTTGGATAATTCGTACGAATTAAAGTGCACAACCCTCACTGGCCACTGTGTTTTTGGGTTGCATGCCAGAATACTTAAACTTCATCAAATCGATGTGCTATTGCAAATGTAAGGGCATCTACATTTTGAAGCATCTTTTCTGCATGGTTTATCTGGTCTATCGAACTTTATTAAGTGTTCGTAAAATATGTGTCTATTTTAATTCGAAGCTACTGGCTGGCTTAAATATGCATTTTTTACTTGTAGTCTAGTAATCATTATCTTTCACAAAGGGACCACTTTAGAACCCAAGTGAAGCTTCCCTAGACATCAGCCACCTGCCCAACCTGACCTTTGGGTGCATAACTATTCTAGATGATGACGAAAAGCGACTCTTAATTTTAAAGACTCTTTGCATATAATACTAGTATAACCAAATTTTGCTAGGAATTACATCAAGTAGTGTTGCAAAACACCATTGGTGAAGGGTATCCAAGATTCGGCAAAGCCGAATATACCACTCTTACTTGTTTTACATTTTCTTGATTTCTATTTTGAAGATGTAGATTTTTAATATGAAAAACTGTTTTTTTATGGAATTGTCAGTTTTTGTAAAAAATATGACAACACTGGCTCCCCAACACTTCTGCTATATGCAGAAGTTATTGACTTATTTAAATTCTATTTTTCCACAATCCCACTGTGCGATGCTAGACAATATTTTTTGTGGCAATATATGAAACCGATAGTCTACGCCGATAAGCCTGAACCGAGTTATTGCCATTATACTGTAACAACTGTTGGGAAATTTAACCTACGTCCGATCCAGCCTTGGGGTCATATTTTCATTTTAAAGTGAAAAGATTATGTTTCCACTGAAATAAACTTCATATTAATTTTAAAAATTCAATTTTTTTTATTTCATTTCCAAGTTCTATATCTCTAAAAATTAAATTAACCAAAAATTCGGGTAACTCCAGCCATCACGAAGTAGATATTCTTGCCCTTTACAGACACAAATTTATTTGTATAAATAAATTTTTCAAAAAAATATTGCTTATAACAGTTGGACTGAAAAGTTCTAGGCTAACAAATAAAAAAATGATTCAATATTGTTGACATCGAGTTTGAAATAACGATATTATCCGCTGGTGTTTCTTTCAACGAATTTAGATAAGCCATTTCCAAAATATGATAAAATCAATGGAACATTTTCTATGAAAATCCGCAATTTTAGAAAAAAATGTTTTGAAAAAAATTCCCAATACCATTTATTTGCCAAACTTACTGCCCTAAATCCAAAGCTAATGGAGGTTAATGCCAATATATTAAGGGTCTAACGAGAGTAATTTGTTCTAAGAATTGTGGAAATGGGAGTGTAAAGTTTATCTTCTCAAAAGTAAAATTTTACCTTTCATTTACCTCAATCAAACTCAAAAACCATTTTGTATTAAATATTTATTTATATTTTGAAAACTTTTTTCTTCTTATCAAAGGCCAAACAGGAAGAAATTATTTTGTTATTTATTTAGTATGCAAATGTTAAGTTGGGTTTTGTGTTTTAATAATTCGGTAGGCGGTCAGTGTAATAAGTAACCCAGTAAACATGATGAAAGAATTTGTTAGTATAATTCAAAAGTTTCGAAAATCATAAAAAAATCAAGAGCCATACAACCAAAACACGTTCGCAACATTCGGAAAGGCTTTTGTTTTTCAAGTTTGAAATGAGTGTAGAATCTTTTGTTTGTCGAATCTATTGGGTTGCCCAAAAAGTAATTGCGGACTTTTCATAGAGTCAGCTTTGACAATTTTTTTCAACGACTTGGGACTTTTTAATTGTATTTTTTCTTTTGACATTTATAAGCTGTCACAATTAACTTGCTTTAGAAAAAAAGTGCGCGAAATTTTGTTTTTATTTGTTTGTTTGGTGTCCTTTTTAATATGGAGCACATAAAGGAGCATTTTCGTCATATTTGACTTTATTATTTCCGTAAAGGGAAAAACGCGGAGCAGGTTGCTAAAAAGTTACGAGATGTGTATGATGATAAAGCCTTAAAAGAAAGATAGTGTCGAAATTGGTTTCGCAAATTCCGTTCTGGAGATTTTTCTCTTAAAGATGAGCCACGTTCAGGTCGGCCAAATGATGACCAAATCAAAGCATTAATCGAATTGGATCGTCATGTAACTGAGCGTGAGATAGGAGAGAAATTAAATATACCAAAATCAACCGTTCATTATCACATAAAAAGTCTTGGACTGGTGAAAAAGCTTGATATTTGGGTACCACATGTATTGAAAGAAATTCATTTAACAAACCGAATCAACGCTTGTGATATGCACCTTAAACGCAATGAATTCGATCCGTTTTTAAAACGAATCATAACTGGAGATGAAAAATGGATTGTTTACAACAACATTAGTCGAAAAGGATCATGGTTCAAAGGCTGATATCCACCAAAAGAAGGTTATGCTGTCTGTTTGGTGGGATTGGAAGGGTGTGGTATATTTTGAGCTGCTTCCAAGGAACCAAACGATTAATTCGGATGTTTACTGTCAACAATATTTTTATATGAAATTTTTCAAAAATTTCTTATTTTTATAGGAAATTTTTTAAAAATTTCTTTTTTTTATAGGAAATTTTTCAAAAATTTCTTATTTCTGTAGGAAATTTTTCAAAAATTTCTTATTTTTATAGGAAATTTTTCAAAAATTTCTTATTTTTACAGGAAATTTTTCAAAAATTTCTTATAGGTATTTACAGGAAATATTTAAAAAATTTCATAATTTTCCATTTTGAACCGGTACCAATTTGTAATTAACTGAAATCAATTTTTTAATTAAAATTAAAATAATACCTCAAAATGTTTATTAATTCCATTTATTAATACTCTTTTATACATTTTAAATTAAGTTTAAAAATTTCTTTAAAATCCAAATTTTCTTCAATATAACCCATCTAGTGCCAGGTGATTCTACCTCTCCATTTCATTTCATTTCATGAATCTCTTTAGTCTTTTATTTTGTTGCTGTTTTTTTCTACTCGCCAAAAACTGAGTGAGCTTGGCTGGGAACTTTTGATGCATCCACCATATAGCCCTGACCTTGCACCATCAGACTACCATTTATTTCGATCTTTGCAGAACTCCTTAAATGATAAAACTTTCGGCAATGATGAGGCTATAAAATCGCACTTGGTTCAGTTTTTTGCAGATAAAGGCCAGAAGTTCTATGAGCGTGGAATACTAAATTTGCCGGGAAGATGGCAAAAGGTTATCGAACAAAATGGCAATTATATATTTGATTAAAGTTCATTCTTAGTTTTATTAAAAATGCATTTACTTTCTTTTAAAAAATCCGCAATTACTTTTTGGGCAACCCAATAGTTTTTCTTTCAATTTGAACAAAACCTTAAATTTTATCAATAATTTTTAAAATTGAAAAATATTTTACTTTTGGTTAAATCTGAACAAAATTGAATTTATCATTTACTTTTAAAATTAGGAAATATTTTAGGAACTTTGTATTTCAGACTAATTTAAGAATTTTTGTTTGCTTGGTTAAGTACTTACAAAATCATAGTCAAGGCTTTTAAAAAGTAAGAGTACGAGTAGAATAACATGAAACATAAATCAGATGAATAAAATAAAATGCCTTCACTACCCATTAGTTTCAAATAAATGATCCTACTCCCAAACTCAAGGTTGGCAACCGATTTAGGACTGGGTTATATATATATATATATATATATATATATATGCATGTAAGTAGTCTTTAGTGAAATAGAAGACAAACTTTTGAATTTGAAACTAATGGATGCTTTTATTATACACATATACCCATTTTCAACAAAGAAAATATAAATATTAGGGTAGGTCGGTAATTAACATGTTGTTTAAATTGACTACCTTGTTAACTGTTAGTACTAGTTCCTCGAAAGTGAATCAACTCAAAATTTTTAAATTTTCATTACATACAAAAAACTGTTTTATTTTACTACTACTTGCACATTAAGAAGAGG
Organism: Stomorhina lunata; assembly: GCA_933228675.1. NCBI lineage: Eukaryota > Metazoa > Arthropoda > Insecta > Diptera > Rhiniidae > Stomorhina > Stomorhina lunata. Next base: position 94,818,999 of record OW121740.1, on the reverse strand, counting down.
TATATAATTGTATTTTTTTTGTCGAAATTGTAAAGGAAATGATGTAAGATTTGTACAGTAGATGCATATGACCAATAGGGTGACAATTTTTTGTATGAAAGAAAATGTTTTTTGCGAATTTTATAACTAAATCTAACGTTCTATGGGAGCGCATCGGGTCCAAAGTTTAAGAGCCCATTTGTGTGGGGAAAATTGGGTTTTTTATTTATTTTTGAGAAATTTCAACCAAAAATAAACAATTTTTAGAAGAAACAAGTAAGAGTGGTATATTCGGCTTTGCCGAATCTTGGATACCCTTCACCAATGGTGTTGCAAAAGTACTTAATGTAATTTCAAGCAAAATTTGGTTATACTAGTATTATATGCAAAGAGTCTTTAAAATTAAGAGTCGGAAAACGAAAACCTTTTCGGTGGCGTCATCATCTAGAATAGTTATGCACCCAAAGGTTAGGTTGGGCAGGTGGCTGATGTCTAGGGAAGCTTCACTTGGGTTCTAAAGTGGTCACTTTGTGAAAGATAATGATTACTAGACTACAAGTAGAGAATGCATATTTAAGCCAGCCAGTAGCTTCGAAATAAAATAGACACATATTTTACGAACATTTAATAAAGTTCGATAGACCAGATAAACCATGCAGAAAAGATGCTTCAAAATGTAGATGCCCTTAGATTTGCAATAGCACATCGATTTGATAAAGTTTAAGTATTCTGACATGCAACCCAAAAACGCTGTGCCCAGTGAGGGTTGTGCACTTTAATTCGTACGAATTATCCAACTAGTAAAAGTTCTTGATTAGTTATGTAAAACTCTGAAGTTAGCGGACTGGTTTAGGTCAAAGCTTTAACAATGATTGTCAATGTATACAAGCCTTAAAATTATAGGGTATACTGTAGCGTCTTTAATGTCTTTAAATTTACTTTATAAATATTCTACTTGTTATAAAATTTTATATTATTATTATTTTTTGTTTTGTATAGATTTCTATCATTTTTGTGTTATAAAAAATTTGATGTTTAATATTATAATTTCTAAAATAAAAACTCAATTAATTTTTATAAAATAATAAATATTTAAATAAAAAATATAATAATAAAAATATCACTAAATATACACTCTTAGTTTTAGATACATACGTGAAATATATAGCTTTTGAATGGATGGTTATCAGCTTTGTCGGAAAAGTTTACTTATTAATTTGAAGTTAGTTAATTAATTAAAATGAACACTTCATCAATAATATTTGGGATGTATAGTTCTTTCGATCTGTCCGATGGATGTTTGAAAAGTTTTGCTCTAGTTCTTTGTGCAATTTTAATGTGATTTAATTTATCAGCATTAAATCGATTCCCGGTCGGGTTTATATGGGAGATTTCACTAAATGTGAATAGAGCTCGCCCATTTTCAATATCGAACTTTTCAAGAGATCAGAAATACTTTTGTCAAATGTTGTCCCTCTAGAAAGTTTATTTTAGGCGCTATTGTCCTGAATATCAATATTGTACAACGTCTTTTTACTAAATGTCATCATCGTATCTATTATAATTTGTCATTTATTAGCTACTAAGAGATTGCCTTAGGCGAAGTTATACGGGATCAATTGTCAAACGTGAACGGATTTCTCCCAATTGCAATTAAAAAATTTAAATTTTTGTTGATATGTGAGATACTTACATACATATGTAGGTTTTGAACGGATATCATGTAATTAGCTGCAATTTTGTACTTCCTAGGAAGATTACCTATAATTTGATATATAATACATTCTCAAATGTTATCATAATGTTCAAAAGTCAGACACAAAATTAAGATAAATGCAGTGTGTCTGTCTGCTAAAACCAGATTTGTGGAGCTCCTGAATTGTCCCACCCTGAATTTCAACATTGTCGATCAAAACACCATCGCTTAAACGCTAAATTATATCTACCACAAATTACAGAATGCATCAGGATTTAGATAATCCCCTGCGAAGGACGCTATTAAACTTCATCAAAATAAACATCTGAGATATCGACAAAACAGGAGCTCCAAAAACTTGACTACAACAGAAAAAAGGACAGACAGGTAGACGGACGGACATGTAGACGGACGGATAAACAAACAGACGGACTGACGGGCAAACAAACAGACGGACGGACAGACGGACGGAGGTCGCGAAATCGATTCTTGTGCCGATTCTGAGTTGATCGGTACAATTTGAATGGTATTCATAATCAGATTTGTGGAGTATATATATCAGATTTTAGAAAATCCTCCCATAAAGAACGATGTCAAATTTCATCACAATCGGTCCATAAACACCTGAGATATCGCTGAAACAATACTTACAAAATGTAAACAAAATTTCTTAGACACGTACTTTGGGCAATTTGCTGTACATCAAATGTAGTGTTATGGCGATATCTCAATTGTTTACAGACCGCTTTTGATAATATTTAATAACGTGCTTGGTGGGGGAATTTCCTAAAATCTGATATAAAATTTATGTAGGTCCGTACTAAAGGAGGATAGTTTTTCCTATTTCTGCATTTAATTTTTTCAACAAACATTCTCTAATGTGTACTTTGGGAAATTTGCGATACATCAAATTCAGTGTTTTGGCGATATCTCAGTTGTTTATGGACCGATTTTGATAAAATTTTACAGAGTGGTTTGGGAAAATATTTCCTATAATCTGATATATAACATATTATCACATGTACACCAGGAGTATCTTTTTTCTCTTGTTATTTAAAAGTGTGTTTCAATCAAAAATTTTAAAATTTTCGTCTAATTTTTGGTATTTTTTCGATATTTTCGGTGTTTATAAACCGATTTTAATGAAATTTAATAGCGTTCATTGCGGGAGAATTTCCTAAAATCTGATATATAATTTATGTAAGTCCATCCTCCAGGGGCTTCAGAAACTTGATTTCAACAGACAGACAGACAGACGGACGGACAGACAGACAGACAGACAGACAGACGGACATCGCTTAATCGATTCTCCTCCCGATTCTGAGTCGATCGGTATAATTTTTATGGGGTCTACGATCACTAATAAAAAAATTACAAACGGAATCACAAACTTATAATACCCTTTCACCTATTGGTGAAGGGTATAAAAATAATGGAATATTAAAGAAAACTAACACAGCTTTATTTCAAGTAGTCAAAAAACAAAACAAACAAGAATCCATGAAGTAGTTTTGCAGTTATTCAATTTTTTCCCTAAACATTTATGTCTTTGGTAACGCGCCTAAGGATATGCACCAAAAATTGTATGTTGTAAATAAAGAAATTTAAAAATAAGACATAATTTATTATTAAATGACTCGTTAGTATTTAATAGTTCAGTTTTGCTTAAATATAATCGAATTTACTTAGTTTTTTCCATGTTGGAATTTTTTAAGGAAATTCTTTTTAAGGAAATTCTTGGATTTTAAGTCGCGGGTACGGCGAAACTGTTTAAGATATCGACCTAAATTCTTTTGAGTTTTATTCTTTCATTTGTCTGTTTTAACACACTGGTAAGTAAATTCTATATTAGTAATATTTGTTGAACAAAATTTTCAAAAAATTAAAAAATGATTTTTGAAACCGACCTGAGAGAAATGTACCATTTTCCAACATGGAAAAAACTAAGTAAATTCGATTATATTTAAACCAAACTGAACTTTTTACTAGTAACACGCCATTAAATGATAAATCATGTCTAACTTTGGAATTTTTTTCATTTACAACATACAATTTTTGGTGCATATCCTTAGGCGCGTTTTCAAGGACATGAATTTTCAGGGGAAAATGGAATATCTCCAAAACTATTTCATGGATTTTTGTTTTTGAAATAAAGCTGTGTTAGTTTTCTTTAATATCCCATTATTTTTTCTTGTAAAAATTGTTTATTTTTGGTTGAAATTTCTCAAAAATAAAAAAATAACCCATTTTTCATTATACAAATGGGTTCTAAAACTTTGGACCCGATGCGCGCCCGTAGAACGTTGTCCGATTTCGCTTAAATTGTCAGAACTAAACTTTCAGACCTAATGGGTGTTTTTTTTAGAGGTATAGAACTTCGAATTGAAATAAAACACAAGAAAATCGTTTTAATGTCCATCAATTTGGCTTTATTGGAAGGATAATTTTATGCCATTAATGTTTAAATATGATTTCGGGCATGTGGCCGCCGCGGCTGGCTCGAATAAAGCCAATTCTACAGGTCCAATTTTCAACTACTTTTTCGAGCATATGGGGCCGTATGTTGGCAATAACGCCACGAATGTTGGCTTCCAAGTCCCCTAACGTTTCTAGTTTGTTGGTGTAGACGAGCGACTTCACATATCCCCAAAGAAAATAATCCAGTGGTGTCAAATCGCACGATCTTGGTGGCCAATTGACAGGTCCATTCCGCGAAATTATGCGCTCATCGAATGTTTCCTTCAATAAATCAATTGTGACGTGCGCTGTGTGGCATGTAGCGCCGTCTTGTTGGAACCACAACTCATCCACATTCATGCCATCTAATTGGGGAACAAAATATTTAGTCGGTTATCATGGCTCTATACCAGTCTCCATTTATGGTAACTGACTCTCCAGCATTATTTCGGAAGAAGTATGGCCCAATGACTCCACCAGCCCATAGAGCACACCAAACAGTCAGTTTTTGGGGATGTAATGGCGTCTCAAGGATCTCATGTGGATTCTCTTCACTCCAAATGCGGCAATTTTGCTTGTTGACGTAGCCATTCAACCAAAAATGAGCCTCATCACTGAACAAAATTTTGCCATGAAAATCAGCATCGAGATCAATGTCATTTTCGGCCCATACACCAAAATCACGACGCATTGCATGGTCTCGCGGCTTTAATTCTTGCACAAGCTGGATCTTGTAAGGTCGCAAGCCAAGATCATTGCGCAAAATCTTCCATAAAGTTGATGGACAAAGCTCTAATTGCTGTGCACGGTGGCGAATCGATTCATTCGGGTCCTCTTCAACACTTTGCTCTACAGCGGCAATTGTTTCTTCGGTGCGCACTGTTCGACGTCGCTGCGGATGCGTATTATCACATAGAGTAAACGTAGTGCGAAAACGATCCATGGTTAACCGAATTAATTGCTCTGATGGACGATTATGTCGACCATTAAATGGACGGAGCTTGCGGTAAACTTCGCGAACTGAACCATTATTTTCGAAATAAATTTGCACGATTTGCAAGCGTTGTTCTTTTGTCAACCTGTTCATGATGAAATGGCAAACCAAACTAAATATTAATCACTTGACAGCTGACAAAATGGCCGCCAGTTCAAAAAGTGATGCCAACTTAAAGTTCTATACCTCAATAAAAAACACCCGATATAACAATGTTCAGTTGAAAAAGTTATAAAATTCGAAAAAAAAATTCTTTCTAATAAATGTTAAACCTTTGATAAACTTTATACAAATATAGAACGATATGATAAAATAAATATTTTGAATATCGATAAATTGCTTGTATGATGACAAAATTTGACCTAATATGGTCTTGCTTTACCGAATATAAAACATTTTTACCTGTATTTTAAAAAAGCTAAATTTCGGGATTAAAGTTTTTGGTCATATTTTACTCGTATATGAAGTATAACAAGTGAGTGTGTAATATTTGGCTTTGTCGAATTGTGATCAAAGTTATTTGAGACCTATGGTCAAATGTGCACCGACTATTACAAAATTTAGTATTCTGGCCTGTATTTATAAAAAAAACTACTTTTATTAGCATATAAATAAGTACTTTTTGTAGTATTTAAGCGATTTCCGGGCCTAGGGTTGAATGGAAGCTATCGTTATATGTAAACCAATGTGGACAAAATTTGGTACACTATCTGGCATAGCTATAAAAGTTTACCATTTATTAGCATTTGAGTGGCTACATGAAATTTAGAGTTTAGCTATTTTTTAAAAGTGGTCCGAATTAATATTTAATATTTTATGTGCTGACTTATAGTTGTATAAAACCTGTCTGTACTATTTTAATTATATTGTCAGTATTAATGTGGTTTTCGAAGGCAAAGTTACATGGAAGCTATATTTAAATGAGGACCGATTTCCGTTAAATTTTATGTACTGACTTTCTATTGTATAATACTACTCTGTTATATTTTTTTGTCGTAGCTATTATACATAATTTGATCGAATTGTCTTTGAAATTCGGAATCGAATCAGGGAGTGATTCTGAGTCTATCAGTACCCTGCAAGCAAATCGATAGTCGACTACAAAAACAATCCATTTATAGTCAACTTTTTAACAACTTACTACAAGTTAACTACAAAGTCATGCAGAATATTCCCAAATTATTGAGATCACGTTGTGTACAGTGAAGTTGTTCTATTTTTAGCATTCATTGCTTATCTACTACTTTGCTTTCTGTAGTTTTTTTAATTTGAAACTGATAATATGGTATTTTCTTCTCCATTTTTATAGGTGATGTAGCTTTGTTGGTTAGCACGTCGACTACTAAGCATAACATATCATTTCATTCTCAGTTCGATTCCCATTTTCGACAACATCAATTTCAGTTGTACAGTGTTGAATAACATTAATATTTATCCCTCCTTTTAACCACCACCTTTGGTTTCTTTACTATTCCCTTTCCAAAGAAGGCAAACCAATTCGTATATGCTATATATACAATTGTATAGGTAAGTATTTGCCTGAGTGTTACTTCTCCCTTTCTCCCTCTTTGTCTATAAACTAACTAATAAAAAACTAGTTTTAAGTTAGTTGAATAGACAAGTTTGGACTGCTGACTACCTCCAATGATATCGCCTTGTTATATTAGTTAGTTTTCTTCAGTAAAAGTAATCCAAGCATCAACCACAACTAGTTGACTAAAAATGCACTTTAAGTTTACTTAAAGTTAACTAAGTTGCTTGTAGGGTATACCTAATATTAGGCCTCATACTTATATCAGACTAATTTATATGTTTCCACCTATGGCGGTAAAGGGTAAAACAATGTGTGCTGATTTGTTTAAAATAATTGATTCCTAATATCATCTCTTAGGGGGAAGAGCTAAAATTTCGAAATTTTTTCATAAAAATACCAATATTTAAATTTCTTAAATTTTTGGCAAATGTTCTTTACTTACTTACTTAAATGGCCTATTGTAACAACCTGTTTAGGTCAAAGGCCGAGCATATTTTAGAATTCCATGCGCTTCTATCTTGTGCGCATATTCTCCAATTTCTTATGCCAAGTTTTGAAAGATTTTCTTCTACTTGGTCTTTCCATCGAAGTTTTGGGCGCCCTCTTCTACGAGTTCCCTCAGGATCATTATCAAACACTTCTCTTGCCGGAGTATTTTCATCCATTCGCACAACATGTCCTAGCCAGCGCAGCCGTTGTTGCTTAATGCGTTTTACTATGTCTATGTCAGCGTATAACTCATACAGCTCATGATTCATTCGATGTCGATACTCATTGTTGACGCAGACTGGTCCAAATATTTTTCTTAGGATTTTCCTCTCAAACACTCCAAGGATAGCTTCATCTGCCTGTGCAAGTACCCATGATTCTGCACCATACAGTAACACGGTAGTATAAGCGTTTTATAGAGCGTAATTTTAGTTCTTACGGAGAGGACTTTATTTCTTAGCTGTTTGCTTAGGCCAAAATAGCATCTATTGGCAAGTATTATTCTACGTTTAATTTCAAAGCTTATATCGTTGTTGATGTTCACAGCGGTACCAAGGTATACAAATTCTTTTACAACTTCGAAACTATAGTTTTCTACGGGCACATGTGATCTAATTCTAGTGGTCTGTCTGCCTGAAGAAACCATCAGTTTTGTTTTTGATTCATTTACAGCTAAACCCATTTTGTTTGATTCCTTCTCGATATTGGAAAAGGCGGCAGTTACCTCGCGTAAAGTGCGCCCCATAATATCAATGTCATCGGCATACGCGAGTAGCATATGTTTTCTATTGAAGATTGTACCACTTGTATTAACTGCTGCATCACGTAAGATTTTCTCTAGCACAATATTGAAGAGATCACATGATAGACTATCACCTTGTCTGAAACCCCGTTTTGAAAGTTATGAAAGACTCTGATAGGTTCTTACCTATCTTAACAGATGATATTGTATTAGTTAGTGTCATCCTGCATAACTTTATTAGCTTCGTGGGGATGCCGAACTCAGACATTGCTTCAAACACCTTCTTCCGTATCGGGCAGTCAAAAGCTGCTTTGTAGTCAACAAAGAGATGATAAGTGTCAATTTGTTTCTCTTGGGTCTTCTCCAGGATCTGACGTAGAGTAAAGATCTGGTCAGTGGTTGATTTACCTGGTCTAAAGCCACATTGGTACGTCCCAATTATTTCGTTAATTTTGGGCTTAAGCCTTTCGCACAGTATGGTCGATAGAATCTTATATGCAATTGAGAGGAGACTTATCCCTCTGTAATTTGCACACACAGTTTTATCTCCTTTTTTGTGCACAGGACAAAGGACACTAAGATTCCAATCGTCTGGAATGTATTCTTCTGACCATATTGCTTCTATAAGTTGGGACATAAGCCTTATCAACTCATCTCCTCCGGCCTAAAAAAGCTCAGCAGGAAGACCATCGGCACCCGCAGCTTTGTTATTTTTTAGTCGATTTATAGCGATTCTAATCTCATTTTGGTTTGGTGGTGGACATAGAACGCCATCATCATTGATTTGTTCAGGCGTGTCATCTTGGTCGCTTTCATTTGATACCAACAATTTGAAAAAGTGCTCCTTCCACAGTTTCAGTACGGTTTCAGCATCCGTTACCAGGTTTCCTTGGTCGTCTTTGCAGGAGAGAATACAATTGCTAAAACCATCCGTCTGATGTTTAACTTTTTGATAAAATTTACGCACTTCATTACGACTCTTATATAACTCAATCTCCTCGAACACACGTCTTTCCATTTCTCTCTTTTTTCTTCGGAATAGGCGTTTCTCTTCCCTCTTTCTTTCTCTACATCTTTCTAAAGTTCGACGAGTAACTACTGACTGCAGGGTTGCCCTATAGGCTGCATTTTTCGCCGCAGTAGCATTGCGGCACTCCTCGTCATACCAAGAGTTTTTGGTAAATGTTCTTTACCCCCAAAATAAATCCATATTTTTAAAACAACCAGAATTAAAATGAAGTAATTTTTGACCCACCCTAATAAGGATTGTTTAGCTTTCTGTATTTTCTTTGCCGTTTTTGTTATCGTTATTTTTGGCATTTTTGTTAAATCATCATCATCAACAGGTGTTGGTTGGTTGGGTTTTATTCTATTCACTCAAAGAAATTTAAGCTGGAAAAAAATAAAAGTAATATCGATTTTCTCCTACCCCCCCAACCCGAAGTTGTTTTGAAAATGTACAAAAATAGTTTAGTTTTTGTTACTTTTGCAAAGGACACTCTACTCGCACAATTTTTAATTGTAAGATTTTTCTATAGATACAGAAAAGGCAAAAAAAGGGATCAAATGAGACGGGGGGAGGGGGGATAATAAATGAATAGATGAAATAACAAGAGAAATTCTTATTTTACTTGTTGACTAAGTACGAGCACAAACAATGTTTTGAGATACTCAGATACTTATTGTCCATCCATCCATTCAGTCTTTGCTGACGAAACATTATTGCGACATTTTATTACAGATACAGGAGATGATGACGATAGGGATTATGATGACAAGAGCTGATGATGATGATGATGAATATGATGATTATGATGTTGTTATATGAACATTATTATTTCACAAAAGCAATATTTTTACTCTCAAAGGATTTAAATAGAGTCATAAACCATTAATTGGAAATAATTTATCAATGGTTTAAATGTGTATATATTTATAAATATGTAATAACATACAAACATATTTAAAGGTTATTTAAGATATTAAAGCAAAATTGATTATATATTACGAGTATATAATTTCTTTCCCCTTGAAAAATGGTTTTATTGGATTTCATGAATATTTCATAAGACCCCATGTTTAAAACTTTATTGCGTGCGAACATGCAACTTCATTAAAAAGTCAGATTCATTAGTAAATGCTAAAGTTTGTATGTAACTCTTTTAATATTTATAGCATTTTATGGTGGCCAGACAAAGATTAGGAAAAATATTGAAAACTTTGGAATTGATTTAAAGAATACAAGTAAATAAAACTTAAATGGGCCTAAATAAATAGAACTTAAATAACATTGGTTTACAAAATTTTACTTTTCGTATTGCATTTAATCGCCGTTGTATCTTATTTATTCATTATCGTCTTGTCGCGACGAGACATGTCGTTTGAAAATTAATTTTTTTAACACTTATACACTCCTTGGGTCAATTTGACCCAATTTAACGAGCAATAATTGTATACATATATATATATATATATATATATATATATATATATATATATATATATATATATATATATATATATATAGAATGGCTATCTCGAAAACGGCTCTAACGATTTTGATAAAATTTGGATAGTGGGTATCTTTTTTGATGTTTAGGTCGAAGAAGAAGGGACTTTTGGAACTTTTACCTAAACGGGTAACAAGGGGAAAAAATCGAAAACGCTATGTCTCCTGAAATAATAGGTATAGAAACAAAGTTAAAATTACGTTTTAAACAGCTTTGAAAATAAGCGGACAGGTGTTTGGTACTTTTTTGAAACTATGTCCGATAGGGGGTAAAAAAGGGTGAAAATAGTTTTTTTTGGCACCTTTTTAACCCACTCTTATATTTTAAACTAAAGAATATAGAAAGAAACTTGGTACTGTAATCAATAGATGTAAAAAAAAACATGAAACACGTATTTGGTACTTTTTTGATTTTGGAGCCAAAATGGGTAAAAAAGGGATAAAATGATAACTTAACATCTCCAAAGTAATATGAATAGGAACATTATACATTATGTTAAATGCGTTTTAAAAAAATGTACCGAATTCAATTGGCACCAAAAAAGTACCAAATATACATATGGAACTTTTAGAAATTAGGAAATAAAAAGGGGGAAAAATTAGTATTATTTTAAACAAATGAATGTTTGTCTGTATGTATGTTCTTTATAGAATAGTAAACTGTGAATTTGATTGTGTTATGCTCTTTAGCGAAGATGTTGCGGGTAAGCCGGCGAAGGTTTTAAAGTTGATAAGACTAATTTCCGACAGATGGCGCCACTGAAAATTACTAAAAATTAATTTAATCGTAAACTGTACATTTGATCATGCTATGATCTTTAGCAAAGTTGTAGCGCATGAGCCGACGAAGGCTTTTTAGTTGGTATGAATAATTTCCGACAGGTGGCGCTACAGAAACTTACTCAAAGTCAATTTAATCGTAATCTGTACATTTAATCATGCTACAATCTTTAGCAAAGTTGTTGCACATGAGCCGACGAAGGTTTCTTAGTTGGTATGAAGAAATTTCGACAGGTGGCGCTACTGAAATTTACTCAAAGTCAATTTAATCGTATGCTGTACATTTAATCATGCTATAATCTTCAGCAAAGTTGTTACGGATAAGCTGAAGAAGTTTTATGAATTGGAATAAGCAAAGTCCGACAGGTGGCGCCACAGAAAACTACTCAAAATGAATTAAATCGTAAACTGTGCATTTGATCAGACTATAATCTTTAGCAAAGTTGTTGCGCATGAGTCGACAGAGGTTTCTGTTGATATGAGTTAAACTGTAAACTATGCAAACTATGTGTTGGTCGGACAAAATAAATCAAATAATTCAAAATTAACTGAATATTTCTACAATGTCTTTCCTCTAAATTTATTTTAGCACTTTATAATATAAAATATATAAAAACTTTAAAATTTTCCTCAAAATGCTTATCATAAAGCTCCGAGCAAAGGCTCGGTCTACCAGGTACTATATATTTAAAAGAACCTCCCCCCCTCATTTCAAAATACGATTTACACACATTTAATACCCTTTGGGTCAGTATGACCCAACAAGCGATTTCTCAAGCTTAATTCCACTTTATAGGTTTTTTTTCCTAATGAATATAATTGAATCGAGTTCACCTTCATTCAGAATCATCTTTCAATAACTTGTTCAGTCAAATAATCAATAAAATCGCATTCATTGAATACTTTTCCATTTATGGGCTGTTCACATTTTACGTAACACTATTTTAGCAATTTTTGATTTAGTGTGGCATGGAGCACTTCTATCAAAACTTATTGCCTTGGTGTCGGTAATAACTTCTCTCGGTTTATATCGACCTTCCTCTGAGATCGCTCTATACGAGTTGTTGATGATGGGTTCTCTTCAAACGAATTCAAGATTGATTCAGGTGTACCGCAAGTTCTGTTCTTTCTTCTACTCTATTTCTTATCTTTATAAATGACTACTCTACTCTTTTGCAGACGATAGTAATGTTTGCCATTCATAATTATTCAATCGTAGGCCAAGCCTTCTTGAGTTTGGCAAGATATGAAATAATTATTAAGCCGAGATTTAAAAACAATTTCAGAATGGGGTCGTGCGAATATTTAAATGTTATATGCTTACGTATAATCGCGCGGCAAACCATGTTTCTTCATCTGTATTAATGGGTGGTGTAAATATTGAGGATTCAGATGCATTTAATATTCTGGGCATGAGAATTAAATGTGATGTTCGTTCGACAAAATACATCTTTCAAGTGTCGAAAGAAGCATTCAAGTGCCTCGGTTTTCTAAAACGGTGCAACAGATACTTCACTCTATCTGATCTCCTTACTATTTACACCACCTCATGCATGGAGCTTCTCGACCGAGTGCAAGAAATGGCGAAAGTACTCATTGGGGCAGTTTGGTATCCAACTCTATTGATTTACAGAAGAACCGTCGCAATTTGAGTTGTGTCATACTGTTCAATTGTTAATACTTTGGAATGTGCTCTGACTAAATCAAAGAACTAGTTCCCGAAATTCGGACTTTTTTACGTAATATACGTCATTCTGTTAGAGCTCATTCCTCTGTGGTCGATTGGCCGGTAGACCGAACAACACCCTAGATTAAATTTGTTCTTCAGCCGTATAGTGCACTCCCCGCAGAAGTTTTCGAAGCCATAAACACTACTACATCTATTCTATCCTTCCTCCCATAACCTACTTCCAACACAATGCATTGCATAAGTAGGGGTCATCCCCTGAGTGCTGGTCCTAAATTAAAAAAATTCTATGTTAAATATGAAATTTTGTTAATATTTCCTTGTTGGGTCATATTGACCCAAAGGGTCATATGAAGGGCATAAATCCAAGGGAAATAGAAAGGTTAAATTAATTGATTTAAATTGTTTTTTTTCTATAACATTTTATATTGAAGGTTGTGCGTTCGAGTCGGCGTTAGGTTCAAGTCATAAATTATATTGCAAATTTATAATTCTAATATAGAGTCTTTGGTCAAATAAGAATCAAATTAATATTTGATTCTATGCAAATTTAGATGTTCAATGTTTTCCTAATTTTTATTGGTCTATATAAAGTTGGAGTAATGATTTTTCATATGGACATTATAAATTTCCAAGAATTTAATAGGGCTCTTTTAAGAGCGATGAAACAAAAAAGTCTTATAATGGATAATAGAGCGGTTCGCCTTCTATACAAAAAAAAAGTTGTGCCTATCATTATTATTTTTACATTATCTTTAATCCTAGGGGGTGACTGACTCAACTTTTTTTTTCAAACCAATCTTATAGGTAACAATTAAATATTGAATTACTTTTAAATTATTTGTTAACCGCCATGGTATAGCAGGTTAGTCATCCGCCTAGCATACCGAGGTTGCAAGTTTGATCCCTGGCCGGATCCACTTGAAAAAAATATATTTTCAAAAAAGCGGCGGTTTGCCTCATAACTCATCTATCCACTGGTTATTGAGTATTAGGCTATGTAAAACTTCTGTAACTAATGAATTTGCCGTTCGGAGCCGGAGTTGAAACGTAGGTCCCTTTCAATGAGTCTAAAAATAGAATCGGATGCAGCTCATTGTCTGAGAGAAGCACCCCTTGTTCCCCTTGGAATGTTGTCGAGGAACAAAAGTATATATATATACTTTTAAATCATATCTTAATATTTTGAATTTTTTCATAATACGATTAAAATTTAGAATCTATCAAAAGCTAAGAAAGAAAATTGGACTACTATATTAAAATCTGGAAATGAAAATATAACTCCATAAAGATTCGAGAACTAAAGTAAACTGCATCAATATCCACGATCGGAAATAGGACTTGGAATAAAATTTGACTCTAAATAAAAATTTAAGTTTTTAAAGATGCGGAAGTAAAACTTGGACCCTATTGAAATAAAGGTATACAAATTTTACTCTATAAAGTTCCGCGATTAAAAACTTAAATATAATATTGAAAATTAGATAAAAACTTAAAAATGAAAATTTGTTTATACTACAGTCCACAAATTAAAATTGGTCTCTAAAAGAATCAATGATTTTGACCGAAACTGGACTCCGTCAAAATCCTGATGATAGCTAAACCTTAAGCGTGTTATACATCCAAGAAAATGAGCGCCAGAATTCCATATATTTTTTTATTTTATCCAAAACTCAGTGGATAATTTTTTGAATGTAGGAAAATGATTTTTCGAATTTTATAACTTTTTCTACGGAACATTGTGACACTAGGTCTAAAAGCTTAGATCTGAAAATTTGAGCCAAATCGGACAACGCTTTATGGGCGCGCATAGGGTCCAAAGTTTAAGAGCCCATTTGTATGGGGAAAAATGGGTTATTTTTTTTGTTTTTGCGAAATTTAGACCAAAAATAAATCATTTTTAAAAGACAAAATAATAGAATATTAAAGAGAACTAACACAGCTTTTTTTCAAATCATGAAAGTCACGAAAATCCATGAGGTAGTTTAAAAGTTATTGCAGTTTTCCCCCGAAAATACATGTCTTTGAAAGAGCGCCTAAGGATATGCACCAAAAATTGTATGTTGTAAATAAAGAAATTCCAGAGTTAAACATGATTTATCATTTAATGGCTTGTTACTAGTAAATACAGTGCAATCGCAATAGAGTGAACACTTGGTAATATGAACTACTTGATACTACGAACTCCCGATTTTTTCCATTAGTTACTTTTTAGAGTGAACAGTACCCAACTCAATAGAGTGAACTTTTGTTTTTCTTACACATAACTGACAAAGACGCACCTTTTATAGTTTTTTTACATACTTTTTTATGAAACAGTTAGGATATCGCTTGAATTTGAAAACATTTTTGTTTTAATTTTCCTCTCTTTTTGTTTATTTTATTAGTTACTCTATAGAGTGAACTATACCAACTCAATAGAGTGAACTTTTGTTATGCAAAATTTCCAATTTCTGCTGAAGTCGTTTCCGATGCCATTTCTGAGACTGACACTGACATCGAGGAAGTAACAGTAGCCAAATCAGACATTACAGCAGCGCAGGCCGTGTAGATTTTTGAAAAAGCTATTGACTGGGCAGAAAATAACACAAACAATTACGAAAATATTTTAGTTTTGCATAAATTCTGCGATTTAGCGGTGCAAAAAATGCTTGTACAAAGCAAAAAACTCTTGAAAATTACTTTACTTCTTTGTAATTATATAATAATATTTAATAAATATAGATGTTTTTTATATAAAAAAGTGTTTTTTCATAGACTCATT
Source organism: Stomorhina lunata (assembly GCA_933228675.1). Classification (NCBI taxonomy): domain Eukaryota; kingdom Metazoa; phylum Arthropoda; class Insecta; order Diptera; family Rhiniidae; genus Stomorhina; species Stomorhina lunata. The sequence goes on along the minus strand of OW121740.1, from coordinate 94,803,368 downwards.
AGAGTGAACTTTTTCAATAGAGTGAACAGGCCTTGCACGAATTAGTTCACTCTATTGCGATTCCACTGTAGTTCAGTTTTGTTAAAATATAATCAAATTTACTTAGTTTTTTTCCTGTTGCAATTTTTCTCAGGTCGGTTTCAAAAATCATTTTTTAATTTTTTGAAAATTTTGTTCAACAAATATTACAAATTTCACTTTAATTTCAGGGTGATTTCGGACAAATGAGAATAATTAAGGAATTACTCTCTTAAACAACAAAACTTATATAAAGAGTAAGGGAACACAAAACACCCAAAATTGAAGACCACAATTGATTTAACTTCAAAAATATTCAAAGAAATGTTTTTAAAATGTTGAAAACATTGAAATTTCTCTTTATTTAGTAAAGATTAAAACTTAAAGAGAGTACGGGAACACAATTGCCTGAGTTTTGGTAACTTCGGACTGGTTTGTGTAGTTTCTATATCGTTCGGGAATACAACTTTGTAATTTTATAATAGTTATATACAGTGTGGCCATTTTAGCATTTTTGGAGCTAGATTTAGCATAATTTATTTTTTTCTAGCTCCAAAATTTTCGTTTTGCATTTAGCATAATTTTAGCATTTTTTCAAAATATTTTTAGCATTTTTGGCATTTTTTAATCTATTTTAGCACTTTTAAGCATTATTTTTGAATGGTTTTAGCTCCAAAAATTTTTTAGTTCTGGCCACACTGGTTATATAGCAATTTTCTCCCACAGTGTGTCCGGTAGTAACAACAATACGAAATGAAAAAATTCACTTGCAAAAAAATTTAATTCAAACAATAAAGCATTGTTCATTGTTCTATTAGACCTATAGAGTACAACAATGGATGCAGAAGTACAATAGATGTATTCACTCGTTATGACATTTAAAAATACAATTTTGTATACTCTTTTATTATCATACAAAATAAATTTGAGATAGCGAATTTTATAAATATAAATCTTGGGTATATAATTTTCTTTAATGAAACCCTACACAAGCATAGGTAAGGACGACATTATAAATCTAAATTAACTAAATTCGTAATTTTCTTCAAAACAAACGTATTCTAATATTTTATAACTGTTACTCTTTAGAATAATAGGTTTTATTACAAATTATAAGATATATTCAGGAAACATATCGTTACTTTAATATAGAAAGGCCCTAAGTCGTTTTTTATTCAAATAGCTTTTAAAAGCTTTATCTAATATAATTTTAATTTTAAACAAGTAAGAGTGGTATATTCGGCTTTGCCGAATCTTGGATACCCTTCACCAATGGTGTTCTAAAAGTAAAGTACAAAATCGTAAGAATATATTGATAATTATATAGTTCCTGATTACTGACTAAGTTGAGCTCCACACAAATTCTTGATATGTATATTAATTTTCTGTTGTTCGTACTCAATGTAATTCCTAGCAATATTTGGTTATACTAGTATTATATGCAAAGAGTCTTTAAAATTAAGAGTCGGAAAACGAAAAGCTTTTCGGTGGCGTCATCATTTAGAATAGTTATGGACCCAAAGGTTAGGTTGGGTAGGTGGCTGATGTCTAGCTTAGAAATAAAATAGACACATATTTTACGAACATTTAATAAAGTTCGATAGACCAGATAAACCATGCAGAAAAGATGCTTAAAAATGTAGATGCCCTTACATTTGCAATAGCACATCGATTTGATGAAGTTTAAGTATTCTGGCATGCAACCCAAAAACACAGTGCCCAGTGAGGTTTGTGCACTTTAATTCGTACGAATTATCCCACCAGTACAAGTTCTTGATTAGTTATGTAAAACTCTGAAGTTAGCGGACTGATTTAGGTCAAAGCTTTAACAATGATAAGCCTTAAAATTATAGGGTATACACTCTTAGTTTTAGATACATACGTGAAATATATAGCTTTTGAATGGATGGATATCAGCTTTGTCGGAAAATTTATTAAAGATTTACTTATTAATCTGAAGTTAGTTAATTAATTAAAATGAACACTTCATCAATAATATTTGGGATGTATTGTTCTTTCGATCTGTCCGATGGATGTTTGGAAAGTTTTGCTCTAGTTCTTTGTGCAATCATAGTGTGATTTAATTTATCAGCATTAAAGTGATTCCCGGTCGGGGTTATATGGGAGATTTCACTAAATGTGAACATTTTCAATACCGAACTTTTCAGGAAATCAGAAATACTTTTGTCAAATGTTGTCCCTCTAGAAAGTTTATTTTAGGCGCTATCGCCTTGAATAACAATATTGTATAATGTCTTTATACTAAATGTCATTATCGTATCTATTATAATTTGTAATTTATTAGCTACTAAGAGATTGCCTTAGGCGAAGTTATACTGGAGCAATTGTCAAACGTGAACGGATTTCTCCCAATTGCAATTAAAAAACTTAAATTATCGTTGATATGTGAGATACATACATATGTAGGTTTTGAACGGATATCATGTACTTAGCTGCATTTTTGGACTTCTTAGGAAGATTACCTATAATTTGATATATAATACATTCTCAAACGTTATCATAATGTTCAAAAGTCAGACACAAAATTGAGATAAATGCAGTGTGTCTGTCAACTAAAATCAGATTTGTGGAGCTCCTGGATTTTACACAAAATTTTAGGATATTGTCCCACCTGAATTTAATCATTGTCGATCAAAACACCTGATATATCGCATAAACGCAAATGCATCAGAATTTAGGACGCTATTAAATTTCATCAAAATAAACACCTGATATCGACAAAACCGGAGCTCCAAGAACTTGACTACAACAGAAAAAAGGACAGACAGGTAGACGGACGGACAAACAAACAGACGGACGGATGGACGTAGCGAAATCGATTCTCCTGCCGATTCTGAGTTGATGGGTACAATTTGAATGGTATTCATAATCAGATTTGTGGAGTATATATATCAGATTTTAGGAAATCCACCCACAAAGAACGACGTCAAATTTCATCACAATCGGTCCATAAACACCTGAGATATCGCTGAAACAATACTCACAAAATGTAAACAAAATTTCTTAGCAACGTACTTTCAGCAATTTGCTGTACATCAAATGTAGTGTTTTGGCGGCATCTCAATTGTTTATAGACCGCTTTTGATAAAATTTTATAACACGCTTGGCGGGGGAATTTCTTAAAATCTGATATAAAATTTATGTATGTCCGTGCTAAAGGAGGATGGTTTTTTTTCTATTTCTGCATTTCATTTTTTCATCAAACATTCTCTAATGCATACTTTAGGCAATTTGCGATACATCAAATTTAGCGTTTTGGCAATATCTCAGTTGCTTATGGACCGATTTTGATAAAATTTTACAGAGAGCTTTGGGAAACTATTTGCTACAATCTGATATATAACATATTATCACATGTATATCAGGATTATCTTTTTTCTCTTGTTATTTAAAAGTGTGTTTCAATCAAAAATTTTAAAATTTTCGTCTAATTTTTGGTATTTTTTCGATATTTTCGGTGTTTATAAACCGATTTTAATGAAATTTAATAGCGTTCATTGCGGGAGAATTTCCTAAAATCTGATATATATAATTTATGTAGGTTCTTCCTCCAGGCGCTTCAGAAACTTGATTTCAACAGACAGACAGACGGACAGACAGACAGACAGACAGACAGACAGCAGACGGACATCGCTTAATCGATTCTCCTCCCGATTCTGAGTCGATCGGTATAATTTTTATGGGATCTACGATCACTAATAAAAAAATTACAAACGGAATCACAAACTTATAATACCCTTTCACCTATTGGTGAAGGGTATAAAAACATTATTATAGCAATACATTTTTTTAGAGAATTAAGTAAAAAACTGCGTTTAAAAAATTTCTGTATCTTCAAAACTTAAGATTTTATTTAGTTTTTTTCCCTTTCCTGTAATGTAAGAAAAATGTCAGTTAGGGCTTTTCTGTATTAATGTAACGATATGTAACCTCCTCACCGAAGGTGTTGTTGAAAATACGAGTAACTTATATTATTGTATATCACAAAATAATAATATACAATTAACTTTTGACCACTTTCTCAAATACTTAATTTACTTCAAAGTATGTAATAATTACTCCTTAGAAAAATATAAGAATACAACTTTTTATATATTATTTAACTACTAAAAAATATTAAACATTTATGCATTTATTTGCGTGTTATGATTTAATGTTTTCTATTCTAAAATTTAAAATTTTTGTCACTAAGTGTCATTTAAGTGATATCTGACAAATGACAGGATTATTTATTAAACACACCCAAATCAAATTGTAACTTCAATTAGGATAAGATTGTTTTAAATTTTATTGTTTACCAGCTGCTTGGACCCGGCGTTGCCCGGGTTGGTAGTTAAAGATTTTTACTTATTGCTGTGTTAACCCTTTTTTTTTTTAAATTAACAATTATGATTTTTTTTATTAATTTTTTAATTGAATCCTTTATTAACCCATTAAAGACCGCTCATAGCCCGCTCGTTCGATTTTGACGAAACTTTTAGAATTTTACCTAAAGGTCCATAGGATATGCTTGGTGTAAAACAAATTTGCCTCCCCCTATTCCTGAGATAGGACATGGGTATTTGAATACCCAACGGTCTTTAACGATATATATATTTATTTTATTTTTGAACAATTTTGTTTTTCTTATTTAAGTTTAAATAAGTTTACAAAGTTGTTTACTTTTTTTGGCCACTCAAAGTTCCGGTACAGCATACTGCGCCATTTAAAATGTACAGGGTTGCTCCGAAGAGCGTTACAAATATTAAAAATTACGCCGTAAAAAGTAAATCCAACTTTGAACTCTATAGCTTTGTAGTTTGTTTTGAAAAAAGGGATTTCCTTGGGAACTGTTTGTGAAAATCGGACTAATCATGCTCCACTGATGAATGTCAAGAAAATGCGTAAAGAGCCCCGTGGGACTTCAGACTTTTGTTTTGATGTGGACAATTCTATAATTGCTGTATGATGGAACGATAATTCGGTACACTATACACCGAAATATTTTACATAATTAATCATTCAATTTGCTTTCGTTATTATTCTTTTAGGTCGTAACGTTAATATCGAATTATCTAAGGTCCACACCTCCCATGTGTTTATTATATTGGTTGGCGATATGATCGAAAACATATCGCCAACCAATATAATAAACACATGGGAGGTGTGGACCTTTTTGACAATGCCAAGAACAATTATCGCATTCGAGTTCGGGGCAAAAAGTGATACTGGCCATTGATTACAAACGCTTTAGATGCCGCTATGGTGAATGCATGGAAACTACACTGCCTTTGTCGCAAATATGAAAAAAAACCCAAATGTCTCATGTCTCATATGCGAGATGATAATTACGAAGTTTAACCGACAAAATGCCGGTAAGATTATAATTTCCGGGGCACAAATGGAAGTTAGATATGATCGCGTCGATCATTTAATTGGAAAACTCCCAGCATGTCGTCGCTGCCGGTAGGGCGGTGGCAAAACAGAATACGGATGTTTGAAGTGCGAGGCGAATTTGCATCCAGCACCATGCTTCCTGGACTACCACAGAAATGTCACACCAGATAAATCTAAAATTACAAAGTCAAAATAACCTCTAATTATCTTTAAATAAATTAAAAAAAATATAAAATTTCCTTCTATTTACGCCAAAATGAATTATTTCAATATAGAGAAAATAGTTGATTTTAGAACTCTTTATGGGCCGTTGGGCATTTAAATACCCATTTTCACTTTTTTGCGTGTGACGACCAAGTGTGTTGATAAATCACTTTATTTTCTTTTCAAATTACAATTGCGATACCTAAGGCTATTTAGATTGTGCAGGCATTTTTTATTCCTCGCATTATCCTTTATTTGACAAAGCTTTTCCTGATCATTTTTTGGAAATCAAAAAAAAAAAAAAAAACGCAATTTTTCCAATCCTAACTAAAAGTAAAAATTGAAATTTTTTTTAATTTTTCCCATATTAATCCATCTTTAGTATTTAACAAAAAAGCAACTTAGATCCATTATCTCTTATCAGACCATCGTAGGAATTTTTTAACAACTTTAACTTTTTTTGGGTATTTAAATACCCAGTGGACTAAAATGGGTTAATGTATTTGCATACGTATTTAGTGAATGACAGTAATCCACATTAAAGTGTGATTTAAACGTTTTCGAAAGCAAATGGCCAATTAATATCAAACAACATGAAAAATAATCGTCAACTAGTAGTTAAACAATCAGTCAGTCGATCGTGAAATAACTGTCGAATAACCATTAAAAATCATTGAACAATTGTCAGTCAATCATCAAACAACCATCAAACAATCGTTAAAAAAATCATCAAACTACCGTTATAAAATCGCCAGTTAATCGTGAAACAATTATCAAACAATCATTAAAATCTTCAAACAGTCATCAGCCAATCAATCATCAAACGACTGTCAAACAATTGTTAAACAACCATCAAATAATCATGAAAAGACTTCAAACAATCGTCAGTCAAACTATTATCAAACACCAATCATATTACTAATATCCGTGCATCCGTTTTTCGATTTCAGATAAATCAAAAAAAAAAAAAAGATCGTAAATGTGGGCATGGTAAATGGTTCTTTATGAAGAACCCCAACATGGACTAAAAAGACATTTAGAAAAAAAAAAAATGTCTTCATCGGTCCAGACGTTCTCAAGAGATGCAATTTAAAAGAAAAAGGGAATTTTATACCCATTTTTCTATTCCCAGCGAAAAACTATCCTACAGTATAAAAATATCCACATTTAAAACTTTAATTAATTCGATTAAATCGTTTTGATTTTATCATCCATATTTGTCATTTTTAATATTTGACTTATATGGGAGGGGTTACGCCTACTTGAGATTTAAAAAACAAGCCTATTTTACCCAACGGTCACATAAGTCAAAATTTCTGAAAAATCCGTCATCCATATTTGCCATTTTTAATATTTGACTTATATGGGAGGGATTTAAAAAAACCTGGCCTATTTTACTCACCGATAACTTCTTATATACTGCCAAAATTTAAGAAAAATCGGTCGGCTCGGTCATCCATATTTGAAATTTTTAATATTTTACTTATATGGAAGAGGTAATGGCCACTTGAGATTTCAAAAAAAAAACTGGCCTATTTCACCCTCCAGTCACACCCTAACATACTTTCAAAATTTCAGAAAAATCGGTCCCCAGGGTCAACCATGTCTGTAATTTTTGACATTTGACTTATATGGGAGGGAGGTCACACCCACTTGAGATTTAAAAAAAAACCTGGCCTATTTTACCCGCCTGTAACACCTTAACATATTGTAAAAATTTCAGAAAATTCGGTCCTCTTGGTCATCTATATTTGTCATTTTTATACCCACCATCAAAAAGAATGGCGGGTATATTGAGATTGTCATTCCGTTTGTAATTTCCTTAATATTGGCTCAAAAATCAAAAACGATATATATTCTGAATCCTTATGAAATTCTAAGACGATTGAGCGATGTCCGTCTGTCTGTCTTTCCGTCTGTCTGTATGTTTAAATAACGATAACGCCTAAACGAAAAGAGCTAGCTCTCTGAATCTTAGTAGAAACATTCTTCATCTATGATAAAAATTTGGTATTGAAATTGGGCAAAATCGGTTAACATTTGACCATAGCTTCCGTATAACCTCGTCTAGGCTAATCGCTTATTTGCTAATAAATGACAAATTATAAATTACAAATTATATTATAGCTATAATGACAAAATTTGGTATCTAGAAGTTTTACATAAGCACTAGGCAGTATATAAAATGTCATTAAAATCGGTTCACATTTAACCATAGCTCCCATATAAAAAACTTACGGAAACAGCCTAAATTCCACCTGAAATTCACTTAAATACCAATAAATGATAAACTGTAATAGCTTTGGCCACTAAATTTAGTACAAGGAAGTTTTATGTAAATGCCAGAAAGTGTGCACAATTTTGTCACAATCGGTCACTATTTGACTATAGCTCCCATATAAAAAACTTACCGAAAAAATACAAAAAGAAAAGGGGGTTTATGTCCGTCTGTCCGTTAGATTAAAGCGCAATAGCGCCTTAACTAAAAGGGCTACAGCAACAACATTTTACAAGAGGACATCTTATGTGAATGCCAGCCAGTGTGCAAAATTTTGTTACAATCGGTCAGCATTTAACCATAGCTCCTATATAAAAAACTTACAGAAACACAAATATACAAAAAGAAATGGAGATTTATGTCCGTTTGTCCGTCAGATAAAAGCACGATAGCTCCTTAACTACAAAAGCTAGAGAGACAAAATTTTACAAAAGTATTTTTGATATGTAACAAAAGTTGTGTACTGAAAATGGGCGAAATCAGTTCACATTTAGTTAGAGCTCCCATATAAACCCGCCCCAGCAAACACATTAACGCTGTTAAATAGAATACAATTGTAATAGCTATGACGACTAAATTTAGAATAGAGAAGTTTTATGCAACTATTGATCAGTATATCAAATTTTGTAGGAATCCGTCCATATTTGACTATAGCTTTCATATAAAAAACACTCCCGGAAACCAAAAAATATTTAGCAAGGACTAGTTAAAAGCTATTAAATTAGAAACTATAACAGCTATTGCCACTAAATTTTGCAAAAATATGCTTTAAATAAATACCAGCCAGTTTTGTTACAAATCGGTCAATATCTGGCTATAATTCTTATATAAATTACATCAACTTTTTTATATCTACAATCAAAAAGATTCGGAGGTACAATCAGCATATTAAGATTATGTATATGGTAGATGCATTAGGAACTCCTAACAAAATATATGGACCTGTCGTATTACTATCAACTTCTTTTTCCTAACTAAATATTAAGCTAAACGAAAAGTATTTAACAACTTATTAAGTAAAACCATACCCGGTTATGATAACGAATTTTGTTCAAAGTAAATAAATACTAGGGAAACCACTTGCACACTTTTGAATGTTGAACTATAAAGCTACTGCAACCGAAGTTATTCCAAATATTTTACCAACAATACCAACTAGCCTAACAACTTTTTTCAAATTTGGTCCACGTTTTGAATTTGCTGCATCCTCGTAAATATATGAGACATGTTTCTAAATTTAACACAACTAGAAGGTGGGTATATAAGATTCGGCACAGCCGAATATTACACTCTTACTTGTTCTATTTTTGGGACGTTTTTATACAATATTTTTGTATAGGAACCGTACAATTTATTATTTGATTTTAAAAATATATAAGATAACCAATAAAACGAGCCTTCAGCTTAAAAGAAAAACAAATTTTTAAAAATACACAAAAAATGACTTTTTTAGTGATTTTTGACGAAATCGTAAAAAACTGTTTGTTTGTAAAAATTTGTTTTTCTTTTAAGCTGAATAAATCAGTGATTTTTTAACGGATTTTTAAATATAAAGGCTGATTTTATTGGTAATCTTATATATTTTTGAAATCATCGGATCATTAATAGCACGCTTTACATACAAAAATGTTGTGTAACAATGTCCCGAAAATATAAAAATGTGGAAGAAATCGGAAAAAAATATTTTTGGTGTTAAAAAACACATATTTATCGTAAATATATTTTAAGAAACTATATACCGTTGAAAAGGGCTAAACTTCTTCTTTCAATATCTTTCAAAAAACTTAAAATCGGTTGGAATTTTGAGTTTATTTTTTAGATACATGATTTTTGTAACAACTGTAATCAATTCGCCAAAATTCGAGATAATTGGTCTACATTTGACTTTAGCTCTCATATAAGTCCAAATGACGGAAACAGCTTAAATATATAAGTTTGGAGAAAATGTTTGTCTGATTGCAAAATTTTGCAAATATTAGTATTTATACAGGAAAAATAATACCTTTGACCTTAGTAGTGAAGGGTATCGTATGGTCGGGCTTGACCGACTATAGCACTTTCTTACTTATTTTAAGTTTAATTTTTGCATACGTCATTTTTGTAACAACTGTAATTAATTTGCCAAATTTCGGGATAATCGGTCCATATTTGACCCTAGCTGTCATATAAGTTCAAATGACGGTAATAGCATCAAAATATAAAATTTTTAGGAATTATAGTGTTACCGATTTTTATACCCACCATCAAAAAGAATAGGGGGTATATTGAGATTATCATTCCGTTTGTAATTTCCTTAATATTGGCTCAAAAATCAAAAACGATATATATTCTGAATCCTTATGAAATTCGATTGAGCGATGTCCGTCTGTCTGCTTGTCTGTCTGTTGAAATCAAAATAACGCTTAAACGAAAGGAGCTAGATCACTGAAACTTAGTAAAAACATTCTTCATCTATGAGAAAATTTTGGTATTGAAATTGGGCAAAATCGGTTAACATTTGACCATAGCTAACGTATAACCTCGTCTAGGCTAATCGCTTATTTGCTAATAAATGGCAAATTATGACAGCTATGATGACAAAATTTGGTATCTAGAAGTTTTATATACATAAGCTAGGCAGCATATAAAATTTCATCGAAATCGGTTAACATTTGAACATATCCCCGTATAACCTCGCCTCCACTAATCGCTTATTAGCTAATAAATAACAAACTATAATAGCTATGATGATAAAATTTGGTATATAGAAGTTTTGCATAAGCCCTAGGCAGCATATAAGATTTCATCAAAATCGGTTCACATTTAGTCATAGCTCCCATACAAAAAACTTACGGAAACAGCCAAAATTTCACCTAAAATACACTTAAATGCCAATAAATTTAGCACGAGGAGGTCTTATGCTAAAAATTTTGTCACAATCGGTTACTATTTGAGCATAGCTCCCATATAAAAAACTTACGGAAACACAGTCATTTATCGGATTATTAAATATGAAGGCTCATTTTATTGGTAATCTTATATATTTTTGAAATCGGATCATTAATAGCACTCTTTACATACAAAAATGTTGTGTAACAATTTCCCGAAAATAGGAAAATGTGGAAAAAATCGTAAAAAAAATATATTTGGTATTAAAAAACATGTATTTATCGTAAATATATTTTAAGAAACTATATACTGTTGAAAAGGGCTAAGCTTCTTCTTTCAATATCATTCAAAAAACTTAAAATCAGTTGGCATTTGTCTAAGTTACACGGTGATAAGTACATACGGGTATGAAAAACCATTTTTTTACCCGTAACTCCAGATTTTGGGGGTGTTTTGAAAATTCCAAAAACAGAGTGTTATTCTACTCGATAGCACCTACCAGAAAAATGGTATAACATCCCAGAAACTTTTACATCATTATACCCTTCACCACCATAGGTGGAAAGGGTATTATAAGTTTGTGCTGATGTATGTAACGCATGGAAATATTTGTCTTAGACCAACCTTTTAGTATATCAATAGGCTTAGAATCACTTTCTGAGTCGATTAAGCGATGTCCGTCTGTCCGGCTGGCTGGACCCCTATATAAACCTTGTAATTAAACTGCAGGTCGCAATTCTAAAGATAATTTTATGAAATTCGTCAAAATCGGTCCATTATTTATGGTACCTCCCATAGGTCCCACTTCCCGAAATTGATATTTTGGCCAAAAATATCAATATTTTTTCACGACATTTAAATCAAATACTGCTTATATAAACTTAAATCACTATACCAAATTTCGTTAAAATCAGTCCACATTTGACCATAGCTCCCATACAAACTTTTCTTTAAAAACGCACTAAATGAGACAAAAATCACTAAAACACTCGAAATCTGAAGATAATGGGAATTTTAAGTTTATTTTTGCATACATAATTTTTGTAACAACTGTAATCAATTTGCCAAATTTCGAGATAATCGGACCACATTTGATCCAGCTTAAATATATAAGTTTTGAGAAAATGTTTGTATGATGGCAAAATTTTGCAAATATTTGTCTTTATACAGGAAAAATAACACTTTTGACCTTAGTGGTGAAGGGGATCGTATGGTCGGGCTTGACCGACTATAGCACTTTCTTACTTGTTTTGTTTTGTCGCAGTGTATAATCACCCGTTAATTTAAGTTAACCGATTTACTTCACACATTAGCCTATTATATATTTCGATATTAAAGAGCCATGGTTCAGCGTAAATCCAAATAACGTATAACCTTTAAAAGTATCATCTGCCACTCAACTAATGAATAATAGCAGAAGATAAATAGACTGTCACAAACACATAATGGACACATAAAGTACGAGTATGTACTTACATATTTATGTATGTCCTGTAAATCTTGTACATTTACACATAATTTAACGCATTTCTTGTGTTAAAGCAGTTAATCCTGTTGTTGTCATTTTACCAATAATGACAATAGCAACAACAACAACAAAAGATAAATGCCAACAAACAAATGCATCCGGATGTGAAGAATTTTTGTTGGCCATTGCAATTTTGCCAACGTTTGTTCCGGTTTTGAAATGAAGTGAAATGAAATGTTATGTGATGGTATTTGTATCTTTGTGAAAGATACAAACAAAGATAGATTTATGCATATTTTAAAATACTCGTACATCATTTATCGTTCGTTTGTATGTAGTAAATGTTACTATTGAACAATAGACAAATCATGATAAACGATTGACTGACTGAGACTGAGTGAGTGAACGAATAATTCTTAATGGCAACACAAATATTCCAAGTGACATTTAAACATTTTCTGTTTATTTAAGCAGAATTCTCTTAGCTTTTGTTTTCTATCTCTTTTTTTCTTTCGCAGAAATTCTTTACAACTTTTGATGGAGTGATGATGTTTAAAACGTAAGAGTCATAAGTGATTGTTGTTTCCATGGTTTTGGTTGTCAAGATGGTTGACAAAGTGATCTGGGAACGTGGAGGGGGTGGTGGGTTGGATGTATTCTTTATTGAATTTGTTAACATTTTAAAAGAAAAATTGATGCTGATGTCTTTTTTTCTTTCCTATTTCTATTCTTAAGTTTCTCTTAATTGTTTCAAGTTGTTAATATTAGATTTTAAGAAATTTGAATTTTCTTATTACACAGTACGACAGTGGTTGGTACACATAAGAAATGTTAACAGAATATCAAAATAGGCTTAAAATAAAGAAATACGTGTCTCGTCGTTTTGCTGTATCACGTCAGAATTTTAAGAAAGTCGATTATAAAGATTCGAAGGACCGTGGAAGTTCAGTTGTAACGTAATACTATTATAAAAAGTTCTATAAAAATAAAATGGGTGAACCAATTTAAATGATTGAGCCAGTTTTGAAAGGAGAATTAAATTTGGATTTGTTTTTATTAAAAAAATAATTCTTTTTCCGCAAGATGGCGCTTTAATTTCATGTAAAATTAAAAAATATCCAAAAAATGTAATGTTATTCAATGTAATGTAAAAATACAAAAATTAATATGACATCTTTACTATAATTTTGTGTCAAAAATTATTTTTAATGAATTTCGTACATTTTTTGGATATTTTTTAATTTTACATGAAAATTAAAGCGCCATCTAGCGGAAAAAATAAAAACATATCCAAATTTAATTCCCTTTTCAAAACTAACTTAAGCATTTAAATCGGTTCACCCATTCTATTTTTTTAGAACTTTTTATAATAGTATTACGTTGCAAGTGAACCTTCACGGTCCTTCAAATCTTTAAAATCGATTTTCTTAAAATTCTGACGTGCTACAGCAAAACGCCGAGGCACATATTTCTTTATTTTAAGCCTATTTTCATATTCAGTAAACATTACTCATGTGTACTCAAAAAAATTGGATTTTGTCGTACTGTGTTATATATAAATTAATTTACTTTTAGAAATATTTTGAAGTTTTAATGAAATTTTGGTTAATTAGGAAAAATGTTAATAATTTTTTTCGAAAACAAGATTAAACAAGTAAGAGTGTTATATTCGGCTGTGCCGATTCTTATATACCCACCATCAAGTTGTGTTAAATTTAGAAACATATCTCATATGTCTACGAGGGTACAGCAAATTCAAAACGTGGACCAAATTGGAAAAGTTGTTATGCTAGTTAGTATTGTTGGTAAAATATTTGAAATAACTTCGGTTGCAGTAGCTTTATAGTTCAGCATTCAAAAGTGTGTAAGTAGTTTCCCTAGTATTAATTTACATTAAAAAAATTCGTTATCGTAACCGGGTATGGTTTTACATTAATAAGTTGTTAAATACTTTTCGTTTAGCTTAATATTTAGTTAGGATAAAGAAGTTGAGAGTAATACGACAGGTCCATATATTTTGTTAGGAGTTACTAATGCATCTACCATATATATAATCTTAATATGCTGCTTGTACCTCCAAATCTTTTTGATTGTTGATAAAAAAGGGGATGTAATATATATATAAGAATTATAGCCAAATGTTGACCGATTGTAACAGAATTTCGCACACTGGCTGGTATTTATATTAAGCTTATTTTTTAAATTTAGTGGCAATAGCTATCACAGTTTCTAATTTAATAGCTTTTAACTGGCCTTTGCTACATTTTTTTTTTGGTTTCCGGGAGTGTTTTTTATATGAAAGCTATAGTCAAATATGGACCGATTCCTATAAAATTTGATATACTGACCACTAGTTGCAGAAAACTTCTCTATTCTAAATTTAGTCGTCATAGCTATTACAATTGTACTCAATTTATCAGCATTCATGTGTTTCTCGGGGCGGGGTTATATGGGAGCTCTAACTACATGTAAACCGATTTCGCCCATTTTCAGCCCATTTACAAAATACTTTTGTAAAATTTTGTCTCTCTAGCTTTTGTAGTAAAGGAGCTGTCGTGCTTTTATCTGACGGACAAACGGACATAAATCTCGTTTTCTTTTTGTATTTTTGTGTTTCCGTAAGTTTTTTATATAGGAGCTATGGTTAAATGGTGACCGATTGTAACAAAATTTTGCGTACTGGCTGATATTCACATAAGACTTCCTTTTGTAAAATTTTGTTGCTGTAGCCCTTTTCGTTAAGGCGCTATCGCGCTTTTATCTGACGGACAGACGGACATAAACCCTTTTCATTTTTTATTTTTGTGTTTCCGTAAGTTTTTTATATGGAGCTATGGTCAAATGGTGACCGATTTTAATGAATATTGCTGCCTAGGGCTTACGCAAAACTTCTATATACCAAATTTTATCATCATAGCTATTATAGTTAGTTATTTATTAGCAAATAGCGATTAGCGGAGGCGAGGTTATGGTCAAATGTTAACCGATTTCGATGAAAATTTATATGCTGCCTAGCTTATGTATGTAAAACTTTTAGATGTAAAACTCATGTAAAACTTCTAGATACAAAATTTTCTCATCATAGCTGTCATAATTTGCCATTTATTAGCAAAATTTTCTCATAGATTAAGAATGTTTTTACTAAGTTTCAGTGAGCTAGCTCCTTTCGTTTAAGCGTTATTGTGATTTCAACAGACAGACAGACGGACATCGCTCAATCGTCTTAGAATTTCATAAGGATTCAGAATATATATCGTTTTTGATTTTTGAGCCAATATTAAGGAAATTACAAACGGAATGACAATCTCAATATACCCCCTATTCTTTTTCATGGTGGGTATAAAAATCGGTAACACTATAATTCCGAAACATTTTATATTTTGATGCTATTACCGTCATTTGAACTTATATGACAGCTAGGGTCAAATATGGACCGATTATCCCGAAATTTAGCAAATTGATTACAGTTGTTACCAAAATGATGTATGCAAAAAAATAAAAATAAAACGAGTAAGGAAGTGCTATAGTCGGTCAAGCCCGACCATACGATACCCTTCACTACTAAGGTCAAAGGTATTATTTTTCCTGTATAAATACAAATATTTGATAAATTTTGCAATCAGACAAACATTTTCTCAAAACTTATATATTTAAGCTGTTTCCGTCATTTGGACTTATATGAGAGCTAAAGTCAAATGTAGACCAATTATCTCGAAATTTGGCGAATTGATTACAGTTGTTACAAAAATCATGTATGTAACAAATAAACTCAAAATTTCAGACTTACGAGCTTTTAGCTCATTTAGTGCGTTTTGATAGAAGAGTTTGTATGGGAGCTATGGTCAAATGTAGACCGGTTTCAACGAAATTTTGTACAGTGATTAAGGTTTACATAAGCAGTATTTATTTTAAATTTCATGAAAAAATATTGATATTTGTGGCCAATATATCAAATCCGGGAAGTGGAACCTATGGGAGGTACCATAAATAATGAAGCGATTTTGACGAATTTCAATAGCCATGGTCCCACTATGATCTGTGATAAATTTTATCAAATTATCTTTAGAATTAGGACCTGTAGTTTGATTACAAAGTTTACATGGGGGTCCAGCCAGCCAGCCGTCCACACGGACGGACGGACGGACGGACTGACATCGCTAAATCGACTCAGAAAGTGATTCTAAGACTATTGGTATACTAGATACACACAAATATTTCTATGCGTTACATACATCAGCACAAACTTATAATACCCTTTCCACCTACTGTTATGAAGGGTATACAAATTAAACTAGTTTTGGAAGGATTTGAACCCGGGCAATTATGTTAAAATTACCATTTGAATAACAAATTAGTGGTTAGTTAATAACTTATGATTAATTCAGATGATATGTTTTAGTCATTACAAGGTAGTTTAATATATAAGTGCATCACATTACAAAAGTTTTGCTGTGTTAGAAATGAAAATGTTTGCTGGGAAGTTTTAACTTAAAGATTTAAAAGTCAAAAATTCCCTTTATAATTTTTTGATATAAATTAAGATTTCATTTACATTTTTATTTTATTTATGTACTTACTTTATTTTATTTTATTTATGTACTTTCTACCTCCTTTGTTTATCTTCAGTTTTTCAATATTTTTTTATTTTATTTTTCCCAATATTTATTTACTTAAGCTTTCCAAATGTACGAGTAGTATCTGTATAAATGAATTTTCAATTTTCATTTGTTAAAAATGCCATTTTCATTGAAGGTTCTTTAGCGTCACTTTATGGCAATATTATTTCCATTCAATTGTTATTTCACTCCCAAAAAGGAATTAATATTTGTTGCTCAAGTCAATGGTAAATGTCAATCCATCCTTCTCCTCCTCCAAACTCATTCCATAAGCTTTTAAAATTTTTCCGCTTTTCAATACAAAACCACAAAAACCTCTTACACTTGAATATTTTGGGTGAAAAGGAGAAAAAAACTTGTATATTTTGTTTTAGAAAGTTTCTGAACGTGGTGAACCTTTTGTTTGTTTTATTTAACATTTGGCTTTTTTTTATTAAACATTTGGTTTTTTCTTTATTTAATTTTTGGTTTAACAAAATTTAGGTATGAAAAAAAGTTTACAAAATTAGTTTAAAAACACTTACGTTTTTGGTAAATATATTTTTAATTCTACTATTTTTAGGAAATTATTGCTTAAAAATGTTTTAAATTTCACTTAAAATTAGTTTACTGACGGCATTAATTAATTTCCAATATTTTAAGTTTGAACTTTTCAACTAAAACTATTATTGTGTCAAATATTTACTTTCATTTTGTAATACTTTAATGAAGCACTAATTGCTTAATAGACTATGTACATCGGAAAAAAATTTTGATATTGAATAAATTTACTTTGTTCATTCTTATTATTTATAACTACTTTCTTTAATTGCCTATATTTAAACCCTTGACGTATTTCCACGAGTCTGACTCGTTGTACAATTTCTGTGCCTAACATGATTATCACGAGTCCGACTCGTGGTACTATTTATGTGCCTAACATGATTATCACGAGTCTGACTCGTTTTGCGACTGTTCTTAAGCATCAAAACCGGTTTGTTTAGTGCAACTTGAGTGCAAACAGTTGAAAGCGAACTTCGTTGCGCAAATTGATACAGCTACGTGCAACTAATTAAGGACAGTTATATTAAATATTAAAATCGTCATGTTAAACATGATTTTTATTAAAAAAAATCGCAAAAAATTGACACTGTTTAATTAATCTAACTCTGTTAATCTCAAATGCTCAATAGTAACGCTATTTTTACCGTTACTTTTTTCATTGCGTTGTTTTTTTATAATTTGTGGAATAAATTAATCGTGCACAAAATTAAGGACAGTGATAAATTTTTCAACATTTTTAAATTCTTGTAAATTTAAAAGGTTAGATTAAATTAATTGTGATTAAACAAAGTGTTCTTGTGAATTTCAAAAGCATTTACTACTTGCTGAAGATGGGAAAAAACAAATCTTGTGATGTCAGTACTCGAAAGATTATTGTACAAATGCATCAGGATGGAAAATCTTATAGAGAAATAGCAAGTGTCTAAAAAAATGGTTTTCCAAGCGCTGCAATATTTCAGAAAGCACTCGACTTCAGAAAAGGTGACCCGTAAACAAAGAAGCCGAATTACGACAGCTCATGAAGACACACTGATTGTCCGTAAGTCAAAAAAAATATCCGCATAAATCAGCAAATGAAATTCGGACTGCAGTCTTCGGTGAAAATGAAGCAAAACCATGAGTAGACACAGTAAAACGTCGATTGTGAGAAGCTGGACTCTTTGGAAGAATTTCCCGAAAGAAGCCATTACTGTCTGATCGTAACCGAAAGAAGAGACTGGAGTTTGCTAAGAAATACCGCCATTGGACCGCTGTGGAATGGAGAAGAGTACTGTTTTCGGACGAAACAAAAATTAATACAGTCTCCTCCGATGGAAAAAGTATGTTCGCCGCCCTAAATTAAAAGAATTTGATCCAAAGTACACCCGGGCCACTTTGAAACATTAAGGAGGTTCTATTATGCTTTGGGGTGATATGTCATCACGTGGTGTTGGGCCGCTGCACAAAGTTGAGGGAAATATGGACAAGTTCCAATATGCAGGAATCATTAACGATACAATGATGCCGTATGCTGACGAGAATATGCCAGTAACATGGATATTTCAGCAAGATAATGATCCGAAGCATACGGCTCATCACGTCAAGCAATGGTTTTTGAACAATTGTGTTACTGTTCTCGACTGGCCTTCATGTAGTCCTGATCTCAACCCAATTGAGAACTTATGGCAAGTTGTAAAAACCGAAGTAAGCTCGTTAAAAGTAACCAACTTCGATCATCTCTATGCCGAAACAAAGAAAGCTTGGGAAGCCATTCCAAGAAGTGTATGTGAAAATTTGGTGGAATCGATGCCTCTCAGATGTCAACAATGGCTTTGCAACAAAATATTTATATTTTTTTTTTATAAATACTTGCTTTTTAATGAAATATATGGTGTGTCCTTAATTATATGCACGACTAATATCTAACTTATTTAAAAATATGGCTAACAGTCTTAAAGATAATAATGCATTTGGCACAATAACTAGTTATTTTGTAGGAGTAAGAGTTAAATTAACTAAACTAAGGCCAATATTGCGAATATCATACAACTCTTCGTATTATTTAATTCAAGCTCATATATTTACATAGTGTCCTTAATTAGTTGCACGTAGCTGTATGTCAAGGGGTTAAAGTGCTAAGGTGAAAAAGCATATTTTCCCAGTAAAACTTTTCATTACCAAATAATGAGTTAAACAGTTAAACTTTTGAACACGAACTACTTACTCATTCACTGTTTAAGTCATTACATTAACATGGGGATGTCATTGGAGGCAAGTACTTACCAATTGCAGAAAATTAATGACTTGGGTAAGCAATTTGAAAGCAACAACAACAACAGCAACAACTTTTTTGTTGTTGTTTTATTAAAAACATATATTTTTAAACGAAATACAAAATTTTGTTTATGATCCCATGGGGGCTCGAAGCCAGACCCTCCGACTGCTAGGCAGAGACTCTTCCACTGAGCTACTTCATATGTTGAAAACTTAGCAGCTTATAATTAATATAAACAATTTTTATTTTTAGATCCAAAATCATGTGAAAATAACTTTGTTTTTCCCTGCTTTTTTTTGCTTTGTTGTAATTTTTGGAAAAATATTTTTATACGATTTTTTGTAATTATTTTAAAACTTTTTTAAAATTATTTTAAAACTTAAACAATTTAATTCTTCTTTTTTGTACAAGTTTTTACATAAGATTGACTCTTACTTACTTAAATATTACAACCTGTTAATGTCAAAGTCCGAGCATATTTTAGAATTCCATGGATTTCGATCTTGTGCGAATATTCTCCAATTTTATAGGCCAAGCTTTGGAAAATGTTCCTCTACTTGGTCTTTCTATCGAAGTTTCGGACATCCTCCTCTAACATTAGGTAGTGGGACATTTCAATTCTAATTTTATCCTCTTCCTAATCCTAACCCATTTTTATCGATCTTATGGGACAACTCTCGGAACATGTTAACTCACAATATTAATGGGTGTTAAACTATCTCCCCGGGTGATACCATGAGGAGGTGTGTGTCCACAGTTGAGATGAAGGATGACCCAGATAAGTTGGGCTTACCAAGTTAAGACCAATTAGAATCGTGTTTGGTATTCAACATCCCCTATATAATCAAAATTGACTCATGATGGTATTTTTTCATTAACGTGAGTTAGTTTTACAAATATTTTTTACAGAAGATAATATTTAAGTTCTTAAAATTAAAAAATCATTTAAAAAGACTCTTTTAATAAAAAAAAATTAAAAAAATTGTTGCCCTTGGTGGGATTTGAACCGGGGCCATTCAGTTTAAATTACCATCTTAATTACAAATAAGTACTTCTGTAATAACTTCTTATTTATTCGGATGGTATGTTGTAGTCGTTACAAGGTAACCAGTTATCAGAGTACTTGCCATTACCAAAGTTTTGCTGGGTTAGAATTCCATGAGCTTCGATCTTGTGCTTATATTATCCAATTTTGTAGGCCAAGAGAGATTTTCTTCTACTTGGTCTTTTCATCGAAGTTTCGGACGTCCTTTTCTACTAGTTCTCTCGGGATCGTTTTCGAATACTTTTCTTGCAACATTTAATGCCGTCAGCAAACTAATTTTTCTCATAACATATCCTATATTGAATGCACAATGGGTCGAAATGAAAAAAAATATTTTTTTATACCCACCATTAACAAGAATGGGGGGTATATTAAGATTGTCATTCCATTTGTAATTTCCTTAATATTGGCTCAAAAACCAAAAGCGATATATATTCTGAGTCCTTATGAAATACTAAGACGATTGAGCGATGTCCCAGACAGACGAACATAGCTCAACCGTCTTAAAATTTCATAAGATTCAGAATATTAAGGAAATTACAAACGGAATAACAATCTCAATATACCCCCCATTCTTTTTGATGGTGGGTATGTCTGTCTGTTGAAATCACGATAACGCCTAAACGAAGGGAGGTAGCTTACTGAAACTTAGTAAACACATTCTTCATCTATGAGAAAATTGGTATTGGTATTGAAATTGGGCAAAAGCGGTTAACATTTGACCATAGCTCCCGTATAACCTCGCCTACGCTAATCGCTTATTTGCTAATAAATAACAAACTTAATAGCTATGATGATATATATATATATAATTCCCCGACAACATTCGAATTGGAACAAGGGGTACTTCTCTCAGACAATGAGCTGCATCCGATTTTATTTTTAGACTCATTGAAAGGGACCTACGTTTTAACGCCGGCTCCGAACGGCAAATGCATTAGTTAGAGAAGTTTTACATAGCCTAATACTCAATAACCAGTGGCTAGCTGAGTTATGAGGTGAACCGCCGCTTTTTTTGAAAATTTATTTTTTCAAGTGACTCTGGCCAGGGATCGAACTTGGGCCTCTGGTATGCTAGGCGGATGACTTACGAGCTATACCACGGCGGTACACGCTATGATGATAAAATTTGGTATATAGAAGTTTTGTAAAAGCCCTAGGTAACATATAAAATTTCATCAAAATCGATTTACATTTAGCCATAGCTCCCATACAAAAAACTTACGGAAACAGCCAAAATTTCACCTAAAATACACTTAAATGACAATAAATCTAAAACTGTAACAGATATAACCACTAAATTTAGTACGGGGAGGTCTTATGTTAATGCCAACTAGTGTGCAAAATTTTGTCACAATCGGTCACCATTTGACCATAGCTCCCACATAAAAAACTTACGGAAACACAAAAATACAAAAAGAAAAGAGGGTTTATGTCCGTCTGTCCGTTAGATAAAAGCGCGATAGCACCTTAACGAAAAGGGCTACAGAAGCAAAATTTTACGAAAGGAAGTCTTATATGAATGCCAGTCATTGTACAATCGGTCAACATTTGACCATAGCTCCCATATAAAAAACTTACAGAAACACAAAAATGCAAAAAGAAAAGGAGATTTATGTCCGGCTGTCCATCAGATAAAATCGCGACAGCTCCTTAACTACAAAAGTTAGAGAGACAAAATTTTACAAAAGTATTTTTGATATGTAAAAAAAGTTGTGTACTGAAAATGGGCGAAATCGGTTCACATTTAGTTAGAGTTCTCATATAACCCCGCCCCGGGAAACACATGAATGCTGATAAATTGAGTACAATTGTAATAGCTATGATGACTAAATTTAGAATAAAGAAGTTTTATGCAACTATTGGTCAGTATATCAAATTTTATAGGAATCGGTCCATATTTGACTATAGTTTTCATATAAAAAACACTCCCGGAAACCAAAAACTATTTAGCAAGGACCAGTTAAAAGCTATTAAATTAGAAACTGTGACAGCTATTGTCACTAAAATAAGCTTTATATAAATACCAGCCAGTGTGTGAAGTTTTGTTACAATCGGTCAACATTTGGCTATAATTCTTATATATATAAGATCCCCTTTTTATACCCACCATCAAAAAGAATAGGGGGCTTATTGAGATTATCATTCCGTTTGTAATTTCCTTAATATTGGCTCAAAAATCAAAAACGATATATATTCTGAATCCTTATGAAGTTCTAAGACGATTGAGCGATGTCCGTCTGTCTGTCTGTTGAAATCACGATAACGCCTAAACCAAAGCAGCTAGCTCACTGAAACTTAGTAAAAACATTCTTCATCTATGATAAATGGTATTGAAATTGGGCAAAATCGGTTAACATTTGACCATAGCTCCCGTGTAACCTCGTCTGAGCTAATCGCTTATTTGCTAATAAATGACAAATTATAACAGCTATGATGACAAAATTTGGTATCTAGAAGTTTTACATAAGTGCTAGGCAGCATATAAAATTTCATCGAAATCGATTCACATTTAACCATAGCTCCCATATAAAAAACTTACGGAAGCAGCCTAAATTCCACCCGAAATTCACTTAAATGCCAATAAATGGTAAACTGTAATAGCTTTGGCCACTTAAATTAGCACAAGGAAGTCTTATGTAAATGCCAGCCAGTGTGCTGGCTATGGTCACAATTTGACCATAGCTTCCATATAAAAATCTTCCGGAAACACAAAAATAACAAAAGAAAAGGGGATTTATGTCCGTCTGTCCGTTAGATAAAAGCGCGATAGCGCCTTAACTAACAAAAGGACGTCTTATGTGAATCCCAGCCAGTGTGCAAAATTTTGTTGCAATTGGTCACCATAGCTCCCATATAAAAAACTTACAGAAACACAAAAATACACGATAACGAATTTTTTTCAAAGTAAATAAATGCTAGGGAAACCACTTACACACTTTTGAATGTTGAACTATAAAGCTACTGCAACCGAAGTTATTCCAAATATTTTACCAACAATACCAACTAGCGTAACAACTCTTTTCCAATTTGATCTACGTTTTGAATTTGCTGCACCCTCGTAGATATATGAGATATGTTCCTAAATTTAACACATCTTGATGGTGGGTATATAAGACTCTGCAGATCCGAATATAACACTCTTACTTGTTATATCTACATTCAAAACGATTCGGAGGTACAATCAGCATATACGGTAGATGCAATAGGAAGACTTAACAAAATACATGGACCTGTCGTCTTACTTTCAAGATGTTTATCCGAACTAAATATTAACCTAAACGAAAAGTATTTAACAGACTATTAAAAACTATACCTGGTTACGAGATTAAATTGTTGGCAAAATTAATACTAGGGAAACCGCTTAGATGCTTTAAAATGTTGAACTATAAAGCTACTGCAACCGAATTTAGTCCAAATATTTTTCCAGCAATATCAGCTAGCTTAACATTTTTTTCGAATTTGGTCCACATTTGAATTAGCTGCACCCTCGTAGATATATGAGATATGCTTCTAAATTTAATACAACTTGATGGTGGGTATATAAGATTCGGCACAGCCGAATTAACACTCTTACTTGTTAATTACTTACTTACATAAAAGGCCTATATTTAAGGTGTTAATGTAAAAGGCAGAGCATATTTTAGAATTCCTTGCGCTTCGATCTTGTGCTTATATGCTCCAATTTCAAAGGCCAAACCTTAAAAGATTTTCTTCTACTTGTTCTTTCCATCGAAGTTTCGGAAGTCCTTTTCTACGAGCTCTCTCGGGCTCGTTTTCGAATACTTTTCTTGCTTGATTATTTCTATCCATTCTCATAAAATATCCTAGCTAAAGCAGCCGCTGCTATTTGATGCGTTTTACTATGTCAATGTCAGCGTATAAATCATAAAGCTTATGGTTCATTCGATGTCGATGTTCATTGTTGACGCAGACTGATCCAAAAATTTTTCGTAAAATCTTTCTCACAAAAACTCCATGAATAGCTTCATCTGCCTGCGCAAGTGTCCATGATTACTTAATTACTTAAATGGCCTATAGTTACAACCTATTTAGGTCAAATGCCGAGCATATCTTAGAATTCCATGCGCCCTCTATCTTGTGCACATACTCTCCAATTGCGTAGGCCTAGTTTTGAAAGATTTTCTTCTTCTTGGTCTTGACTCATTGTTTACTTATACTCATTGTTGACGCAGACTGGACCAAAGATTTTTCGTAGAATTTTTCTCTCAAACACTCCAAGGATATTTTCATCTGCCTGTGCAAGTGTCCATGGTTTAGCACCATATAATAACACGGGTTGTGCAAGTTTTTTATATATAGCGTGATTTTAGTTCTTACAGAAAAAACTTTATTTCTGAATCCAAAATAGCATCTGTTGGCAAATATTATTCTACGTTTAATTTCGAAACTTACGTCGTTATTAATGTTGATGGCGGTACCAAGGTAGACAAATTCTTTTCCAACCTCAAAGCTATAGTTTTTAACGATCACATGTGGTCCAATTTGTGTGGACTGTCTGCTTGCAGAAAACATCAGTTTTGTTTTTGATTCATTGAAAACGGGACCCATAATATTACATTTCTTCTCGATGCTTGAAAAGGCGGTGAACTCGAGTAGCGTATGTTTTCTGTTGAAAACTGCTCAAGTTGTATTAACTGCACCATCTCGGACGATTTTCTCTAACACAATAATAAAGAGATCCCATGACAAACACTCTTCTTGCCTGAAGCCCCGTTTAGTTATGAATGACTCCGATAGGCTCTTACCTATTTTAACTGATGAGGCTGTATTAGTTGATGAGCCGCCGTGGTATAGAAGTTTAGTCATCCGCCTAGCATACCAGAGGTCCCAAGTTTAATCCCCGGACAGACCCACTTGAAAAAAAATAATTTTGAAATAAACGGCGGTTCACCTCATAACTCAGCTAGCCCCTGGTTATTGAGTATTAGGCTATGTAAAACTTCTAATGCAAACTAATGCATTTGCCGTTCAAAGCAATAACTCTAAAAATAAAATCGAATATATCTTCAGGTTCGATAAGCACAGAAATTTTTATAACGGGGTGTCTATAAAAACTCCTTTTAGAGTTTTTGAAAAAGCACAGAGTGTCTAAATATTTCTGGACCGATTTTGTATCATACAACTATGGAAAAGGGAAATTTAAGTGGTATTTAAACAATAATTTCATTTTTTTCTACGAGAGCAAATTAATCCAAAAAATCTTAAGCCTTTAAGCTATTTTTTTCTTTAAAACCATTTTTAAAAGTCAACATTTTGAAAGCAACATTTTACAAAAGATTTTGAAGTGTCATTATTTTACCATTGTAAATCCATTAATTCTTTCGAAAACCCACAACATTTTCCAAATACACACAAACATACGAGTACGAGTAACTGACAAAAGTTTAATCATTTTATAATTATATTTTTCTATAATTTAATAAATCTAATACTTGAGCAAGTATTAACTTTTCCAAGTATTTGAGCCATTCTAGGTTTTATAAAATAACAAAACTTTTGTTCTTCTAATGAGACATATTTTGTACTCCGATGGGATTTTTTTGTGGACTAAAAAAGTAACTTTTATTAAACAATATTAAATGAAAATGAGCATGTGTCTGCATTTTTTTTTTTTTTCTTTTTTGAAAAAAGCGTAGCAAAAATACATTGTAAACTTTTTGTCCTCTCAACAAAAAGAAAAAAGTTTGCTTTGGAAAAATTCCAGCAACTGCGTAAATATTAAAATTAATTTCGAAAAGTATTATTTTTAATAAAGTTAATTAAATCTAAAGAGACAATGTACACATTGCTCATTTGCGAAAAGAGTGACGCAACTACAAATATTCGTCATGCCTTACGAAATTCTTGGTTCATTTTAATTGTTTTTATATCTTAAGTGAAACTTGGGCTTAAGTGAAACTTGGTATTTTTTGTTTTTTAGTTATTACACTTTTTAAGTTAATGAGCGAAATATGTAAAAATATTTTTCCAGACTTTACATTATTAATATTTTACATTTATTTCTATGAATGGAAAATGTCAAAGCGTGTAATTTTTGGAAACTAATTAATGATTTCTTTTCTTTCATTTAAACAAATATTTAAATGATTAATTCGTGCTGAATATACAGTTTTTACCTTTTTATTGAAATTAATTTAAAATAAATTAAGGTTGAGAAAGCAAACCTTGTGGCTAAGTTATTTGCAAGTAATTCACACTTGCCGGAAATCAGTCAATTAAAGCACTTGCTGTTAAAAGGGTTTCAGCGGATCTTAACATAAATAAGTCTCCTGGGACGGATGATACGCCAGCAAGGGTTTTGAAGCAGGGCTCTTCGATGTTAGCTCGTTCATTAGCCAATCTTTTCAACACTTTATACCATGCCGGTGAATTTGATATATGTTGGAAGATTAGTAATGTAACGCCAATCCCCAAAAAGGGTGAGACTAATACCCCCAAAAATTATCGCGCAATTGCAATTAGTTCAGCGCTATCCAAAGTAATGGAAACTATGGCCAATTACCGTCTGGTCAAATATTTGGAGTCTGATTATCTACTAAACAACCGGCAGTATGGATTTCGTATGGATCGCTCTACGAGTGACGTATTAGCCTTCCTTCCGAAAAATGGTGACGTACGTATGTAACGCATAGAAATATTTGTCTTAGACCCACCTTTTAGTATACCAATAGGCTTAGAATCACTTTATGAGTCGATTTAGCGGTGTCAGTCCGTCCGTCCGTCTGGCTGGCTGGCTGGCTGGACTCCCATGTAAACCTTGTAATCTAAAGATAATTTGATGAAATTTGACACAGATCATTTGTTTGATAATGGGACCATGGCTATTGAAATTCGTCAAAATCTGTCCATTATTTATGGTACCTCCCATAGGTCCAATTTCCCGGAATTGCTATATTGGCCACAAATATCAAAATTTGTAAATGAAATTTGAAACAAATACTGCTTAAGTAAACCTTAATCACTGCACCAAATATCGTTAAAATCGGTCAATATTTGACCATAGCTTTCATACAAACTTCTTTTAGAACGCACTAAATGAGACAAAAATCACTAAAATGCTCGTAAATTAAAAGATAATGAGAATTTTAAGTTTATTTTTTGCATACATAATTTTAGTAACAACTATAATCAATTTGCTAAATTTCGAGAAAATCGGTCCACATTGACCCTAGCTGTCATATAAGTCCAAATGACGGAAACAGTTTTAATATAAAAGTTTTGAGAAAATGTTTGTATGATGGCAAAAATTAGCAAATATTTGTCTTTATACAGGAAAAATAACATGTTTGACCTTAGTGGTGAAGGGTATCGTATAGTCGGGCTTGACCGACTATAGCACTTTCTTACTTGCTTATTATAAAGTTTGAACGCTGACGTTATGTGTGAAACACTACATAATTTAAATGACAACCACGCGAAATGCTGCAATCATTGATTCTTTTGCGGTACTTTTCGACCACTTTTTGACACATATTGGGAGGTATTTCAGCCATAACTTAATGAATGTTGGTTTTTAAGTGCTCAAGAGTTAAAGGTTTATCTGCATAAGCACGGACTTTCGCGTAGCCACACAAAAAAAGTCTAATGGTGTCAAATCGCATGATCTTGGTGTTTAGTTGATATCGCCACGACGAGAAATTACGCGGCCAGGAAATGTCTCTTGCAATAAAGTCATATTTGCACGAGTTGAAACCACATTGAAACCGCGTATTCTTCAATAATGTGCCGTAAGACATTCCTAATTTCTAAAAACGACGAGGAATCGACACATTTGAGTCTTCGGCAACACTTTCACTTACAGGAGCGATATTTTCAGCGAAACGATGATGCACAGGCCTTACAAATTTTTGTAACCGCTCCAGTCTCTTCAAATTTCTTCACAATTGTGCCAATTGCTTCCGTAGTTGGACGATTATGTAAACCATAATCTCCTCTTAAAGCACGATATGTGTCTATTGCAGAATCACCATTTTTGTAGTATGTTCTGATAATTTTAATGCGTTATGTGATACTTAAGCGATCCATTTTCGTCAATGTCAGACTTTCAACTGAAAAGCAAAAATTGGTTTCACAACTTTGTTTGACAGATGTCGAAATGGATAAGCCGATATTTCTAAATGACCTTCTACATCAAACTTCCAATCCTATCCACTTTTTGTTCAGATGATAGCAACATTTGCCATTCGTACATTTAACTATAGGCCAAGTACGTCGGAGATTAATAAAGGAAAATCATGAATGATGCACTAAATTCTGAACTTACTAAAATCTCCAAATGGGGTTGTTTAAACATCCTAAAGTGCTCAGAAAAAAAATCTTGTCTTCCTAGGTCAATGTTCTGAGGTCCTGAAATGACTCAATTTTTTGTTCGAAAATTAAAATGTTTGGTGTATTTTAGTGATTAATTTTATTAAATCTGTTGTCATCACCTAAGCTTTAAAACAATTTTGGGAATTTCCCTTCATAAATTTTCGAAAAAAATGTTTGGGTCCTTTTAGTCTCCATGATTGTTTAGGCTTAAAAAATAGTTTGAATAAAACAATATATTTTGATCGAAGTTCGAAAGTCTTTTGATGATAAATAATGTCTTTGTAATTTCTGTACTCTAAAGTTAATTTTTTGCTGCATACACTAATTTTCTGGGTCAAATTGCAATAACTTAAAAAACTACTGCTTTTAGTTTTTATGACTCTGATGATATCTGATTTAGTTGTCTTCTACATCCAATTATTGTTTTTGCCAAAAACATATCTTTATTGGTTGAGAGATTGAGACCAAAAACCGAAAAAAGTCCCATTTTCCCCCATACAATTGGGTCATAGAAATAAATGTCCTGTGCGCCACCTCAGGACATTGACCTAGGAAGACAAAATTTTTCTGAGCACCTTAGGATGTAGAGTATCCACCCAGGCGTATCGAATTTCAATAAAAGTTGAAAAGTTCTAATGTAGCGGTCACCCCTAAGTGTTGGTTCAATTTTTCATTTAAAAAAACCCTGATCTCAGGTAGGGTATTAATTAGGTTCATCCAAAATTGATATCTTAGACCATTGAGTCTGTTGTCAATAAGTCGTCATTGTTCAATAGGTTATATATGTTTGTGAAAAACTCTTCTTGATTTAGAGTTTGCGCCAACAAATTACAAGTATAAACACCAGCCTCTGTTAGAAATTTGGTGATCATTTTGCTCTTAAGACATTGAGCCGTGGATCAATTTATCGCCAGAAGGAAATACATATTAATTCAATATTCTTAAATATGGATGTTGGCTCATGGAACCATCAACAAGAACCATTTTCCATGTACAAAAGAAATGTCTTTCGTTTTCTAATAAATTACAACATTTTTGACTATTTACAATATTTTTAATTTATTTTTTTAATTGCATAGAAGCGGAAATAAAAAAAAAGAAAAACATCTGGTATATCAAAATATATATGCCGACTAGTGTAAATACTTTTAAATGATGAACTATGAAGCTAATCTATCCTAATTAAGTCCAAAGTTTTACCAACATTACCGGTATACATTTTTTTTAATTTGGTCCACATTTTGAATAAGCTGCACCCTCGTAAATATTTGGGATATGTTTGTAAATTTAACACAATTTGATATAAAATTCGGCACAGCCGAATACAACGCTACTACTTGTTGGAATTGAAATTTAAGTCTATTAAATGATGTACAGGTAAGATTTATATCTGTGGCAATATGGAAAAGTAGCTTTAGTCGACATAAAACAGAATTAAGTTAAGGCGTTTATTGCATTATAGAAGCAAAGGCGCTTAAATGTGTTTAGTCTGTTTAAACAAATTTGGGGTTTTCTCAATGTTATATACGTTTAATTTTTAGCTTGAGTTTTTTGAACCAATAATACATTGATCAAAACAACTTATGTACAAATATTCATATTTTTCTTTCATCATATAACGATTTCGCTTAACTTCACTTATGCTGTATAGGTGATGACCTTGAGAAAATAAAGACATTATTTTCAAACAACTTATGTTTACCATGTTACTTATGTTTACCGGCCCAAATTTCAGTTTCGAAAAAGGGCTTAAGTAGAAAAACACGTAAAATCTTCTGAATTTAACATTTTTTTTTTAAATATTCATCCTTCTTCTCTAATAAATAAGTAACCAATATTTTAATTCAAAAATAATACAAAGTTTATGTATCTCAAAACTTCAGTTTTCGAATTAAGCTTTTCTTCCATGTTGCCGCAGATATATAAAAATTATTCTGTATAATTTGAGAGATGACATTTAAATAAAAATTTCGGGAAATGTACGTCTGGTTACAAAATTACAAATCTTTTCATTAAAAAACATTTGAAACCAGGGACCGTAACTGTTATAACTTTTGTCGTAAAAGTCAGAAAATAAAAGCTATTTTTTTACTTTTATTTTTTCGAGCAGAAATAAAAGTTATTTTTTGACTTTTACTTTTTTTTTGATGAAAAATAACAGTTATTTTTGACTTTTATTTTTTCAAGCTAAAATAAAAGTTATTTTTTAACTTTTGTTTTTTCGAGCAAAAATAACAGTTATGTTTTACTTTTATTTTTTCGAGCAAAAATAAAAGCTAGTTTTTAACTTTTATTTTTTCGAGCAGATTAATTCATTAAAAAAGATTTTCAAACAAAGATATTTTTATAATAAAAATAATTTGCACATGCTCAAAAATTAATGGAGTTCAGTTTTGCGATAATAACTTTCATTTCTGCTCGAAAAAATAAAAGTAAAAAAATAACTTTTATTCAAAAATAACTGTTATTTTTGCTCGAAAAAATAAAAGTTAAAAAATAACTTTTATTTTTGCCCGAAAAAATAAACGTTAAAAGTAACTGTTATTTTTGCTCAAAAAAAAAAAATAACTGTTATTAAATAAAAATCAGATTTTTAAAAAGCATCGCATTTTATGAAACTTTGGTCCAAGACTATCAAAATGCTATACTTGGTTTTATTCTCCGACATTTCCTTGAGGTTGCTTTTTTAATCAAAAAGTACCTGGTAGACCGAGCCTTGCTCGGAGCTTTATGATAAGCATTTTGAGGAAAATTTTTAAGTTTTTATATATTTTATATTATAAAGTGCTAAAATAAATTTAGAGGCAAGACATTGTAGAAATATTCAGTTAATTTTGAATTATTTGATTTATTTTGTCCGACCAACACATAGTTTGCATAGTTTACAGTTTAACTCATTTTGAATAATTTTGGAAATTATTCATATCAACAGAAACCTCTGTCGACTCATGCGCAACAACTTTGCTAAAGATTATAGTCTGATCAAATGCACAGTTTACGATTTAATTCATTTTGAGTAGATTTCTGTGGCGCCACCTGTCGGACTTTGCTTATTCCAATTCATAAACCTTCTTCGGCTTATACGTAACAACTTTGCTGAAGATTATAGCATGATTAAATGTACAGCATACGATTAAATTGACTTTGAGTAAATTTCAGTAGCGCCACCTGTCGAAATTTCTTCATACCAACTAAGAAACCTTCGTCGGCTCATGTGCAACAACTTTGCTAAAGATTGTAGCATGATTAAATGTACAGATTACGATTAAATTGACTTTGAGTAAGTTTCTGTAGCGCCACCTGTCGGAAATTATTCATACCAACTAAAAAGCCTTCGTCGGCTCATGCGCTACAACTTTGCTAAAGATCATAGCATGATCAAATGTACAGTTTACGATTTAATTAATTTTTTGTAATTTTCAGTGGCGCCATCTGTCTGAAATTAGTCTTATCAACTTTAAAACCTTCGCCGGCTTATCCGCAACATCTTCGCTAAAGAGCATAACACAATCAAATTCACAGTTTACTATTCTATAAAGAACATACATACAGACAAACATTCATTTGTTTAAAATAATACTAATTTTTCCCCCTTTTTATTCCCTAATTTCTAAAAGTTCCATATGTATATTTGGTACTTTTTTGGTGCCAATTGAATTCGGTACATTTTTTTAAAACGCATTTAACATAATGTATAATGTTCCTATTCATATTACTTTGGAGATGTTAAGTTATCATTTTATCCCTTTTTTACCCATTTTGGCTCCAAAATCAAAAAAGTACCAAATACGTGTTTCATGTTTTTTTTACATCTATTGATTGCAGTACCAAGTTTCTTTCTATATTCTTTAGTTTAAAATATAAGAGTGGGTTAAAAAGGTGCCAAAAAAACTATTTTCACCCTTTTTTACCCCCTATCGGACATAGTTTCAAAAAAGTACCAAACACCTGTCCGCTTATTTTCAAAGCTGTTTAAAACGTAATTTTAATTTTGTTTCTATACCTATTACTTTAGGAGACATAGCGTTTTCGATTATTTCCCCTTTTTACCCGTTTTTACCCTCTTAGAGGTAAAAGTTCCAAAAGTCCCTTCTTCTTCGACCTATACATCAAAAAAGATACCCACTGTCCAAATTTTATCAAAATCGTTAGAGCCGTTTTCGAGATAGCCATTCTATATATATATATATATATAAATATATATATATATATATATATATATATATAAATATATATATATATATATATATATATATATATATATATATATATACAATTAGTGCTCGTTTAAGAATATAAGATTTAAAAATAACGGTTATTTTCAGTCCCTGCTTACAAATCTGCTTAAAAATCTATTCACATGTGACTTCAAAAGTGTAGGGTATCATATGGTCAAGCTTGACCGATTGTAATAATTTCATACTTGTTTACAATAAACATTATTTTTTACTATATTGTTTGGTCATTGAGATAATTGCTAAAAAATTAGAAAAAAAGAAAACCTCGTTAAAATGGTTTAAATTTTATTGGAAAAAAAAAATCGTAAGTGGGTACTTAAGAAGAGGCTGGCACGTTTTATTGATATAATTTAAACACATTTCCAGATTGACTTGACCTTTTACCATTTCTTATGTCCTTTTGTTTTAACATTATTTCCTTTTAATAATGGGACTCTTTGGAGCTGTAATTTAATATCAAATATCATTTCCTCGAAGAGAAATAAACATTTATTAGTTTCCTCTTTAATTTCTCCCATTTCATTTTGATATAAAATGAAATTTGAAAACATTGTTATTTTTTAATTTATCCTTATTAAAGCAAACAAAATGTGTTTTTTAAATAAATTTTTTAAATGTGGAATGGGAAATCTGAAACTTATGTGATTAGCACAAGAGATTGTAAATATGGGGAATTTTAACTTAAATTTTGTTTTTCAAAATTTTAGTTTTGAGCTAAATGATTTTCGACGGGATTTATTAAATAGAAGACAATTAAAATATTAAAACTGTCATATTTTTCAACAATATTTAATATTTTCAACAATATTTATTATTTAAAATATTTAGTTTTCACAAAAGTAGTTTGGCTTTTATATTTTTTTTAAGGAAAAACTAAATTCATTTATTACCTCTAGTTTTTGATAAAAACTAAAGAAATTAAAACTTAAAACCATTTAAACTTTATAAATTTAATGTTTATTTGCGCCTTATGTAAAATAATCGTGACGTGATTCACGTCATACCTTTTTTCTCGACTCGTATCAGTAACAGGTGATATAAAGATAGTGTTTACCAACTAAAACTTTTCGTATTTGGTTTGTAGACACGTTTGCTCTAACTCAAACTCAAACAAGATCCAACACTAACATTCAGCAAAATTAAAACGTTTCTAACATTAAGAGTGGGAAAAAAACTTTTGCTTTTATACAATTTGTCCTTCCCTACCCATACAGTGGGCTAGACAAGAAAAAATCTATTTAATGATTGAAAATACTACAAACATACATTTCCAAAGGTAAGGAATGTGAAGGAAAGGAATGTATAAAGGAATGTATTTTATCAAAAATTTTTCTATAGAAAATTTTTTTTATCAAACATTTTTCTATAGAAATTTTTTTTTTATCAAAAATTGTCTATAGAGAACTTTTTCAACAAAAATTTTTCTATAGAAAATTTGTATCACAAATTTTTCTATAGAAAATATTTTTATCAAAAATTTTTCCATAGAAAATTTTTTTATCAAAAATTTTTCCATAGAAAATTTTTTTATCAAAAATTTTTCCATAGAAAATTTTTTTATCAAAAATTTTTCTAGAGAAAATTTTTTTATCAAAAATTTTCTATAGAAAATTTTTTTATCAAAAATTTTCTATAGAAAGTTTTTTTATCAAAAATTTTCTATAGAAAATTTTTTTATCAAAAATTTTCTATAGAAAATTTTTTTATCAAAAATTTTCTATAGAAAATTTTTTTATCAAAAATTTTCTATAGAAATTTTTTTTATCAAAAATTTTCTATAGAAAATTTTTTTTATCAAAAATTTTCTATAGAAAATTTTTTAATCAAAAATTTTCTATAGAAAATTTTTTTATCAAAAATTTTCTATAGAAAAATTTTTTATCAAAAATTTTTCTATAGAAAATTTTTTTTATCAAAAATTTTCTATAGAAAATTTTTTATCAAAAATTTTCTATAGAAAATTTTTTATCAAAAATTTTCTATAGAAAATTTTTTATCAAAAATTTTCTATAGAAATTTTTTTTTATCAAAAATTTTCTATAGAAAATTTTTTATCAAAAATTTTCTATAGAAAATTTTTTATCAAAAATTTTCTATAGAAAATTTTTTTATCAAAAATTTTCTATAGAAAATTTTTTTATCAAAAATTTTCTATAGAAAAATTTTCTATAGAAAATTTTTTATCAAAAATTTTCTATAGAAAATTTTTTATCAAAAATTTTCTATAGAAAATTTTTTTATCAAAAATTTTCTATAGAAAATTTTTTTATCAAAAATTTTCTATAGAAAATTTTTTTATCAAAAATTTTCTATAGAAAATTTTTTTATCAAAAATTTTCTATAGAAAATTTTTTTATCAAAAATTTTCTATAGAAAATTTTTTTATCAAAAATTTTCTATAGAAAATTTTTTTATCAAAAATTTTCTATAGAAAATTTTTTTATCAAAAATTTTCTATAGAAAATTTTTTTATCAAAAATTTTCTATAGAAAATTTTTTTATCAAAAATTTTCTATAGAAAATTTTTTTATCAAAAATTGTCTACAGAAAATTTTTTATCAAAAATTTTTCTATAGAAATTTTTTTTATCAAAAATTTTTTTATCAGAAAATTTTTTTATCAAACATTTTTCTATAGAAAATTTTTTTTATCAAAAATTTTTCTATAGAAAACTTTTTCAACGAAAATTTTTCTATAGAAAAAAATTAGTCGGCAGAGTTGCCGTTTTTTATACTTTTAACTAAAAAAGGTATTTTTTTCAATGTGTAGTTCTAAAGTTTTTTAAAGAAAAAAATAAAATATTTTTATGAAAAATTTTTGTATACAAAATTTTTATATCAAAAATTTTTCGATAGAAATTATTTTTGATAAAATTTATCAAAAATTTTTCTATAGAAAATTTTTTTATCAAACAAATTTTTCCATAGAATTTCTTTTTATCTAAAATTTTTTCATACAAAATTTGTTTATCAATAATTTTTTTATAGAAAATTTTATATCAAAAATTTTTTATAGAGAACTTTTTCAACAAAAATTTTTCTATAGAAAATTTTTATCACAAATTTTTCTATAGAAAATATTTTTATCAAAAATTTTTCCATAGAAAATTTTTTTATCAAAAATTTTTCTATACAAAATTTGTCTACAGAAAATTTTTTATCAAAAATTTTTCTATAGAAATTTTTTTTATCAAAAATTTTTTCCTCAGAAAATTTTTTTATCAAACATTTTTCTATAGAAATTTTTTTTATCAAAAATTTTTCTATAGAAAACTTTTTCAACGAAAATTTGTCTATAGAAAATCTTTTTATTATAAATTTTGTATACTTTTAACTAAAAAAGGTATTTTTTTCCAATGTGTAGTTCTAAAGTTTTTAAAAGAAAAAGTTTTCTACTCCATTTTTTTTTAAATATTTTTATCAAATATTTAAATATTTTTATCAAACATTTTTGTATACAAAATTTTTTTATCTAAAATTTTTCGATAGAAAATTTTTTTATCAAAATTTTTTTTTTTTATCAAAAATTTTTCTATAGAAAACTTTTTCAACAAAAATTTTTCTATGGAAAAATTTTTATCACAAATTTTTCCATAGAATTTCTTTTTATCTAAAATTTTTCCATACAAAATTTTTTTATCAAAAATTTTTTTATAGAAAATTTTTTATCAAAAATTTTTTTATAGAAAATTTTTTATCAAAAATTTTTCTATAGAATTTTTTTTTCAAAAATTTTTATCAAAAATGTTTCTATTTTTTTTTCTTACAAAACTTTTTGCTTGATTCGGTGATGAATGTTTTTTATCAAAAATTTTTGATCAAATATTTTTCTATAGAAAATTTTTTGATCAAAAAATTTTCTCTAGAAAATATTTTTATCAAAATTTTTTCTATAGAAAATTTTTTTATCAAAAATTTTACCATAGAAAATTTTTCTGTAGAAAATTTTTTATCAAAAAATTTTCTATCGAAAATAGGCTTATCAAAAATTTTTCTATAGAAAATTTTTTTATCAAATATTTTTCTGTAGAAAATCTTTTATCAAAAATTTGTCTATAGAAAATTTTTTTATCAAAAATTTTTCTATAGAAAATCTTATTATCATAAATTTTTCTATAGAATTTTTTTTACCAAAAATTTTTTATATTTTTTAGATATTTTCGATCAGAATATTTTTTTATAGAAAAATTTTGAATAAAAACATTTTTCTTTGGAAAATTTTTCTATCAAAATATTTTTCTGTAAAATTTTTCGATAAAAATATTTTTATATTTAAAAATTTTCAAATCTTCTATGGAAAATTTTTTGATAAAAAAATTTTCTATAGAAAAAATATTAATAAAATGATTTTCTATAGAAAAATATTTGATGAAAAAATTTTCTATAAAAAAATTTTTGATAAAAATATTTTCTATAGAAAAATTTTTGAAAAAAAAATTTGTTGAAAAAATTTTTTTATAAGAAAATTTTTGCTGAAAAATTTTTTTTCAAAAATTTTTCTATAGAAATTTTTTTTTTCAAAAATTTTTCTATAGAAAACTTTTTCAACAAAAATTGCCTATAGGAAACTTTTTCAGCAAAAATTTTTCTATAAAAAATTTTTTCAACAAATTTTTTTTTCAAATTTTTTCTATAGAAAATATTTTTATCAAAAATTTTTCTATAGAAAATTTTTTCATCAAATATTTTTCTATAGAAAATCTTTTTTCAAAAAATAACAAAATCAAAAAATAACAAAATCTTTGGAAAATCTTTTTATTAAAAATCTTTCTATAAAAATTTTTATTAACAATTTTTCCATAGAAGATTTGAAAATTTTTGAATTTAAAAATATTTTTATCGAAAATTTTTACAGAAAAATATTTTGATCGAAAAATTTTCCAAAGAAAAATATTTTTATTAAAATTTTTTCTATAAAAAAATGTTCTGATCGAAAATATCTAAAAAATCTTAAATTGTTTTACATTAGAATTTATTTCTAATTTGAAAAATATTCCCAAAATTTAGTAGTGTCGTGACAACAATGTTCGTGATTATATTTCTTCTCTCGAACCATGGTTTTTGTTGCCATAAATTGGATTTTGATTTTGTTTCTTGCCTATTTTGTTTTTTTCTTTTCTTTAACAAAGCGGCACCAACCAACTCTGTTTACATCCAAATTCCTACTAAATGACTTTAATACTCATTTTCACGAGTTTTATCAATGGTCTTCGTATTTACGAAAATTACATAAAATTCATCGGCTTCTTGTGGGATGGGCTGCCTACCCCTACATATGATGCACATAAAGACGTTTTTATACGCTTATGCATCACATGTGATTAAGAGGCCGTTCGACCAAAAAAAGCAACAAGTTTTGATAGAAATGGTCCACACTCTATCAAATACATAAGAAATATCTAAAGCTACAACTTTACTTTCGCCAAAACGGTGAATAGAATGACACCATTTTCCGATAAAAAGGCTAGCAAGTTACCCATAAAACGGCTCCTACGAAATTCGTACTGTCGGTCGTTTAGTAAGTTATTAGACTCCAGATTCTTAACAAAATGGTGGTTTACCATACTCTCCATTACTTTGGAAAGTGCGGAACAAATTGCTATTAGGCGGTAATTTTCAGGTTTATTTAACAATGACCCTCACCCGATGTACCCTATCATCGTCCGAATAACTGAAATGAAACAAAAAATACTCTATGATATAAAGATATTGCATTCCATAAATTTATTTTCTGTCAAAAGTAAATTAATGTGGATAAAGACCAATAAAAAACACATAAACGCACAAACAAACATATATATTTGATGAGCACGTGTGTGTGCCTTAGCTTTCTCTCATTGGATAATAGTCTCCATTAGTTGTTTTTGAATTAGAATAAAAGCGGTATATCCTCTTTTTTATGGGACTTATCGAATGAACCATACGGCAAATCGATGTATGGAAGTGCAACATCTTTATATTATAGAGTCTTTGGTGGGACTAAACTCCAACTCCAAAGTTAATAATCTCCTAAATTCGAGTTACGTTATTAGATTTCTTAAAATTTTTATATTGTGATGAAGTATTAATTTTTTTCTTACTACCTTTTTTGTCATTAGCCCCACTGTGACATTGGTGATAATATGTGCGACTTAGCACAAATATAAACATTCAGATATAGGAACATTTATAAATTTCTAGTTTTTGTTTCAATTTGTTTATTTTTTTTTATAATAATACGAGTATTACGTGTGTTTAGAAACTGAAAGTTTTGTAATATTTCTTTAGAGCAAAAATTTTATTGTCTGGTTCAGAAAGTAATTTCGTTTCAGCGCATAGAAATATTAGTCGGTGTCACTCCTTGAGTCGATTTAAAGATGTCCATCTGAACGGCTGGCTGTACATATGTCCATGTAAGCTTGTAATCAAAGTACAGGGCTTAATTTTCAACGTAATTTGATTTGGCAAAGACATTTTTTTTAGCAGTTGGACTAAATATTTCAACTGAAATTGACCGAAATCAAACCATTATTTCGGATTGTTTCATAGGTCTCACTTACCGAAATTTAGATTTTAGTCACAAATTTTAGTATATTTTATGAAATTTAAAACAAATACTGCATACAAAAAAAAAAAAAAAAAATCGGTACATATTTGACTATAGCCCCAATACAATACCTTCAATTAAATTCGACAAAAATTATTAATAATTTTATTTTTATATGTAAATTTCGAAAGAAAATCGGTATTTGACCCTATCTCTTAATGGAGTCCTATAATGGTAATGTTTAAATAAGGCTGGGCAGTAACAGAGGTGATGTGTGACAATTTCTTTCCTCTCGACGTTTTGACAACTTCTACAGTAGTCATTGCTTTGAAGATGTAAGTCTTGCGTAGTCTATGTTGCGGTAGGAAAACCAAGACTGCAGAACGCTTACTGTCCTAAGTTGGTCAGGTTAGTCTTGAGACCGAGCTTATATTTAAATATATTCTTTATCTTAAGAGGTTGTGGGTTCGAATCCGGGCTCAGGTTTATATCATAAATTTTTATTTTTTATTTTTAATAATTTTTATGATTTTTAAATTAGATTAATAATTTTTAGGAATACTGAAGAAACTATGTGACACTTAGCAGTGCGGAATGCTGCATTTTCTGTCCCGCTACGGACTTCATCAGCACACTGTGTCACCAACTGTTAGATGCCAGTAGTTAAGATCATCTATTTAACTGAATTCTTAAGCGAAATGGAAAACGAGAATTATGTTAACACTCATTTCTATTTCAACTAAAAATTAATTTCTTTCAATTAAATTGAATGGGCACCGCGATTTACATGTTTTCATTAACTCTTTCAAGTTGATACTAAATTCAAAATTTGCATTAACGTAAAAGAATAAACAAAAACTTGTCAAAAACAAAAATCTTTGTCTTCATTACCAGCTGACTGTTGGTTAAAATAGAAAGTAAATGTGGATTAATAAAGGATAGGGATACAAAAACATAAAGGAAAAAACTATGGTGGATAAGTTCGTCTAACTGAATCGATAGGTGAAATAGAAATGAGTGTTAACATAATTCTCGTTTTCCATTTCGCTT
Source organism: Stomorhina lunata (assembly GCA_933228675.1). NCBI lineage: Eukaryota > Metazoa > Arthropoda > Insecta > Diptera > Rhiniidae > Stomorhina > Stomorhina lunata. The sequence goes on along the minus strand of OW121740.1, from coordinate 94,762,530 downwards.
AAGAATTCAGTTAAATAGATGATCTTAACTACTAGCATCTAACAGTTGGTGACACAGTGTGCTGATGAAGTCCGTACCGGGACAGAAAATGCAGCATTCCACACTCCAAAGTGTCACATACTTTTTTCAGTGTTCCTAAAAATTATTAATCTAATTTAAAAATCATAGAAATTATTAAAAATAAAAAAAAAAATAAAAAAAATAAAAATTTATGATATGAAGTTGAGCCCGGCTTAGCAAGAAAAAAAAAACATTTATTTATTTTATTTGTTTTTAAATATGTTAATAATAGTCCATTACTTAGTGTACCTTGACGAATTTAGTTTACTTTGACGAATTTTAATAGCACACTACCACAATAATTGTTTGTGCCAAATTTAATCAAATTATCTTGAGAATTGCGAAATGTACTTTGATTACAAGTTTTATATGGTGGTCCAGCCAGATGGACGGACTGACATCGTTTAATCGGCTCAGGAAGTAATTCTAAATCCGTTGTTATACTAAAAGGTGGTCTAACTAAGACCAATATTTCTATGCGTTATATATATCAGCCCAAACTTATAATACCCTTTCCACCTATAGTGATGAAGCGTATGCAGAACAAGGAAGATCAATGATGTCCTTGACTCAAGGAGCATATCTTCCATTTTCTTTATCATTCTCTCAAATGTGAATAATAGTATAGACAACAAAATACGAAAATCAAAAAATGGGCTCATGGTGGGTCGGAAAACAAAAAACTTTTTCTTAACTTTTTAATTAAAAGAGCATAAAACTACAGGGCATATGGTAAAATATAAGCCTAGTCTTATAAAAATCTGATAACCGTATCAAAAGTTATAGGCATATAAAGTGGGTATGTTTCTGAAAAAATAAAATCTGAACCAAAGCTAAATTAAAAATTTTGAAGAAGTGTAAAAATTGTCTGGGCTAGGAGAATGTACATATATAAATATATATATATATATATATATATATATATATATTTAGATATATATATATATATATATATATATATATATATATATATATATATATATATTTAGATATATATATTTAGATATATATATATATATATATATATATATATATATATATATAGATATATATATATATATATATATATATATATATATATATATATATATATACATATATATATATATACATATATGTATATATATATATATATTATTTTATTTTATTATAATTGTAATTTTAGAAATTGTAATTGTAGAAATTGTAGTTTACAAGTCCAAAAAGCTACAATTGTTGTGAAAATTTTAATGAAACAATTGAACAGCACTTGTAAGAATTAGACTTGACTTTAAACATCTGCATAGTTCCATCCGTGTATATCCATTTCTGTGTTTTATCATATTGAGTGTGTATTGATGAGTAGTTAATTTTTTTGTTATAAGTGAGTATTGTTGTATTCTCCCACTAAGTAAGTCTGAGTGGGTAAAAAGACAATGAGAATAACATATTTATTTTCCTATAGTTTTGCAAAATGGATGGAATGAGTATTAGTGGTTATACAATAGATAACTTATAGTATGTCGTATGAAGTTTACTTATAGGATAAAATAAAAACTAAAAACGACATTCGATTAGTTTTTTTTTCAAAACTTTGTTGTTTTTGTAGGAGTTTTTTCAAAAATTTGTTATTTTTGTGAGAAATCTTTTAAAAATTTCTTTTTTTATAGGAAATTTTTCAAAAATTTCTTATTTTAATACGAGATTTTTCAAAAATTTCTTAATTTTATCGGAAATTTTATTTTTTTTATTTTTTTAGGAAATTTTTAAAAAATTTCTTATTTTCATATAAAATTAAAAAAAATATATATATCTTAATTTTACAGGAAGTTTTTCAAAAATTTCTTATCCTCATAAAAAATTTTTGATTTTGTTTTTTTATTTTTATATGAAATTTAAAATTTTTTTTTTTTTATAGGAAATTCAATATTTCTTATTTTTATAGGAAATTATTAAAAAATTTCTTAATTTTGCCGGAAATTTTAATTTTTTTTTATTTTTATAGGAAATTTTTAAAAAATTTCTTATTTTCATAGGAACTTTTTAAAAATTTCTTATTTGATAGGAAATTTTTAAAAATTTCTTATTTGATAGGAAATTTTTAAAAAATTTTTTATTTTTATAAAAAAAAATGGAAAAAAATCTTATTTTTACAGGAAATTAAAAAAAAAATTCATATTTTTATAAAAAAAATTTCTTATCTGATAGAATTTTTTTTTTATATTTAAAGAAAATTTTTCCTTAATTTTTATAGAAAATTTTTAAAAAATTTCTTGTTTTTTAAGGAAATTTTTAATTTTTGTAGGAAATTTTTATTTTTTTTTCAATTTTTTAGGAAATTTTTAATTTTTTTTATTTTTATAGGAAATTTTTAAAAAATTTCTTGTTTTTAAAAAATTTCTTATTTAAAACTTTCAATTCTTAAAAAATTTTACTCCGTCCCTTTATTTCACTAATTTTATATTCTTTTGACATTTTTTTCGTTTATTTCTATATTATTCATTTTTATAGTCAATTAAAATATATAGACACAAACACTGAAAAATGTTAAAAATTTCTTATTTTTATAAAAAAAATTTGAAAAATTTCTAATTTTTAAAAGGAATTTTTAAAAAATGTCTTATTTTTATAAAAAAAATTTCAAAAATTTTTTATTTGATAGAATTTTTTTTTAATTTCAAAGAAAACTTTTCCTTAATTTTTATAGGAAATTTTAAAAAATTTCTGGTTTTTGTAGGAAATTTTTAATTTTCTTTTATTTTTATAGGAAATTTAAAAATTTTTTTCAATTTTATAGGGAATTTTTAATTTTTTTTTTATAGGAAATTTTAAAAAAAATTTCTTATTATTATAGGATTTTTAAAAACTTTCAATTCTTAAAAAATTTCACTTTTACCCCTATTTCACTTATTTTATATTTTTTTTACAATTTTTTTTCCTTTTATTTCTATATTATTCATTTTTATAGTCAATTAAAGTATATACACCCAAACACTGAAAAATGTTAGTATTTCAACACAGAAACATTATTGCTACGAAATTGTCTTTGCATTTACCACAAGTTATTCGAAATACTCATAAATACTTATAGTTATCTAAGTATTTTGGAACAAGAAACAGTTGTAAACAGATAAATTTATCTTTTTCAACTTATAAGCAAAAGTATCAGTTACTGACTTTGTGGGTAGAGTGGATGAGCAAAAACAAAAGCAGACAATATCGGTTACACTCATTCTCTCATTTATACTACAAGTATTGAGTACTACTATGCACAGTAGGAAATTACGGCCAAAACCCCCATAAATGTTTTTAATTTTTTTAAGAAATTTTAGTGTCAGATTAGAGCTGACATTTCAAAACATGTAATCCCAAATTTTTACCATACTGCATTGCCTACTAAGGCTGTAATAGATCCTCAAAGTTTGAATAGTTGTTTATTTGTTCTTAATAAAATTATTTGTATATATGAACCTATATATGAAATTCCCTTAATTTTGAAATACGTGGAAAATTTCAACTTCTTCTTTTTTTGGATTAAACAGTAGACACCTTTTACTAATTAACCGCGCCAATTTCAATATTTTTTGACCTATGCTTCATCTAGAATTCTAGCAGTTAAAACAACCATCAAAAAAATTAAAAAAAAAATAAATAAATACAAAGTTTGATAGACCGCGAATTTTTTTTAGAGATTTTTAGAGGTTGAAGCACAACACTCTCTAATAGCTGAATTGAATCATTAATAAGGTCTATGAATTTAATATCCATTTGCATCCAATTTTAAGAATTAAAACATTTTTAGTAACACCCCTTTTTCACAATTTTTTGCAATTTATCGCGAAAAAATCACTACTTGAAGTGAAATGTAGGCGTGATGTAATATTTGTATGCCATTTTCTTTAGTTTTCTTCCTAATTCTATGCAAAATTTATATATAAAGATAAAAAAACAATAAAAATTTTAATTTTGAATGACCTTTGTATAATTTATTTAAGTATATAGGTAGTGGTCACATAATTGTGGACGCAATAAAAATTATAAAATCTGCAAATTTTATATTATTCAATAACTCGTAATCTTTTGTATAAAAATATTCAATGTTAAAAGTTTTTCTGTAAGTTTGTTAGAAGTATACAAAATCTGGTTTTAAGCTCATAGTATGAGCCCAATATCTCTGAAAGGACATGTCAAATTTTGTCAAGTCATGTATCGCAAGATAGGTATTCTTTTCATATATTATCCTATTTAAGTAAATAATTTTTATAATCGCCAGCAAAGATTTATTCAGCATGTTTAGTAGTGCAGTTTTATGTGACCACATTCTTTATATTTTCTTAAAAAAACTATTTCAGTTTAACTAAAGGTATATTATTTATATACACTAAAAATTTCAAGAACAAAAGTCAAGAAATGACCAAGTTATTGAGTTTTGGCCGTAATCTCCCACTGTGCTATGGTGTATTCGTTTTTGATGAACAATATTGTATACTCTTGCAGACGTTTAACTTGACTTGTAAGAATTAGACTAATTGTAACTTGTAAACTTGTAGAATTGTAGTTTAGTGAAATAGGGCCCTGGTTATATATATATATATATCCTGGCTTTTTGAGTGTCTAGTATTATAAACATCTAATTCCAGTAATTCAACATATTCAGTTTAGGTTAAATGCTTAAATTTAAACCATTTTTCAAAAAACTTCAAATAAGTAATTTCTGTTATTTTTCTGAAAAGTAGTATAAGTGGACCTTAGGTTGCTGACTCAAATTTTTTTTCTTTAATCTTAAACATCACTAAATGGTCTAACTTTTGTAGTGGTTTGCAAAGTCTGCAATTTTTTATTTTCCTCTATAAATTTAAGATTTTTGTTAAAAAATCTTTAAGTTTTATACGTATTTTCTCTTATACAAGTAACATTTACTAACCAAATTTGTCAACAGAATGATCTATATTTTGTGGAAAACAACGATGTATGCCAATGTAACATTAACTTTCAATAAGTTGTTTAAATCCCCGAAAAATTGTAAGACTATGTGTTGACAAAAAAAAAAAAACGAAACGAAAACTTTGTTACATTTGGCGTTGCCGTACTTCTAAGATAACAACCAAAGTTATTAATGTGATTATAACTGAGTGATTTTTTTAATATTGAACGATTTAAGAAACTTAGTTTATTCGCCTTAACTTCTTCTAGCCGGCCCATCTTGCTTCGATGTAAAAGAAATAAAATTAGCCGTAGAACAAAAAGCTTTAACAATGCTTCTAAATAATAACAAATGGAAATAGCAGTGTTGAATAGTATACAAGCTTAAACTCTCTACTTTTCACCACCTTTCTATTATATCCTTTCTAAAGAAAGTAACCCAATTCGTATACACTCGTACAATATATATTGTACAATTGTGTAGGCAGTATTTACCAGAGTGAAAAAACCGAAATAACTTTCCGAATAACCCAATATTTATGGATAATATCCCCACTATAATGTTTATCACATCTTTACAAATGGAAAAGCATGCATTATAAGGAACCTACACATACCTACACATACTATCAAAACATCTAAGTGATTTTAATAGCAACATAATTACTTTGCAAGTACGAGTGTGTGTATATGAAAATAATGATGATGTTTGAGTTTGTAATTTATTATATAGCAAAAAGCGAAATCCCTATTATGTGACTCCTTTGAGGGCTTATTTTCTCAAAAGAGTCACATTTTTACATGCACAATGTGCATTAAAGATACTAATATACTATATTTTACTAAAAAACATAATAATAATAGTTATGCGTATGAAATTGAGAAATTTTCTTAATTTAAATTTTTTAAATTGTAAAGGAGAATAAACATTACGGAAAATTTTTAAACATCTCTTGAAAGTATCAAAAGATTTACATTCTTTATAGCAAATTTAGAACATTAATTAATACAATTTGGAATTTGATGCTGAATCGGAAAATTACACTGTATGCTATTTTAAAGTCATGAAAATATAACCCTATTTGGACACCACTACGTGATTAAAGACCATTTTCTCTCTATTGTGAGATGTTTGGTATACATCATTTAATAAATAGTTTGCTGCTTGCAACTTAATATCAATTGATCTTCTGCACGTTCCAGTTGGTGGTTTTCGAATTGTGTGGCCTATCCACTGCCATTTTTGCTTTTGTCTCTGATCGACTTCTAATAGTGAAATTATGTGGCCTAATTATGTCAATCGGAAGTGTGCAAAATATTATTGATTTATTTTTAGGATACGAGCCCTCGCAACGGGCTCAAAGTTTTTGAGCCCACTTGTATGGGGAAACCTGAGAGTATTTGCAGTTTTTGCTACTTTTCGTCCATTAACAATTTATTTTTAAGAGAAAAGATAATGGAATCTAAAAGTGAACTAATGCAGCTTTAATTAAAGTTATCAATATTCAAAATCCACAAAACAGTTTTGAAGTTTTTGTGATTTTCCCCCGAAAATTCGTGTTCTTGATAATGCGCCTTAGGATACACCGCTAGAAAAAACTACTTTGGACAAAACTAACAAAGTAAGATATTATTTATCATTTTAAGACTTGTAAGTACTTCATAGTTTAATTTTGTTAAAGTATAACAATATTTACTTATAAAAAATATTTTAACCTTATAAAGACATAGGAGCAAAAAAGTACCAAAAACTGCAAATACTCTCAGTTTTCCCCATACAAATGGGCTCAAAAACTTTAGGCCCGTTGCGCGGGCTCGTATCCTAAAAATAAATCAATAATATTTTGCACACTTCCGATTGACATAATTTGGCCACATAATTTCACTATTAGAAGTCGATCAGAGAAAAAAGCCAAAAATAGAAAACTTCTTCGTAAAAAGTAAAAATTGATACTATCTTTTTGAGAAAAAATGCACTTTTTTCGATCAGCGAAAAATATTTGACTTTAGAAATTTCTCAACATTAAACGGTTTAAGATATTTAAAAACTAATTTCAATCTTTTATTTCCTGAGCTGTATGTCAACATTTAAAAAAAAATATGGGTTTAATATCGAATGCACAATGTGTCAAAAACTAAGAAAATTCGAAGAGAAAAGTGATTTTTGAAATAAAATAACTTAAAACTCATAACAGTTATTGAAAGAGCTACAAGGTCCAAAAGCTGTTTTACTTCTGAGGTGGTCTACTTTGATGTCGAAATTTCCTTCCCGTGTAAATACAGTTTAACCATAAAAATATTTGTCTTAGACCCACCTTTTAGTATACCAATAGGCTTAGAATCATTTTCTGAGTCGATTTTGCGATGTCAGTCCGTTCGTCTGGCTGGACGGCTGGCTGGCTGGGTGGACCCTCATATAATCGAAGTACAGGTCGCAATTCGGAATATAATTTCATGCCATTTGCCAAAGATCATTTTTTGATAGTGGGAACATGGCTATTGAAATTTGTCAAAATAGCTGCATTATTTATGGTACCTTCCATAGGTCCCACTTCCCGGAATTGATATTTTGGCCACAAATATGAATATTTTTTTCATGAAATTTAAAACAAATCACTGTACCAAATTTCGTTGAAATCGGTTCACATTTGAAACTAAAACTCTCATAAATTTGAAGATAATGAGAATTTTAATAAACAATTTTTGTAAAAACTGTAATCAATTTGCCAAATTTCGAGATAATCGGTCCACATTTGACCCTAGTTCTCATATAATTATATATGACAGAAACAGCTTAAATATAAATGTTTTTATGATGGCAAATTTTAGCAAATATTTGTCTTTATACAGGAAAAAGAACACCTTTGACTTTAGTGGTGAAGGGTATCGTATGGTCGGGCGTAATCGACTATAGCACTTTCTAACTTGTTTTTTTTTTATTGCATATGCTCAGGAGAGTCTTCCAGGGTGTAAAATATTTCGGAAAACCCTTAATAATTAGGAAAGTTTTTAAGCGATTTTAGAGTAGTATATCTCTTTGGAAAGCTCATTTAGTTCTCTATACCAAAATGTAGTTTAAGTGAAAATTTTTTTCAAACATTTAAAGAAACCCCTTATTTTTCCCATATAACTTGCATGTCCTAACTTTGGCGTCTGAATGGAACTTTGTATTTAAATTAAATTACGTCTTTCTGTTTTATTTTCCCCATTCAAAGGTGGGACACTCTAATATACACTATATACAATTGTATAGGCAGTATTTGTCGAGGTGTTATTTCTCTTTTAAAAAAAGTTGTCATAACGTTAAGCAATTAGAAGCTTTTGATGTTCCCGCAATAAGAATTTAACGTGAAACGAAAAGGCAAAAGGTGCTTAATTAATTTTTCCTACAGACGACATTCTATTTTGGTCGACTGGGCAGTAGATTGTACAATATATTACCGAGAAATTAGTAGTAAACTTTTTCAGAAGTCATTTAAGAATTCTATGAATTTCTTAGGAATATAATAGCAACACAAATAAATCAAAAACTCACTTAAACGTATCTAATTTCTTTTGCAAAAAGTTTTTGTCTAAGTAATGTAAGACTTTTCCTTGACAATAACTTTTTTAACATTTATAAAATTCTTGTGCAATTATTAAAATTAATTTATTTCACAGAAAATAATAAAAAAATCTATTTTTAAAAAATATAAAATTGCTCAAATTTTTTGTTTTCCCCTGAAGTTAAAGCATAAAATTATGTATAAACAAGAAAGCGCTGTAGTCGGTCAAGCCGACCATACGATACCCTTCACCACTAAGGTCAAAGGTGTTATTTTTCCTGTATAAAGACAAATATTTGCTAAATTTTGCCATCATACAAACATTTTCTCAAAACGTATATATTCAACCTGTTTCCGTCATTTGGACTTATATGAGAGCTAGGGTCAAATGTGGACCGATTATCTCGAAATTTGGCAAATTGATTACAGTTGTTAGAAAAACTATGTGTGCAAAAAATAAACTCAAAATTTTCATTATCTTTAGATCTACGAGCGTTTTAGTGATTTTTTGTCTCATTTAGTGCGTTTTTGAAGAAGAGTTTGTATTGGAGCTATGGTCAAATGTGGACCGATTTCAACGAAATTTGGTACAGTGATTTAAGTTTACATAAGCAGTATCTGTTTTAAATTTCATGAAAAAATATTGATATTTGTGGCCAATATAGCAATTCCGGGAAGTGGGACCTATGGGAGGTACCATAAATAATAGACCGATTTTGACCAATTTCAATAGCCATGGTCCCATTATCAAAAGAATTATCTGTGCCAAATTTCATCAAATTATCTTTAGAATTGCGACCTGTAGTTTGATTACAAGGTTTACATGGGGGTCCAGCCAGCCAGCCAGATGGACGGACGGACGGACATCGCTAAATCGGCTCAGAAAGTGATTCTAAGTCTATTGGTATACTAAAAGGTGGGTCTAAGACAAATATTTCTATGCGTTACAAACATCAGCACAAACTTATAATACCCTTTCCACCTATGGTGGTGAAGGGTATAAAAATGTGAGAACAATTTAACAGAAACAGGCAGCATCAGTTTAATACTGTTGTCAGATTGTCAAAGTTAACCCACATTAGAAAACTAATACAAAAAAAAAAAAATGCCATCTAAAATCCACTTAGTTACGCAGTTACATAAAACTTAAAGCTTGCAAATACGATTAAATAGATTTAGTCGGGAAAATGTTGCCGCATTGTGCCAATGCTAAAGTTAATATCCTTGAGGTGGCATTAACATTTAAAATGCGATTAAAAACAATATTATTTTCACATTATTATAATATTGTTAAAGTGTTGCGTCTTGTATGCACTAGTTTACATCACAATAAAAATTTAAAAACAATAGGGATTTTTAACAAGTAAGAAAGTGCTATAGTCGGCCAAGGCCGACCATACGATACCCTTTACCACTAAGATCAAATGTGTTATTTTTCCTGTATAAAAACAAATATTTTCTAAATCTTGCCATCATACAAACATTTTCTCAAAATGCAGTTTCCGTCATTTGAACTTATATGAGAAGTGGGGTCAAATGTGGACCGATTATTTCGAAATTTAGCAAATTGATTACATTGAATGATATTTTCATTATCTTTAGATTAACAAGCGTTTTAGTGATTTTTGTCTCACTTAGTGCGTTTTTAAAGAAGAGTTTGTATGGGAGCTATGGTCAAATGTGGACCGATTTCAACAAAATTTGATACAGTGATTTTAGTTTACATAGGCAGTATTTTTTTTAAATTTCATGAAAAAATATTTATATTTGTGGCCAATATATCAATTCCGGGAAGTGGGACCTATGGGAGGTACCAAAAATAATGGACCTATTTGGACGAGTTTCAATAGCCATGTTTCCAATATTAAAAAAAAATGAATTGTACCAAATTTTATCAAATTATCTTTAGAATTGCGACCTGTAGTTTGATTACAAAGTTTACATGGGGGTCCAGCCAGCCGGACGGACGGACATCGCTAAATCGACTCAGAAAGTGATTCTAAGTCTATTGGTATACTAAAAGGTGGGTCTAAGACAAATATTTCTATGCGTTACATACATCGGCACAAACTTATAATACCCTTTGGTGGTGAAGGGTATAAAAAGGCAGTGCTTTAGGAGGAAGGAAATAAAGGATTTTATGTGGGAGGTTTATTTATGAGGTTTAAAAATGCAGATATAGCCATTATGTAAGGTTTCAACATTTTACATAATCTTAAATTTTATTATAATTCTATTATATTTTATAATACTCATTGACCATTGAATAATGCCAACTAACCAACTTTTGACCATTTCGCCAAATGCACATTTACCTGAATGTTTTTTTTTGCATAACTAAATTAGTTTTTAAAATATTAAAACTTTTTATATGACCGGACATTCTAAATATACAACAACAAATTTAACATTACAAATTTATGTAATTTAAATTTGTTTTACTGATTTAACTAAATACATACTAAATAATTTATATAAACTAAAAATTTAATTAGTGCTTTAAAATGCTTTGTAATCATTAAATTAAATATTTATTCAGGTATGTAATACATACACTAGAGTGTTTACTCGAGTTATGTTTGCTCGATTAGGTTGATTTTGACACAACTTATATATTTTCAGGTGTTCTGTCGTTTCATGGTATTATGGTAATTTATATATGCCTTAACACGAAGAAATAATGCAATTATGCAAGTGAAAAAAAAAATGTTTTTTAACAATATTTTTTTTATTTTTTTTACCGCGATTTTCGCGAAATTTGACAAAATGTGAGTCCTAGTGAAATTCTGCTGCCTTGACATATGGACAAATTTAATTTAAAAGAATTTTCTATTTAAATATAATTTTAATTAGGTGCATATCTTTTTAAAATATAAAATTCTTATTTTGCTCGTCAAATCGCTAATCCTTTTAATATTTTGGTGCGCTTCAGATCTAAGATAAAGCTTTTCTTAGGAATAGTTTTAAGACCATTCCTGATCAATTTTGAGCTAAACTCGCAATGTGCTTCATTGAAATGTTTTTAGACAAAACCTTCGCGTTATCATTTAATAAAGAGATTTTTGAAAAACTTTTGATGCAAATCGGTTATAAATGAAATCGCTTTCATGCATTATGTGACTTTGTCTCAGTTTGCAATCTAAAACCATTTAAACCAATATGCACTTTTTTTGCACGATTTTCAAAATCTTCATTAAATTTTGGCAAACAATGATTTTTTGGTGCGCTTTTGCTTTTAGGTGCTAAATGGCAAAAAACTCGGTTTACGCGGTAGTTTGGAAATTTTTATTCATATTTGCAAGTGTGCTCCACGAAAAACCGGTATTTTGAAATATATTATTATACCTATATAGAGCACATTAACGAGATATATATCAAACGATGCAAAATTGAAAGATCTACAAATCGTTATCTATTTTTTTGAAATTCTTTGAGGCGGCCAAAAAATATGCGAAAACGAGCTTCAAATTTTGGCAGCCATTAACTAGTATTAAAAGTGACAAAATTAAAATTTAGAGGGAAGTGGATTTATCCCCTAAGTGTGGTGTCTATTTCGTAAAACAATGACGTGGGCCCAAATGTTAAAACGTATACAGAAGAAGACGAAATATGAAGAAAAACTTGAATGCTTCAATCGATTTTTTTACGTTTTTTTTTTTTTTAAATTTGCTGCCAATTACGCTTAGAAGCGCAAATTTGCGCAACAAAGATATTGCGTTCAGTATACAGAACTTTTTGCGAGTTTAAGATCTGTAATTAGATTTTCCTAACTCCTAAGGGTACAAAAATTATTCGATTTGAAAGTCGGTTTCAAAGGAATAAAAACTGTTTGATTTTTGCCCATATACACTTTACGTAATGTAAATTTTGCATTTCGTTGTAGTTGACTTTAGGTTAGTCGATACATGCTAACTTTAAGTTAGCTTTTTATGTAGTTAACTACTTATTTGACGACAGGCTTCCTTCACTTCCCACATTCTTGCATTCTTGAAACTAAAAACTGATTAACCATAAACACTTCTAATAAGTATGGACCAGATATCTACAATTTATATATTTTAAGTATGTATCTGAAACTAAGATCCTGTGTAGATCGTTAATACTTTCAGAAAAATAGCTCCCAAATATTACTCCAGAGATTTATGTACCATTAACTTTTCAAATATATCCCAGATATACATTTAAATGAATTAAAGAGTCTGTTATATTTATACTTTTCAAATATTACATCTAAAGTAATGATGTACAATAAATCATATGTTTTTGCAATATTGACGCAATATTGATTCAAAATCTTTATGTCTTACATAAATATCTGAAACTAAGAGCATAGAATCAAAGGCTTATATAGATCGACAAAAAAATCACTAAAAATTTTTTTGCCAAAAGTCTAATCTAAAATTAAATTTAAATTCTGAGTTTTACGTAAATAATCAAAAACTCTTAAAAAAGAAGCTATGCTACGTACATAATTTATTATGAACATGCAATATATGTATATGATAAATGTATTGCATTTATTGTACGGGTTCGAATGCCAGGCAAATTTATTTTGTTTTTAATTTTTCAAATATAACAAGTTTTTTTTTTAATAATTTTTTAATTTCTGCAAGATTTTTAACACAAAGAAAAAATAATATTTTATTAAATTAAAAATTCATTTAAAAACAAAAAGTTAAACAAATTAATTAATTAAGTTTAAATTACCATTCAAATTAATTAAAGTTCTTTCTTTAATAACTTATAAATCATTCGGAGAGTATGTTGTAGTCATTATAAGGTAATATAATACCTCAGCACATCCAAATATGCAAATATATGCAGATGACTTATATACTTTTCTAAAGCTGAGTCCAAATCCTTTAATATAAGGTAAATTGTGTTTTATGGGTTGTTTAATATTTCAATGTATTGTTCTTGAAATGTCATTGCCTGCGAATCTATATTTGATTTTCCAATTACTATTGAAGCAGTTGAAATAATAAATCATCGACTAATCTCTACAAAATACTGAAATCCGTGTCTGTGAATATATTCAAATATTATGATAAATTATAGTTTTTATACAAATATTTGTAAAAATATATAAAAAAACAATACCTAGAATATTTGACAAGTAATTCCCTGAGGTACACCCACACTAATCACTTGTGACATATATAGAGACCGTGTGTACTTGACAGTTTTTTTTTTTTTGTAGTTATGGTGTTAGTTGTTGTCATCATCGTCAACGCAATCAGCTTCTGCCCATTTACTTGACTTTGATTTCCTGTTGCTCTTACATTTATTGGAACAACAAAATGTCGTTGTTGTCGATAAAAAAGATTTAAGGGCTTTGGGCTCATTATTTTTATCTTATCAAGGCGAGTATAATATTTTTATTTTTATCTAGAAAATAAAACAAAAATTTACTTTCTCTTAATAAATTTTTATAAATTTACACCAGCAACAAAAAAAAAACTGTTTTCAAGGCTAAAAGGACTTTTGCATGGTGGGAAACAGGATATAAAAATATATTTTGTACTTATTTGTCAAAGACAGTTTATTCGAAAAGTTTTTATAATGTTGGGAGTATAAATTTTATGTTTAAATACAGACATACATACATACATACATATATACATATAAATATATATATTCCGAAAATTTATTCAACAAGCGGCTTAGATTTTATTTTAGCATTTTGCCCAAAGTGTGTCGTAAATTGTGATTCTAGGAAAAAAAATATTTATATTTGTATACATGACATGTGTAGGATTTTTCGTTGAATAACATTTGAAAAGTGCAGAGATTTTTTAAGTCATTTTATCTGTTTGTCTAGTTATGAAAAGCTTATTTGTCATTTTAATCTCATCTTAGTTAAATCGGCTATATACTATAAGCCTGATCAGAGAAATATTAGGTGCTCAATTTACATATTCAATATTAAGTGCTTGATGTTTCCAATACAAAATTGTTCATTCATATGTTTCCACGAATCTAAAAGTCATTAAAATTCCAATTTAAATTAGTAGCAATAAGCACTTTCATAATATGTACTAACTTGTGCTTAGTTCACACGTGGCATTTAAATTAGTAGCAATAAGCACTTTCATAATATGTACTAACTTGTGCTTAGTTCACACGTGGCAAATATTTGGGGATATGATGCAAGAAACAATGAATAAATCAAATTCAAACGTTCGTAAATAAAACGTGTCTAAATACAGGAAGGGCTTAAATTTATCGATTTCCTTTTAATGAAAACATTTGGTTCATTATAAAGATTGTAAACAAAAACAAGTAAAAGCAGGGACCGTAACTGTTATAACTTTTGTCATAAAAGTCAGAAAATAAAATTTATTTTTTGACTTTTATTTTTTCGAGCAGAAATAAAAGTTATTTTTTGACTTTTATTTTTTCGATAAAAAATAACAGTTGTTTTTGACTTTTATTTTTTCAAGCAAAAATAAAAGTCATTTTTTACCTTTTATTTTTTCGAGCAAAAATAACAGTTATTTTTGACTTTTATTTTTTCAAGCAAGAATAAAAGTTATTTTTTTATTTTTATTTTTTGGAGCAGAAATAAGTTATTTTTTTACTTCTATTTTTCGAAATAAAAGTTATTTTTGTTTAAAATTATGATAAATTTATTGAAATTTTTTTTCATACAAAGATAATTTTTCAGTGAAAATAATTTACATATGCTCAAAAATTAATGGAGTTGAGTTTTGTAATCATAATTGGGGTTGGAAATACAAAAATAACTTTTATTTCTGCTCAAAAAAATAAAATTCAAAAAATAACTTTTATTTCTGCTCAAAAAAATAAAATTCAAAAAATAACTTTTATTTTTGCTCGATATAATAAAAGTCAAAAATAAGAGTTATTTTTGCTCGAACAAATAACTTCTATTTTTGCTCGAAAAAATAGAAGTTAAAAATAACTTTTATTTTTGCTCAAAAAAATAAAAATAAAAAAATAACTGTTATTTTTTTTCTAAAAAATAAAAATCAGATTTTTAAAAAGCATCGCATTTTATGAAAATTTGGTCTAAGACTATCAAAATGGTATACTTGGTTTAATTCTCCGACATTTCCTTGCGGTTGCTTTTTTTAATCAAAAATTCAAAAATAACAGTTATTTTCGGTCCCTGAGTAAAAGTGCTATATTCGGCTATGGCGAACCTTAAATACCCTTCACCAATGGTGTTACAGAAGTAAAAAGAAAGAGTTTTTGGTCAATTACAAGTATGTATGTTTCTGAAGACTGATTTAGGTGAGTCCTACAAAAATACTAATATATGTATATTGATTTTCTGATTTAATTTTCTGTAAGTATTTTCTAATACATTTAATTTTTGGGCGATATATGAATAATACTTTAATAAGTGAATAACCTTGTTTTATATTGGGTATAAAACATTATGGAGGTAGATCGAAATACAAACAATTTCATAAATTACAAAACATTGTAACATTTCGCACCTTGATAGAGGTTGTATTTAAATGCATATATCTTTAACGTTAGAGGACCGATTAAATGGTTGCTTTAATGATATATATATATATATATATATATATAATGAGAATATTTAGCAGACCTATTTAGAGTAGACTTTTGGCGACAACACTTACGAAGGATATTAATAAAGGCCATCATCTCATGTATTTAAGACATATTTAGGTATGCTGAAATCAAGTTTGATGAGCTTCTAGATGGCAAACCGACATAACTTATATGTATAGGTGGAACTATATGTTAAATTGCAACATATAGTTCCACTTGAAAGAAATAAAGACATCTGATTCTGCAAACTCTTTAGATTACAAATATCCCAGCTAAACTTTTTGCTATAAAATGATGATAATACTTACTTAATTGGACTGTATTTACAACCTGTAAAGGTTAAAGTCCAAGCATAGTTTAGAATTCCATGCGCTTCGATCTTGTGCGCATATTCTCTAATTTCGTAGGTCAACCTTTGAAAGATTTTCCTCTACTTGGTCTTTCCATCGAAGTCTTGGACGTTCTCTTCTAAGAGTTCCCTCGGCATTATTTTCGAACACTTTTCTTACTGGAGTATTTTTATGCATACGACATGTCCTAGCCAACGCAGCCGCTGCTGTTTCAGGCGTTTTACTATGTCGATATCAGCGTATAACTCACACTGCTCATGGTTCATTCGATGTCGATATTCATCGTTGACGTAGAGTAAGTTTTTTATACAATCTTTCTCTCAAAAGCTCTGAAAAGGCCGTGACTATATGGGTCATAATCTTAGATCAAATTGTAGTAAAACCCAATACTCAGTTTGGCCAAGTTAGTGAACTTTTTATTTTTATTGGCCCCCAAAGTTTCCCAATATTAGCATGATGCCCAGAAAAGGTGTCATCAGTTTTTACCAAATAGTTTATTAGTACTTAAAAATATCGCTCAACTATGTTTCGTTTGCTGGGGTGAACCTGGAGACAAGGTTTTGCATTACTTTGTTGATCATGAATCCGCAACCAAATTTATGCCTACTTTAATGGCAGTTGTAATACAGGTCACCATTTGGTGTATTGGCGACGCTCTGGCCGTTCTTTTTAATTCCTGGAAAACATTCAAATCATACTTATATGTAAGAACATCCATCAACTGGATCAAAGCACCCCCTGTAAAGGGCACGGTTGTTCCATATTCATCAACATTAGGGGGCTTAAAAGAGCCCCCTTTCATAGTAGATTTTTATACCCTTCACCACCATAGGTGGATAGGGTATTATAAGTCTGTGCTGATGTATGTAACGCATAGAAATATTTGTCTTTAACCCACCTTTTAGTATACCAATAGGCTTAGAATCACTTTCTGATGTCCGTCTGGCTGGCTGGCTGGACCCCCATGTGAACCTTGTAATCAAACTACAGGTCGCAATTTTACAGATAATTTGATGAAATTTAGCACAGATTTTTCTGATAATGGGACCATGGCTATTGAAATTGGTCAAAATCGGTCCATTATTTATGGTACCTCCCATAGGTGCTACTTCCCGGAATCGATATATTGGCCACAAATATCAATATTTTTTCATGAAATTTAAAACAAATACTGCTCATGTAAACTTAAATCACTGTACCAAATTTCGTTGAAATCGGTCCACATTTGACCACAGCTGCCATACAAACTCTTCTTTAAATGAGACAAAAATCTTTAAAACGCTCGTATATCTAGAGATAATGAGAATTTTGAGTTTAGTTTTTGCATACATAAGTTTTGTAACAACAGTAATCAATTTGCCAAATTTCGAGATAATCGGTCCACATTTCACCCTAGCTCTCATATAAGTCCAAATGACGGAAACAGCTTTAATATTTCAGTTTTGAGAAAATGTTTGTATGATGGCAAAATTTAGCAAATATATTTCTTTATATAGGGAAAATAACACCTTTGACCTTAGTGGTGTAGGGTACCGTATGGTCGGGCTTGATCGACTATAGCACCTTCTACTTGTTTTTTCTAGGAATGGGTAACTAATCCAACGTCCCAATCCATATAATCGTTCTTATGGATGAACCAAGATAAGTCTGGCTTACCAAGTTAAGGCAAATAAGAACCATTGCACTCCAACATAAAAAATATTTACATTTCTTCTTAACTATGAAAATCTAAAGTAGTTAATATCCTTCAATTTAAAATTTAAAATTTTTTTACTCATTTATCTAAAAGTTTAAACTTCCCTCTAATAATGTACCAAGTTTCAAACAAATCCCTAGACTAATTCAAATACGCATTTATATTTTGTAAAAAAAAAAATGGAAATCAATGCCCACAGTCCCAGGGTGGCAACGAAACGAATTGTATATTTTTTCCCAATAATTAAACTAAAATCATGTTCGTGATTTATGCGTGTTTGTACAAAGTTCACAACCAGTCGTATATTCTATTTAATCAAAATGTACTGGCATTTCGTGTTATCATGATTTCATATCAACGATAAAAAAATATTTAATAAATAGAAATTACAATGAATTTTCATGAGTGTTAAGTGGTTTGATTTAGTATTTTAATATAATTTGCATACACGAGTAAACGTTTATTTTTGGCATTATTTTTCATTTACTTTCATATGAATTGTTTTCATATAATGAACGCTCTTAAATACATATGAATAAATAATTGAATGCGTTTATTTTTCATTATATCTTTCATTATTGTAAATTTTTATTCAAAAAGATTATTTTTAATATTCCTAAGGTGTGGAATTTCATATATAATTCGATTAAAATTAATTTTATGTCATTCTTGGTATTAAATTAAAGCTCTTTTTAACTTCTTATGCTATTTTCTTTTCTTGGCAATGATTACACATATGCAAAGATATATACACACATACATACATACTTGAGTGTGTAAGTAAAAGGTTCTTAATAAAATCCTTGGTGTATACTACAAAGGAATTGTGGTTACTCCCTTGACGAAAATGAAAATTAAGACATTTTTAAATTGATACGAAAAGGATTTCATTGCATTTGATTGCTTTTTTATGTGGCCATGATATTTTATGATCAATTATAAGTAATGAATTGAATTTAATAAGTAATTTTAAAGTTAAGAGTTTAAATACACAACAAAGTTTTTATTTCATATAAGTAATTTTGAAATCAAATATAATTTCAGTTTGTTGTTTTATCACCACTCCAAACATTGGGGCTTGAACTCACTTCCTTATGACTTACTATGGTATTTATGTTGCAAAAAAAGCAAAATCAATAGCTTTAATATTTTTTTTGCTCGGTGCAAATAACCACGTGAAAAACGTGGTTATGTTGGGAGATAAGGCAAAAAAATCAAATTTACCGATCGTAGTATAAAGTTCAAAATTTTCTCAAAAAAGTCACGTAATTTGTTAAGCATTATTTAAGCAAAAAGTGTTGTAGTCGTTTAGGCTTATCTTTTTAATCAAATTGCATTTAAGTGTAAGTCCAAGGCAGGTACTCCTAGGAGTCGACGCACAGTGCTACCATCAGTGGAAAAAATCAAAAAAATCATTGCTGCAATACAACTAACACAAATCTGAAAGAAATTTTTCAATTCTGCCATTCCTTGTCCTTGCCAAGTGGCGCAAAAGTTGATTAAAATTACAAAAAAAGTTGTTCAAAAACATTTTTTGGTGGCTTCACAAAAAAGTCGTCTCAAATTCATTTTTTCGAAGATTTAAAAGAGTTTTGATTTTTTTGTTACAAAAGCGTATTTGGAAAAATACAAAAATTTAGATCTCAAATTCAGTATTAATTTAGTAATATTTTGTAGAATAGAATTTTGACGTTTTTGGTTCTTTTTCATAAATTTGCCAAATTTTAATGGAAAATTAAAAAAAAACATATCAAATATCTTTTTTTTTTCCTTGGATTTTATATCACTCTGGACTGTTATCTAATAGATACAAAAAATCTCAACCGCTTATGTCCTTTACGAGATATATGGATTTTAAAAAGTGTCTAAAATGATATTTGCACTCAGGGAAAAAACGTGCTGATAATAAGATTTTCTGCTTGAAATCGAAACTTTTTCTGCTTGAAAGTAGAGTAAATACGAAAAATCTTATTTTGAGAATAAAATCTTAATTTTTTAAGATTCTTTGTTAGATCGCAATCTTAAAAAAATCTAAGCACAGGATCGATAACTAAGAATGTGTTCTTATTAATTAAGATTAAATTCTTAATTTTTAAGAATGCACTCTTAATTAATAAGAACATAATCTTAAATAATAAGAACGCATTCTTAATTATCGATCTTGTTCTTAGAACTTTTTCAAGATTGCAATCTTACAAACAATCTTGAAAAATAAGATTTAATTCTTAAAATAAGATTTTTCGCATTTACTCTACTTTCAAGCAGAAAAAGTTTCGATTTCAAGCAGAAAATCTTATTATCAGCACGTTTTTTCTTATTATAATATTCGTATTTAGTGATAAAATAAAACACATTTTTTATTATTTTTTTCCCCTTTCGAGGAATGTAATAGTATTCCTATATTTTAAAATTTTGATTTATTTATTTTAGATTATAGGTAGTTAGTAAAAAATTTCATCCTAAAAATACCTTGACTTCATCTTCCGTTGGAAAAAGTGTGCATATTTCAGTCAATATATTTTGGAAATCATGAGGATGAAGTGCGAGATCCTTTTTTAGAATTTGATGTACTATAATCTGGATCAGCTCATCACGATAGTTATTGTTTAAATCTTTGTGTGAAGCATAAAATTCTGGGATGTTTTTGCCACTTAGTGATTCATTCAATAATGAAGCTAAATACTATATAAATAAACGAAAATATTTTATGTTTTGTACACATTTTAATGTATTAAGTAATTATCTAATACTTTTACCTTGTCAAACACTTTTTTGTTAACTTCCACATTTACAGAAGACGATGAGGTGGAAGTTACATCCGGACATTTTTGTAGCCACTGAGCTACCTTCGACGGCATCGAAAGTGTATCTTCATCAATTCCAAACTAAAGGACAAAACTATTAGTGGTTTAATTTACTTTCTAAATAAAATATTAAAACCTGTTTCTTTTTCCAGACAAATAATTTTTCACGAAACTCCATTCGAAGTCCTAAGGATGGAATGGCCTCCTTTACATCTTCTGCTTTCATATACTGCAGACTTCTAAAAGTTACATTTGAGCCTGAAACAAATTAAATCAATATAATTTTTATAAAGAAATTTACTAATGTATTTATAAATATGATGAAAAACTTACGCTGCAGGTACGGAAAAACGCATTCCAGATCGAATTCTTTCAAAAGATTTTTCAGCAACGCGTCATCGTCCGAGAAATCTGATGAAATTTCTTGTGAAGGGCAGTTCAATTCATACTCCCCATCACATACCGAAACTAAATTGCCTTCTATTGGAATATTTAAAATGATCACTTCATCCGGATTAAGGTTTTCCATTTATATTTTTTATTAAATTTATATTTTTTCTCAAAAAATTAGTTTTTCACTTTTTCGCAACTACTTTGGTCGTCTGATTACAATTTATGACAAAATACTGAGAAATTTCCCTTAAACCAGCCCACAAATCTACAAAATCAAGAATAAGATCTTAAGATTAGAACTTACAATCTTCAAAATAAGAATAAAATTTTGAAATCAAGATCACAATCTTAAAATAAAGAATACGATCTAAAATTAAGATATAAAATCTTATAATAAGATTAAAATCTTAAAAGCAAACAAATTACAGTTTATTTTTGGATTGTATTCTCATAACTAAGAATTTATTCTTAAATTTAAGAATATAAATCTTACTGGCTATATTTTCAAGATTGAAAATTCAAGATTTCGCAATCTTATATTGTAGATTTTTTTTCTTGAAATCAGATCGTCATTTTTCTCTTAGTGTGATATCAAAAAATAAAACTATTATATTAATGGGTATCGTTTTAATTAATTAAAATTAATTAATTTAATTAATTAAAAGGCGTATTAAATTTTATCAAATTCTATTTAGAGTTGCGACTTGTACATTGAAAAGAAAAAAGGTAGAAAATGGGGGTCTAAGAAAGGTACCCCAAGAAGTTCAAATTTTTTTGACTTTATCGTATCTATATAAAACTGAACAGGTATGCAAAAATTCATACAAACTCAAGACTTGATGAGCCGATCCTGACGTGTGTGAAAGTAGACTAAGTGTTCTCGCAAAATGTTTCCCTAAAATTTTCAACAATTTAACAACAAATATTTAGCTGTTTCTTATCAATAAATTTTTAACTTTTATCAGTTGTACACAATTTAATATTTATTTTAGATGAAATGTGAAAGTTCATCATAAGAAACTTGTAAATAATATTTAAGAGCCAAAACGTGCTTAAGGCAAAAATGTTGTATTTTTTGCGAATTTTTTATTTATATTCTCAGACTTTATACTCGTAATACGAGTCTTGTATCACTGTGTAAACGATAATGCATATGTTATTTGTTTAAGGGCAGGAAAAAAATGATTAAAGACAAAAGAAATATTTAACATATTCATCACGTAAATGACAGTGTTGAAAAAGACACATGTGAGCAAATATGGACAAATGTAAATTGTTAATGTACAATACCCAACGGTATTTTATACATTAATTTCAAACTTTTCTCTTCCCACCGACAAGTTTTCTATAGAAAACTCTTTGTACCGACAAGTTTTCTATAGAAAACTCTTTGTACCGAGAACTTTTCTATAGAAAGCTCTTCCCACCGACAACTCTTCCCACCGACAACTTTTCTATAGAAAACTCTTCCCACCGACAACTTTTCTATAGAAAACTCTTCCCACCGACAACTTTTCCATAGAAAACTCTTGCCACCGACAACTTTTCTATAGAAAACTCTTCCCACCGACAACTTTTCTATAGAAAACTCTTCCCACCGACAGCTTTTCCATAGAAAACTCTTCCCACCGACAACTTTTCTATAGAAAACTCTTCCCATCGACAACTTTTCTATAGAAAACTCTTCCCACCGACAACTTTTTTATAGAAAACTCTTCCCACCGACGACTTTTTAATAGAAAACTCTTCCCACCGACAACTTTTCTATAGAAAACTCTTCCCACCGACAACTTTTCTATAGAAAACTCTTCCCACCGACAACTTTTCTATAGAAAACTCTTTCCACGGACAACTTTTCTATAGAAAACTCTTTTCACCGACAACTTTTCTATAAAAAACTCTTCCCACCGACAACTTTTCTATAGAAAACTCTTCCCACCGATAACTTTTCTATAAAAAACTCTTCCCATCTATAAATTTGCTATAGAAAACTCTTCCCACCGACAACTTTTCTATAGAAAACTCTTCCCACCGACAACTTTTCTATAGAAAACTCTTCCCACCGACAACTTTTCTATAGAAAACTTTTCCCACCGACAACTTTTCTATAGAAAACTCTTCCCACCGACAACTTTTCTATAGAAAACTCTTTTCACCGACAACTTTTCTATAAAAAACTCTTCCCACCGACAACTTTTCTATAAAAAACTCTTCCCACCGACAACTTTTCTATAAAAAACTCTTCCCATCTATAAATTTGCTATAGAAAACTCTTCCCACCGACAACTTTTCTATAGAAAACTCTTCCCACCGACAACTTGTCTATAGAAAACCCTTCACACCGACAACTTTTCTATAGAAAACTCTTTCCACCGACAACTTTTCTATAGAAAACTCTTCCCACCAACAACTTTTCTATAGAAAACCCTTCCCACCGACAACTTTTCTATAGAAAACTCTTTCCACCGACAACTTTTCTATAGAAAACTCTTCCCACCGACAACTTTTCTATATAAAACTCTTCCCATCGACAACTTTTCTATAGAAAACTCTTCCCACCGACAACTTTTTTATAGAAAACTCTTCCCACCGACAACTTTTTAATAGAAAACTCTTCCCATCGACAACTTTTCTATAGAAAACTCTTCCCATCGACAACTTTTCTATAGAAAACTCTTCCCATCGACAACTTTTCTATAGAAAACTCTTCCCACCGACAACTTTTCTATAGAAAACTCTTCCCACCGACAACTTTTCTATAGAAAACTTTTCCCACCGACAACTTGTCTATAGAAAACCTTTCACACCGACAACTTTTCTATAGAAAACTCTTTCCACCGACAACTTTTCTATAGAAAACTCTTCCCACCGACAACTTTTCTATAGAAAACTCTTCCCACCGACAACTTTTCTATAGAAAACTCTTCCCACCGACAACTTTTCTATAGAAAACTCTTCCCACCGACAACTTTTCTATAAAAAGATCTTCCCACCGACAACTTTTCTATAGAAAACTTTTCCCACCGACAACTTTTCTATAGAAAACTCTTCCCACCGACAACTTTTCTATAGAAAACTCTTCCCACCGACAACTTTTCTATAGAAAACCCTTCCCACCGACAACTTTTCTATAGAAAACTCTTCCCACTGACAACTTTTCTATAGAAAACTCTTCCCACTGACAACTTTTCTATAGAAAACTCTTCCCACTGACAACTTTTCTATAGAAAACTCTTCCCACTGACAACTTTTCTATAGAAAACTCTTCCCACTGACAACTTTTCTATAGAAAACTCTTCCCACCGACAACTTTTCTATAGAAAACTCTTTCCACCGACAACTTTTCTATAGAAAACTCTTCCCACCGACAACTTTTCTATAGAAAACTCTTTCCACCGACAACTTTTCTATAGAAAACTCTTCCCACCGACAACTTTTCTATAGAAAACTCTTCCCACTGACAACTTTTCTATAGAAAACTCTTTATACCGACAACTTTTCTTTAGAAAACTCTTCCCACCGACAACTTTTCTATAGAAAACTCTTCCCACCGACAACTTTTCTATATAAAACTCTTCCCACCGACAACTTTTCTATAGAAAACTCTTCCCACCGACAACTTTTCTATAGAAAACTCTTCCCACCGACAACTTTTCTATAGAAAACTCTTCCCACCGACAACTTTTCTATAGAAAACTCTTCCCACCGACAACTTTTCTATAGAAAACTCTTCCCACCGACAACTTTTCTATAGAAAACTCTTCCCACCGACAACTTTTCTATAGAAAACTCTTCCCACCGACAACTTTTCTATAGAAAACTCTTCCCATATAACTTCATCCCGAAAATTGACTATGAAATGAACTAAAAAATATCTCTCTAAGAATTAAGAAAAACTTAAAAAGTTTTTGGTTTATATTTGTGGTGAAGGGTTTAAAATGGTCGGGCATGATAGACTATAGTAAATATTTGAATAGTTTTTTTTTTAATGAGTAAATTAAAAATTGAAATTCCCTTAAGTAATCAGTAAATGAAAGTTCGACCGTGAACTTTTGCTGAAGTTTGTTGAATTTTTTTATGTCAAATACTTACAAATGCAGATGATATAAAAACGCATGGAAAAACATAAACAAATTCTTCGAAAAGCTACAACAAATATTTTTTGTAAACAGTTTTTATATGCAAAGGACCACTTGTGGCGTTTTTGGCTTTAAAACTAACATTAATTTTAATACGTTGAGAAAATTAATTTTTTTTTCTGCTTTTTATTTAGGGCTTATATTTTTTCATTTAAATATATTTTCTTTATATTGCAAACTTTTACGCTATTCCCCTAAAATCGATAACTGAAACATAGTTATCGCATACAAAATGTAATCAGAAAATTTTAAATTCATAAAAGTTTTTAAATTATGTTAATAAAATTCATCCATATAAAAGATACTCATAGAAAAGTTAGAGCAATATTATTTTGCATTAAATAAGTTTTATGGGCTGCATAATAAACAATTTGAATTTTTTCGAATTTTATAATCTCATTTATTATATCAGTAGATATATAAAATGGACTAGTAAACGTAAAATAAGTAGATGTAGATTATATTTATTATAAGTAAGTAAGTACGAGTGTATGAAAATGTAAATAAACAAATAAATTTAAAATATCATAATCCTTTCTAGAGTTCATCATAACTTTGTAAGTGTTTATTGTAAAGAAATACTTAAGAAGATGTTTTTTATTTATGCTATAAAATACTATATTTTTACTATGAGAAATATAATATTTTTGACATTTAACCTTTTATTCAAAGCCGCTGGCATTTTCTTTTTATTAAAAAATAAGCACAAAAAGTTCAGTTAGTAAATTTATATGTACTTTTCCTGTGAAACTATAAAATATCTTATAGCGATTACACAGAAAAATACGAAAACAAGTTTAATTTCTTCCTCTTAATCTTTAAGGTAGAAGGCCAATGCACGAGGCAAGCGGCTGCGGGCGGCAATCAGATGTTTTTGGATTTGTCAAATTTGAAGCGGCAATGGAAAAAAGTAGAACTTTGTTCTACTTTTCCGTGCGGCAGATTTTTTCAGTGCTGCCTGATTTAATTATATCCTACTCAAATATTTTTTTTATATGAATATTTTTGTAAACAAACGCACATTTGATGTACTGGCAATACTACGACTGCCCGCAGCCGCATGCCGTGTGTATTGGCCTTCTACCTTTATAGGTGGTATGTAATGTTGTTCGTCCATGTGGGACCTCTCCATGAAGTAAACAAAATACAACAATTTTAAAAATAAATTTGTATTGATTGTGCAAGAATTATAGCTATAAGTCAATTTTTTTTTAGCTGGAATTGGGAATTTCAAAGCTTTAGATGAATTTATGTTAGATTAGGCTAAATTGTGTTATAAGAAAACTAATTTAAGGCATGCCAGTGTTCTCTTCTGTTAAAATATCAATGCAAAAATGTATTCGTTCAATATATTCTCCGACTTAGTATCTTTCCGTAAGGTCTCGACTTTATAATTACGTATGAATCATCTGCATATAATTGCATTGTAAGAAATTGATGATAAATAACACTACACAACAAATGAACATCTTTTGAAACGTGCAAGGTCGTGACAGTATGGGTCCTATTCTACTATCAAATTTTAGTAAAACCCTTTATTCAGTTTGTCCAAGTTAGTGACCGTTTTATTTGTATGGCCCCCTCAAAGTTTCCCAATATTAGCATGATTCCTAAAAAAGGTGTCATCAGTTTTTACCAAATAGCTAATAATCTTTTAAAAATATTGCTTAACTGTGTTCGGCAAAAATGTAGTCAAGAGTATGGCAAACATTTCTTGCTAAAATTTTATGATAAAAATGTATTTAATCTTAAAGGTTTTTAAAAGAAAGTTAAAGAAAAATTTTTTTTTTTTTAATTTTTTGATCATAACTTCTTGGAAATCCTGATTTTTCCTACACTATATTTGGAAGAATTGCAGCCATAGTAAAGCTAAACAACTTTTGTGAATACACGAAATAATTTGAATGTGTTTGGATACCACAAATAGGTCATAAAGACTCCCTTGTGCCAAACAAATTTATATTTTTAACCAAAATTTTATAATTATCAATATCTCGAAAACGTCCTTCTGCGAAAAACAACTTTTCTGTTGTGGAAAATAAATCTCTGAGGCTATATAAACAATATTTAAAAAATATGGTTTAGCTTTGTTCCGAAACTTTGTTCAGGAGCATTTGGTCTATTTTTTTTCTAAATGTACCAACATCGAAAAAGATCCAAATAAAATGTATTTGATACAATTGTAAGAAACATGACAATACCGCCACCTTGCGGCAATTTGTTGCAACATTTTTAGAAACGCAATAATAGATACTGTCAAAAACTTTCAAAGGAGATATCTGTGATGAAATTTCGTCAAAAAATAAGGAATCTAGAGGCAAAAGTAGTCAGTAGTACATCAATCTGCCACCTTTTTTTATAGGATTTCATTTAAATTTCAATATGTTAATAGCATTTAAATCAACTGGAGTTAATATGTGATTAAAAAATTATCTCTTAAACCACTTGAAATATTTTAACCGTCAAACGATTCTATCAAACAGCAATTTTCAACATTTTTTACTTGCTTAAATTTGAGTAAAAAATTTAATTTTGTTGGCACAAGGGAGTCTATATGAGCTATTTTTGCTATTTAGACACGTTCAGATTATATTGGTGTGTTCACAAAAGTTATTTGGCTTTGCTGTGGCTACAATTTTCCCAAATATGGTGAAGGAAAATTCAGGATTTCCAAAAAGGTATGATCAAAAAATTAAAAACAAAAAAATTTTTCATTAGCTTTTTTAAAAAAGGTCTAAGATAAAATAAAGTTTTATATTAAAATTTTAGCAAAAAATATTCGCCATACTCTTCGCTATATTTTTGCCGAACAAATCTAAGCGATATTTTTAAGTGTTGATTAGCTATTTGTTAAAAACTGATGACACCTTTTTTAGGCATCATGATAATATTGGGAAACTTTAGAGGCCCATAAAAATAAAACGCTCACTAACTTGGCCAAACTGAGTATAGGGTTTTACTACATTTTGAACTTTTTTCACTGTTGTGCAGTGTAATAAGTTATACAAGGTAATCTTGAAATATGCCTTAACGTATTCCTGATAACATTAAAGGTTTTATGATATAAAAACTTTTTTTTTTTAACAAATGATAAAGGATTAAAATTATTATTCAGAACTTTTTAGAATCATGTGTGCTCATATTATACATACATACACAGCAACAAGATGTCATAACAATTGCTTTAATTTAAAAATTTCTTGCGACACAAAAATCATGTTAAAAGAAAGCATTAATTTGTTTACATTTGCATTAAAGTACCGGAAATGAAAAATTGCTGTGGAAATTGCAAAATATAAACTTTAGTGTAAACACAATTTTACAATTTAAAATGAAAATTCTTTTGAGCCACAAATACATACCATGACGTATACTTCATATTGATTTATTTAAATTAATAAAAATCATACGCCAGAGGGACTACAAATAATATTGTCATTTAAACTCAATCAACAAAATTTAGAGCAATTCTCAACATGTTGCTTTTCTTGCATTAAATTAATGTTAATTACACTTTGTCTCTCAGTGTGAGTCAGACAGCATTTTCAACCAGTTTGAGTTAGTTAGTACTAACGTGGGTCGTTTGAGAGTTCTTTTAATAAAAATATTGTGTTTCATGTTATATGTTAAATTCGCAATGTTAAATTCGCAAAACTCAATTGAATATGAGAAACATTCATTTGAAAGATAAAATAATTAATGTTTAAAAGAATTTTCTGCATAATTTGATTTTGGAAGATAGGGGCATAAGAGGTTGTATTTTACTTTATACAACATACATATAACTGTTTATTTTCATATATTTTCCGTACATCCTACTCACATATATATAATGTACAACATACACAAAAAAACGTATGTATATATGTATGTCTAACCATTAGCAAAACGACATAGAATCTATTAAATTTTTCTTTAATGTTTGCTCGCCCGTATGCAAAATGCCAGCATGTCAATGTCATTTGACACATAATTACACGTTACAGTAAATTGTAAAAATGTTCTTCATTCTTTTTACTAACAAAAACATTTTTTAACATACACTTTTACTATATGGTCTAAATACATAAATAAAAGAGAAACGGAAAAAAGCCTACAAGTCTTAAGTGATTATAAATGAATGAATATTTACGTATGTAAATAAATGTGTGTCTGTTTAAACAACAAAATGTACGTTTAAGGGCAGGTGCCACAAAATCTTAAAGAAATTTTTCTTTAAAGACTTTAACAATATGTACAAATTTTATAAAAATTAAAGAATTTTACATATTATAACTAGAACTGAACTAGAACTGAACTAGAACTGAACTAGAACTGAACTAGAACTGAACTAGAACTGAACTAGAACTGAACTAGAACTGAACTAGAACTGAACTAGAACTGAACTAGAACTGAACTAGAACTGAACTAGAACTGAACTAGAACTGAACTAGAACTGAACTAGAACTGAACTAGAACTGAACTAGAACTGAACTAGAACTGAACTAGAACTGAACTAGAACTGAACTAGAACTGAACTAGAACTGAACTAGAACTGAACTAGAACTGAACTAGAACTGAACTAGAACTGAACTAGAACTGAACTAGAACTGAACTAGAACTGAACTAGAACTGAACTAGAACTGAACTAGAACTGAACTAGAACTGAACTAGAACTGAACTAGAACTGAACTAGAACTGAACTAGAACTGAACTAGAACTGAACTAGAACTGAACTAGAACTGAACTAGAACTGAACTAGAACTGAACTAGAACTGAACTAGAACTGAACTAGAACTGAACTAGAACTGAACTAGAACTGAACTAGAACTGAACTAGAACTGAACTAGAACTGAACTAGAACTGAACTAGAACTGAACTAGAACTGAACTAGAACTGAACTAGAACTGAACTAGAACTGAACTAGAACTGAACTCGAACTGAACTAGAACTGAACTAGAACTGAACTTGAACTGAACTAGAACTGAACTAGAACTGAACTAGAACTGAACTAGAACTGAACTAGAACTGAACTAGAACTGAACTAGAACTGAACTAGAACTGAACTAGAACTGAACTAGAACTGAACTAGAACTGAACTAGAACTGAACTAGAACTGAACTAGAACTGAACTAGAACTGAACTAGAACTGAACTAGAACTGAACTAGAACTGAACTAGAACTGAACTAGAACTGAACTAGAACTGAACTAGAACTGAACTAGAACTGAACTAGAACTGAACTAGAACTGAACTAGAACTGAACTAGAACTGAACTAGAACTGAACTAGAACTGAACTAGAACTGAACTAGAACTGAACTAGAACTGAACTAGAACTGAACTAGAACTGAACTAGAACTGAACTAGAACTGAACTAGAACTGAATTTTAACTTTACTTATCTAAGGTCTTTGCGTTTATTACTATTTTATTGATAAAACATCAAGAGAAGAAGTAAGAACCAGACAGTTCTAACAGACCAACCTAAATAAAAACGCTTAGCGTTGTTTAAATCTCAAAATGTTTCATAACATACAATTTGTATGAAACTAACCAAAACAACATAGCGGCAACGCTTATCGGTTGGAAGTTGGCTGCAAATGGAAATAAGACTGACATTTTAATTATCGTTTTTTAAAAATTAAATTTGAAGAAATATTATGATATTTTGTATAATTATAAAAATGTTATTTCAAATTATTTATTTTATTTTAAATGACACTACTGATAAAACGTTAACGTTCTTGTTTAGGTTTGCCTCTTTAGCGTTTACGCTAGGCACAAAATCTTAACGCTCTTATTTAGGTTAGTCTGTAACATCTTCATTAAAATCAAAACTGTTTATAATTTCTAAGAAGAAGAAGTGACTATATTTTCCCCTGCTAGATGGAAAATCTTTTTATCCATATTGTTAAGGATAACTATGCAAAATTGACAGCATAATTTTCTTTTTTCACACCCTCAGTCAACCGCGTAGTCGTCATCTTTATTTTTATGATTATTATCATTACGACAATGTCGTTATTTATATGTACGTAAATATGTATGTATTAAGTATAAAAGTGAATATTTAAAAAACAGCTGCTACTTCTGCCGTTGTTGATTTTGCTGCTGTTTTTGAAACCTAAAAATATAATTTTAATATTCAGTTTGTTCATTTTTTTCTTTTCAACTTACAATAACATCATTCTTGTGCTGTGACCTAGAAAATTACAATATTGTTACAGAGCACAGAACACACTTGTTGGTCGTCGTCAGTTGTTTTTACACATTTTTTTTATATCTACGTTTTTAGCTCGGTAACATACTTTTACTGTTGTATACTGTTGCTATTTTTTGCATTTTTACTTTTTTTTATAATATTTTGCCATAAAGTATTCAATAGCCTTTCAAGAGTTCAGAATTGCAATCATTCCCTGAAACATGTGATGAAATAGTTTTTTCAACATTAAAATCATGCTCGCTTTCCTGTTCGCAAGCTGTGTTGTATCCTTGTAACGATAATGTTCATGTTTTGACAAATTTCAAAATAGTTTGAAATTTAAAGTAAAAAAAGTTAATGATAGAAGTAAATAATGGGTAATGAAACATATTTAAAACAGAATCAATCAATATAGGGTGGTTAAGATGAGAGACTCCTAAAGACGAAAGTTTGGCTTAAACAACAAATTCCATACTTTTTCTAGTTCAGTTCTAGTTCAGTTCTAGTTCAGTTCTAGTTCAGTTCTAGTTCAGTTCTAGTTCAGTTCTAGTTCAGTTCTAGTTCAGTTCTAGTTCAGTTCTAGTTCAGTTCTAGTTCAGTTCTAGTTCAGTTCTAGTTCAGTTCTAGTTCAGTTCTAGTTCAGTTCTAGTTCAGTTCTAGTTCAGTTCTAGTTCAGTTCTAGTTCAGTTCTAGTTCAGTTCTAGTTCAGTTCTAGTTCAGTTCTAGTTCAGTTCTAGTTCAGTTCTAGTTCAGTTCTAGTTCAGTTCTAGTTCAGTTCTAGTTCAGTTCTAGTTCAGTTCTAGTTCAGTTCTAGTTCAGTTCTAGTTCAGTTCTAGTTCAGTTCTAGTTCAGTTCTAGTTCAGTTCTAGTTCAGTTCTAGTTCAGTTCTAGTTCAGTTCTAGTTCAGTTCTAGTTCAGTTCTAGTTCAGTTCTAGTTCAGTTCTAGTTCAGTTCTAGTTCAGTTCTAGTTCAGTTCTAGTTCAGTTCTAGTTCAGTTCTAGTTCAGTTCTAGTTCAGTTCTAGTTCAGTTCTAGTTCAGTTCTAGTTCAGTTCTAGTTCAGTTCTAGTTCAGTTCTAGTTCAGTTCTAGTTCAGTTCTAGTTCAGTTCTAGTTCAGTTCTAGTTCAGTTCTAGTTCAGTTCTAGTTCAGTTCTAGTTCAGTTCTAGTTCAGTTCTAGTTCAGTTCTAGTTCAGTTCTAGTTCAGTTCTAGTTCAGTTCTAGTTCAGTTCTAGTTCAGTTCTAGTTCAGTTCTAGTTCAGTTCTAGTTCAGTTCTAGTTCAGTTCTAGTTCAGTTCTAGTTCAGTTCTAGTTCAGTTCTAGTTCAGTTCTAGTTCAGTTTTTAATAAATTATTGAATGCCTTTTATCGATACTTTTGTATGTTGTATGTGAAATAAATTGTAATTTTATTATCATTAACAGCATTTCAAAACTTTGTTGAAGCATTCAACCACAAATTTTTTACAATCCACTGACTTTAAAAGTCCTTCAATAGTTACTTAGTTAATAGTTATTTTCTCAGGTCACCGGACATAACATTCTAAAATGTATAACAAACTATTAATAGTACCAGTAGTTTCAGCTGGTATTATTCCAGTATTTTTATACATTTTCATTTTTCTTTTTTTTTTTGTTTTAAGTTTTGAAATCTGGTTGCAGCTCTAAATAGTATGTGGGTATTGCTGGTATACGAATGTAATGGCCGGATTAACATTTAACATTTTATGCAGATTTCTTCTCAACTCAATTTGAATGTTTTCATTTTAAAATGATTTGCATTTATGTATGTTTCATTTTTAATTTGTTTTAACTCCATGGACGACAGTTTGTTGATTTTTCTCATTTTCTTGTGTCTTTCCCATTTCCACATTAAGGCTTAAGGTCATTTATAGTATAATTGTTATGTATTTTAATCTCAATGTATGCAGAAACATCAGCAGATTACGTGTCATTTGAAAAGTAGTTATAAGTATAAAATGGGCGAGATCATTCATCACGTCCAACTATTTTGGTTTATTTTCTTTTTTAAACGATGACCATTAAGATAATGAATAGTGGATGTACATATATAACATGATTTTTAGTTGCAATATTTTTGAACAAATATTTAATTCTGTTCACTTTTTTTGCCTTTATTTGCTATAATTCAAAGGATTATTATTGTTTAGATACTTTTCCAATGAATTCTAAATTTATACTTTCCTTAATGTTATCTTCAAACAACTTTTATACACTTTTTATACCTTTCACCACCTTAGGTGGAAAGGGTATTAAAAGTTTGTGCTGATGTATGTAACGCATACAAATATTTGTGTTAGACCCACCTTTTAGTACACCAATAGACTTAGAATCACTTTCTGAGTCGATTTAGCGATGTCAGCTGGCCTTCCAGCAATTCGTAAGATAAATTGTTGAAATTTGACACAGTGCTGATGTTTGTAACGCATAGAAATATTGGTCTGAGACCTACCTTTTAGTATACCAATTGACTTAGAATCACTCCCTGAGTTGTTTTAACGATGTCCGTCCGGCTAACCAGTTATCCATGTAAAATTGTTATCACTCTACAGGTCGTAACTTTAAAGATAATTTTATGAAATTTGGCACAGGTTCATATTTTGGACCACGGACGATCCCTATACTTTTTAGGCGAAATCGGATTACTATTTCGGGTACCTCCCATAGGGATGCCTTCCTGGAATAGAGTTTTTGGTTTTTTACAGCCACAAATTTAGTTGTATATTAATAATATTTAGCACAAATATTGTTTATCATAACCTTAATCAGTGTTCCTAATTTTGTAGAAATCGGCCCAAATTTGACCATACCTTCCATACAAGACACATTCTCAAAAGATGCCTATCTATATATATAAAACTCTAACGTGACTGACTGACTGACTGACTGATTGACTGACTCATCATCGCACAGCCCAAACGGCTAAAGCTAGAGAGCTGAAATTTTGACAGCGGGTACCTTTTTCAAAGCATAGATCCACTAAGACGGGATTTTTTGAAATTCGGCCTCTAAGGGGGTAAAAAGGGGTAAAAAAGGGAAAAATTAGTAATGCTGTATCTCCGGAAGTAAACGTCATAGGCCCAAAATTGAAATTGCGTTGGGATCAGCTGCAAAAATAAGTAGACACGTGTTTGGTACTTTTTAGCAGATGGGACAAATAGGGGGTAAAAAGGGTAAAAATAAAATGTTGGTACTTTTTTAAACCCATGTGTATCTTTTGAACCAATCAACAGAGTAACAAAATTCAAAACGGAGCCGGTAAACAAGAAAAAAATATTAGACACATGTTTGGTACTTTTTTGATTCAGGGTTCAAAAAGGGGGAAAAGCGGGGAAAAAAATTTAGGGTAGGTCCATTTTTCTTTTTCTTTGTATTTGACTTGAACCAATAAAGCTACCAATAAAATTTAAAGGGAGGTCGATTGCCCAGTACAAAATATTAAATACGTGTTTGGTACTTTTTTCAATTAAAAGGGTAAAAAAGGGAAAAATCGGTAACATTATATCTCCTTAACCAACAGCGATAGAAGCGAAAATTAAATTGGCTTGAGATTAGCACTAAAAATTAAGGGACACGTGTTCGGTACTTTTTTGAAAATCGGCCGCCTAGCGGGCAAAACAGGGTAGAAAAGGGAGAAATTAGTAACATCATATCTCCGAAACCAACATAGACAGAAACAAAGTTGAAATTGGATTTGAATCGGCTAGGAAAATAAGGAGACACGTGCTTGGTACTTTTTTGGAAATGGCATTAATAAGGATAAAAAAGGGTAAAAACTATATTTTGGTACTTTTTTCAACTAATATGTATCTTTTGAACTAATAAACATAGAAACATAATTTATATCGCAACAGATAGATATTAAAAAACAATTAAATACGTATTTGGTACTTTTGCGATTAATGGGGTACAAAAGGGTAAAAAATGGAAAATATTTAAGGGTAGGTTTTTTGTTTTTAGCTATGGATATCTTTTAGGCTAATGAAGCCAGAAGTATAATTTATTGACTGGTCGATTGACAAAGAAAAAATAAAATACATTTTTGGTACTTTTTTAATTTTGGGGGTAAAAATATATCTTCTAAATCAAAAGTGATAGAAACAAAAACTAAATTAGTCTGAGATCAGCACTAAAAATTAAGGGACACGTATTCGGTACTTTTTTGAAATTCGACCTTTTAAAGGGTAAAACAGGGTAGAAAAGGGAGAAATTAGTAACATCATATCTCCGAAACTAACACCGATGCAAAGAAGTTTAAATTGGATTTGAATCGGATAAAAAAATAAATGGTCACGTATTTGGTACTATTTCAAAAATGGTACTAATAAGAATAAAAAATGGTAAAAACTATATTTTGGTACTTTTTTAACCCATATATATATCTTTTGAACTAATAAACATAGAAATATAATTTATATCGCAACTGATAGGCATTAAAAAACTATTAAACACGTGTTTGGTACTTTTGCGATTAATGTGGGACAAAAGGGTAAAAAAAAGGAAAATATTCAAGAGTAGGTTTTTTGCTTTTTAGCTAAGAATATCTTTTCGGCTAATGAAGTCAGAAGCATAATTTATTGGCTGGTAAATTGACACTGAAAAAAGTAAAATAAGTGTCTGGTACTTTGGGGGTAAAAATCGGTAAAAATATATCTTCTTAGCCAAAAGTGATAGAAACAACAACTAAATCGGTCTGAAATCGGCACTTTAAATTAAGGGACATGTATTCGGTACTTTTTTCTTTAATTCGGCCGTTTTGGGGTTAAAACAGGGAAAAAATGGGAAATATTAGTAACGTCATATCTCCGAAATTCAAAACGATAGGAATAGAGTTGAAATTTGCTTCGGATGGGCTGAAAAAAAACGAGAAACGTATTTGGTACTTTTTTGAATATGGTACTAATAAGGGTAAAAAAGGGCAAAAACTATATTTTGGTACTTTTTTGGAACCCATACGTATCTTTTGAAATAACAAACATAGAGAAACAGTAAACGTCACAATTGATAAGTAACAAAGAATTATTAGACACGTATTTGGTACTTTTACTATAATTGAGGCAAAAAAGATAAAAACTGGGTAGGTTTTTAATTAATGAAGCCAGAACTATAATTTACAGACGGGTGGATTCATATTGAAAAAGTAAATTGAAAAAAATTGAAAAAGAAAATGGATAAATTAGTAACATCATATTTCCGAAATTTACATCGTTAGAAACAAAGTTGAAATTGGATTTGGATCATCTTGCAAAAAAAGGGGACACGAGTTTGGTACTTTTTTGGAAATGGAACTAATAAGGGAGAAAAAGGGAAAAAACTATATTTTGGTACTTTATTAACCCTATAAGTATCTCTTGAACTAATAAACATAAATACTCTATTTACATCACAATTGATAAAGACTAACAAAAATTAAGAAGCTGCTTCGCGCTTTAACGATAAATGAGGCACAAAAGAGTAAAAACTATGAATATTATTTAAACAAATAAAGCCAGAAGTATAATTTACAGACAGGTCTATTCACATTGCAGAAGTATAAGACAAGCGATTGATTCCTTTTTTTAATTGTTGGAGTAAAAAGGGGGAAAATCGATAACGTAATATCTCATAAATCAAAAGTGATAGAAACAAAGATTAAATTGGTCTATGATCAGCATTAAAAATTAAAGGACACGGGTTCGGTATTTTTTTTTTTTTAATTTGGCCGCTTATGGTTAAAACAGGCTAGAAAATGAATAAATCATATAATCGGCTAGAAAATGAAAGGGACATGTGTTCTGTACTTTTTTTGGAAATGGCACTAATAAGGGCAAAAAGGGTAAAAACTATATTTTTGTACTTTTTTTTTAACCCATACGTATCTTTTGAACTTATAAACATAAAGACTCACTTTATGCCACAATCAATAAGTATTAACAAAATATTAAACATGTGCTTGGTACTTTAACGATAAATGGGGTTCCAAAAGGTGAAAACGGGAAAATATTCATTTAAGCTAATGAAGTCAGAAGTATAAATTAGAGATGTGTCAATCAAAGGGGTAAAAAAGGGAAAAATCGATAACATTATATCTTCTAAACCTAATGGATGGAAACAAACGCTAAAATGGTCTAAGATCAGCCCTAAAAATTAAGGGACTTTTCAGTACTTTTTGCAAATTAAACAGTTTTGGGGTTAAAATAGGGTAGAAAATAAAAACATTAGTAAAGTTATATCTCTGATACTAATATCGACAGAAAAAAAATTTAAATTGGATTTAGATCGAATAGAAAAATAAAAAGTCATGTTTTTAGTAGGTACTTTTCGTAAATGAGCTAAAAATAGGGAATAAAAAGGATAAAAACTAAATTTTGGTACTTTTTTGACCCATATATAATTTTTGAATCAATTATTATAGAAACAAAATTTATACCGCAATCGAAAATAACAAAAACGGGTCAAAAATTTAAAGATAGGTTTTTTCCTTTTAAACTGTGCATGTTGTTTAAATCAATATAAAATAATAAATAAATCAATGATTTATGGACTGTTCTATTGACATTGAAGAAATATGTGACAGGTGTTTGGTATTTTTTTCAATTAACAAAAATGGAGTTATGATCGGCAATAAAAATATTAGGACATGTCTCCGGATTTTTTTTTTTAATCAAAAGCGACAAGAACAAGATTTAAATTGGGTTAGCAATCAAAATTGGGTCAGCTACAAAAATAAGGGAGGCGGGTGTAGTACTTTTTTTAAAATGTAGAGGGTAGGTACTTATTTTGTCCTATATGTATCTTAAGAACCAATAAGTATTTAATTTAATTTATATCGGAATTGATAAATAAGTGAAAAAGTTATTTTGGTAAATTTTGTAACTTTGTCAATTCAAATGGTGCCGCTAACGAAGTAGCGGGTTATAAAGCTAGTATACACATAAAAGTACAAAAACGTTAATAACTTTAAAGATAAATGTATTTGATCACTTAAACTTTGCACAGATAAATATTTTGTAAATATAAACCATTAATCAAAATTTAGTAACAATCGGTCCACAATTGACCCTAGCTCCTATATCAGGCCGGAAATGATATAAATCTCCAAATGTTGTCTCTAAAACTTAAGAAAAACTTGTTTAATTGTAGGTCCATATTTGACCTTAGTAGTGAAGGGTATTCTATAGTCGGGCTTGACCGACTATAGCTTTTCTTACTTGTTTTTTTTTTTTTGATAATAGATAGGTCGATTTTTTCTGGTACCTCCCATAGGTCCCACTTCCCGGAATTGATATATTGGCCACAAATATCAATATTTTTCATGAAATTCTGCTTATGTAAATTTAAATCACCCCCTTTCGAACATAGTTTCAAAAAAGTACCAAACACTTGTCCGCTTATTTTCATAGCTGTTCAAAACGAAATTTAAATTTTGTTTCCATCCCTATTACTTTAGGAGATATAACGTTTTCGATTTTTCCCCCTTTTTAACCCCTTAGAGGCAAAACTTCCAAAAGTCCCTTCACACTCGACCTATACGGCAAAATTTTGTAAAAATTTCGATTTCGTGATATATATATTTATATATATATATATATATACATATATATATATATATATATATATTTATATATATATATATATATATATATATATATATATCTTATATTCTTAAACGAGCAATAATTGTATATATATATATAATAATTGTATGTATGTATGTATATATATATATATATATATATATATATATATATATATATATATATATATATATATATATATATATATATATATATATATATGTATATATAGAATGGCTATCTCGAAAATGGCTCTAACGATTTTTTTCATGTATAGGTCAATAAGAAGGGACTTTTGGAATCTTTGCCTCTATGAGGGTAAAAACGGGGAAAAGAGGGAAAAATCGAAAATGCTATATCTACTAAAATAATAGGCATTGAAACAAAATTTAAATTATGTTTGGAAAAGCTGTTAAAATAAGCGGACAGGTGTTTGGTACTTTTTTCAATCTATGCTCGATAGGGGGTAAAAAGGGTGAAAATAGTTTTTTTTGGTACCATTTTTAGGCCACTCTTATCTTTTGAACCGAACAATATAGAAAAGAATTTTGTAATGCAATCAATAAATGTGAGAAAAATATTGAACACATGTTTGGTACTTTTTTGATTTCCGGGGCCTAACTGGGTAAAAAGGGATAAAATGATAACTCAACACCTCATGAGTAATATGAATAGTAACAATATGTTAATTGTGTTTTTATAAAAAATACCGAATTCAATTGGTACCAAGTACCAAATATGCGTATGTAACTTTTTAGAAATTAGGGGATAAAATTTCGTTGAAATCGGTCCACATTTGACCATAGCTCTCATAGAAACTCTTCTTTAAAAACGCACTAAATGAGACAAAAATTACTAAAACGCTCGTAAATATAAAGATAATGAGAATTTCAAGTTTATTTTTTGCACACATAATTTTTGTAGCAACTGTAATCAATTTGCCAAATTTCGAGATAATCGGTCCACAGTTGACCCTAGATCTCATATAATTCCAAATGACGGAAACAGCTTAAATATATAAGTTTTGAGAAAATGTTTGTATGATGGCAAAATTTAGCAAATATTTGTCTTTGACCTTAGTAGTGAAGGGTATCGTATGGTCGGGCTTGACCGACTATAGCACTTTCTTACTTGTTTTTAAATATTCTGTATTTTTTCAATGAGTTTTTACTATCATAATTTTTGCAGGAAAAGTTACTTTCCAACTGCCATTAAGTTTTGCTGATTAAAGGTTCTACCCTTTTGAAGAAAATGTAAAGAAAGTTCAGCATTTGCTGTCGTAGATAATAAATATTTCTTATTAAGAATCTTTTGTATAATGGTAATGGCAACATATCTCTACTGATTTCAAGTAAAAGTGATTTCTTGGAAAAATCTTTTTCTATTTCTTTCTGCTTAGTACAAAGTATAATCTATAATAAGAATCAATTTATAAAGATTATACTTGAATCATGTCGCTGCTACTGTTTTCCTAGTAAGTACTCGTACTTGTTTAGTTAAAATAGCAAAAACTACTTTAAAAACTTTTAAATACTTTTAATTTGATATGTTACCAAAGAGACTTTAAGATATATTTTTAGTAACATAAAGTCGGGAAAAAAAAATCGCGTGCCACTGAACATAGTTCGCCTACTTTCTGAGTCTACTTTACGTACAACTCATACTTTTACTCATTATTCTTAATTATTTCCTTCAAAATATAAACAGTAAAAAATAGGAGTAGTGTCAAGAGTCTTTAAATCAGAAGATATAACAATAAATAAAATTAACTGATATGATTTTTAAAAACCTCGATCGAAAAATTTAAACTCATGAAATGTCTAATATCGATTTCAGAAATCAACGAGTAAAGGTATGAACATAAATAGTTGGAAAGAAGGACTAGTTTTTCGCAACAAAAATTCATCATTAGAAATAGAGCATATGAGTTTATATGAAAGTGCTCACAATAAATGCGCAAGACAAAGTTCGTCGTGCGTATCGAACAGTGCAATAGGTATATTTCTATTTCATACGCAAACGAACGACACAGTGTAAGATTTTACTAATCTGGCAGGGCAAAACTCGTTTTTTTATGTTTCAATTTGGGTAAATATTTTGATCTTCATATTCGATTATTTGTGCAATAAGAAAACAGACTCGATCATCAAAAAACTATCAAACAATAGTCAAACAACCATTAAACAATCGTCAAATAGTAATAAAATAACCGTCAAACAATCGCCAGTTAATCGTGTAACAATTATCGAACAATCATTAAAGATCATTGAACAGTTGTCAGTCAATCATAAAAAAAACATTAAAAAATCATCAAACATTCGTCAAACAATTATATAACTACCGTAAAAAAGTCGTCAGTTTATCATGAAACAATTATCTAATAATCATTAAAAATCTTCAAACAGCCATCAGTTATTTAATTATTAAGCAACTATCAAACAACCATCAAATATTCATGAAAAATCTTCAAGCAATTGTCAAGTCCATCTTGTATTACGGCTGCGAAACTTGGAAACTCACAAATGCCATCAATAAGCACGAAATTTTTTAAATCTTTTTAGGATTTTGTTTTATTTTTTTTGCTTAAATAGTTTTCTACCATCGCAAATTTTCATTAAAATATATTTATAATTTAGAATTTTTCTAATCGAAAATCTATTAATGTTAATGTATATAAAGCAAAAATTTAGGCTGTATTGATGTTTTCTACCATTAGCTTTTTCAATTCTTCATCTTTCAATGGCTTAGAAGTTACAGGCTTATTTCCATTTTTTTCCACCATCCTAGTAACACCCAGTACCAAAATTCATAAGTTTAGATTAATTTTTTTCCAAGATATTTAATTCTGTCTCCCTCGAATGGATTAATCTTACAATGTGCGATGCACAGACTGGCCAAAATTATTTAACGTATTTATTGAATTAAGTTTTGGTTTTTTGATAGATTTGGGTATAAAATAGTAAAGAAAAAAAAATTATGTGTTTTGGGGAGCCGTTTGTCCCCATATTCAAAGTACAGGTCGTAGTTTTCAAAAGAAATTTACTCTAATGACGAGTAGTTTCTGGTTAAGAGAGATATTGTGATGAAATTTGGCACAGTCATGGGGTGCCATTCATAGTGCTAAATATAGATTTTGGAAGTCTCATATGCATATTCCTCAAATTTCTTAAAATTGCAACGCTGTCCACTAGTTATCGCTTCCATCATTTACGCCAGTGATTTCTAAAACTGTTTATGGATCTAAGAAAAATCTTATTGATGTATTACCATGATTAGTGGTTCCATACCCTAGCAGTGGAGCATCTAAAAATAGGCTTGTTTCGTTCTTTAGCTTTTTTTTTGCAATCGGGTACATTTCTTTTACAATAGCTTTGTCTTCATCGCTCTTTACTTGTCATTTTTAAATTGGAAGTTTATATGAAAGATAAAGTATCGATTCTAAAAAACGTATGAATGTATGTAATATTGAAAGTCCAAAATTTAAAGCTTTAGGATTTTTCAAACGAAAAATGAAAAATTTTAAAACAATAGACATATCTATGAAAGCTAGTGTCAAAGAAAATTGTTGTTGCACTATGGATAAGTTTTGCCTGAAACGGTTAATACCTTTTTGATTATGAGCACTTTGTAATATTTAAAAAAAATATTTAATTTTTCACAAAGTCAATCTCTTATCACTTGTTTTGTTTTAATAATCTATCAAAAAAAATTTGCATAGAATGATTTACCCACACACTTCACACTTTCAATACATACTTACAAAGGATAATCGAAGATGAGGATTCATCTTGATTTTACGTAGGTTTGTTTATTTTCACATTCTTAAACAATAAAAATTAAAATAATATGCAAAAACCAAGATAATGCTATTGTCAACTACACCTACACAGAAAAACTATAATGGACCAAGTAAAAACAAAATTGAGTTAATAAAAATAAAAGTTAAACTTATCTATGGAGAGTAAATGATGAATTCTTTTTATTATCCTAGATGTTTTTGGAATGATTTTCATAAGTACTAGTGGAAAATTTTACAAGATCCACAAATGCTATTTTTAGTGCTCTTACACTTGAGCTCTAAAGCTATGTTGGTCTTAGGGTGAGTACTTTACCAAGAACCCAAACCTTCCCATTAACTGGCTTTCAGTTTAGTCCATCCTGCGGTATTCTCAATGAAGTCAACATTGAACGACAAATGGGACTTGTCCGTTCTGATCTCTGATATATGAATATATTTCGTTAGGAGTTCCTAATGCAAATACCGTTGATAGCTATCTAATTTCGTAGATGCAATCTTAATATACTGAATGTACCTCCAAATCATTTTGATTGTAGATATAAAAAGGGGATGTTATATATATATATATATAAGAACTATAGCCAAATGTTGACCGATTGTTACAAAATTGTTACAATACTGGCTGGTATTAATATAAAGTTTATTTGTGCAAAATTTAGTGGCCATAGCTGACATAGTTTATAATTTAATAGCTTTTAACTGGCGTTTGTATCATTTTAGTGGTTACCGGGAGCGGTTTTTATATGAAAGCTATGGTCAAAAATGGCCTATTCCTATAAAATTTTACATACTGACTGAAAGTTACATAAAACTTCTCTCTTCTAAATTTAGTAGTCATAGATTTTACAATTTTGTTCAATTTACCAGCAGGGGCAGGGTTATATGGGGCAGGGTTATATGGGAGCTCTAACTAAATATGAACCGATTTTACCCATTTTCAGCATACAATTTCTATAACATATCGAAAATACTTTTGCTAAATTTTGTCACTCTAGCTCTTGTAGTTAGGGAGCTATCGCGCTCTTCTCTGATGGTCAAATAGTAACCGATTGTAACAAAATTTTGCACACTGGCTGGCATTCACATAAGACATTCTTTTGTTAGTTAAGGCGCCATCGAGCTTTTATCTGAC
The DNA here is from genome assembly GCA_933228675.1 of Stomorhina lunata. Taxonomy (NCBI): domain Eukaryota; kingdom Metazoa; phylum Arthropoda; class Insecta; order Diptera; family Rhiniidae; genus Stomorhina; species Stomorhina lunata. The sequence goes on along the minus strand of OW121740.1, from coordinate 94,718,410 downwards.
GGACAGACGGACAGAAACCCCCTTTTCTTTTTGTATTTTTGTGTTTCCGTATGTTTTTTATGTGAAAGCTATGGTCAAATGGTGCACACTGGTTGGCATTGATATATGACCTCCTCGTGCAAAATTTAGTAGTTATATCTGTTATAGTTTTAGATTTATTGGCATTTAAGTGTATTTTAGGTAAAATTTTGGCTGTTTCCGTAAGTTATTTGTATAGGAGCTATGACTAAATGTGAACCGATTTTGATGAAATTTTATATACTGCCTAGGGCTTATGTAAAACTTCTTCTTCAGAGATATGTTATAGATATGATATGAGATATATTAGATATAATATTAGAATGTTTTTACTAAGTTTCAGTGAGCTAGCTCCTTTCGTTTAGGCGTTATCGTGATTTCAACAGACAGACAGACGGATAGACGGACATCGCTCAATCGTCATAGAATTTCATAGGGATTCAGAATATATATCGTTTTTGATTGTTTAGCCAATATTAAGGAAATTACAAACGGAATGACAATCTCAATATACCCCCCATTCTTTTTGGTTTGTGTAGATCACATTAAATCCTTGCGCATAATCATTGAACAGTTCGTAGAACTTAACACACAGCATCTGCTATTATTCGATTTTAAGGGGAATTTTGATATTATCTTCCATGACGCTACATGGGACGCTTTTATGAACAAAATACATTCCTAGAAGAACTGGTGGGATTAATGAGTTGTAAAAGTCTATCATTTAGCACTCTAAAAAGTGTAAGACAAGGATGAAATCTATCGCCAATTCTCTTAGATTCCACTTTGAATTCATCAAATAGTCTGGAACCTTATGATATTTGCTTCAACTACTTCCTTTGCGACATCTCTATGTGACCAAAAGCTTTTGTTTCGCGCACTGTTTTAAGTCCAAGCTGGAAACGCACACTGAAAATACTACTTAAGTAGGCATATATTCGCTCGCTACTTTAACGAAAGTTGACGTAGTTACCCAGGTGATACCATGAGGAGGTCAGTCTACAGTTGATATGAAGGATGTACCAAGATAAGTCCAGGCTTATCAAGTTAAGACCAATCAGAACCGTTGCTTGATATCCAACATCCCCTACATCAACAGTACCACATGTGATCGTTGAGAACTATAGTTTCGAGGTTGTAAAATAATTTGTTTACCTTGGTACCTTGCCGTCAACATAAATAATGGCATATGTTCGAAATCAAATGTAAAATCATACTTGCCAACAGATGTTATTTTGGCCTAAGCAGGCAGCTTAGAAATAAAGCTCTGTCTGTATGACATAAAATCAAGCTCCGAAAAACGCTTATACTACCAGATTTATTATATGGTGCTAAATCATGGGCACTTGCACAGGAATATGAAGCTATTCTTGGAGTGGAAGAACGAGTGGAAGATCTACAAAAAATCTTTGGACCAAAAAACGCTTATACTACCAGATTTATTATATGGTGCTAAATCATGGGCACTTGCACAGGAATATGAAGCTATTCTTGGAGTGGAAGATCGAGTGGAAGATCTACAAAAAATCTTTGGACCAGTCTGCATTAAAAATGAATATCGATATCGTATTTGAAGTTGTAGAAGTTACACGCTTATATAGACATAATAAAACGCTTCAAACAGTTGCGGCTGCGCATTGAATTCTAAAATATGCTCGGCCTTTGACCTTAACATATGGCCCATTTAAGTAAGTAACTGCTATTACGAAAGAATTTCAGTCCAACTAAAAAAGAAGTTCGCAGAAGGGAATGGACCTGGTTAGACTGCATTACACAAAGATATTGCTAGAACCATCCCAGACTAAAACCTGTAAGAACGACGTAGAAAAGGATTACCAAAAAATACTAATATATAATTAGAACTATCCCAAATAACATTGTATGTATTAACATTAGGGTGACAATTTTTTGTATGAAAGAAATTTTCTTTTTCGAATTGTATAACTTTTTCAGCGGAATATTGTAACAATAGGTCTAAAAGTTTAGTTCTGAAAATTTTAACCAAATCGGACAACGTTCTAAGGGCGCGCATCGGGTCCAAAGTTTTAGAGCCCATTTGTATGTTGAAAAATGGGTTATTGTTTTATTTTTGAGAAATTTCAACCAAAAATAAACAATTTTTACAAGAAACAAGTAAGAAAGTGCTATAGTCGGTCAAGCCCGACCATACGATACCCTTCATCACTAAGGTCAAATGTATTCTTTTTCCTGTATAAAGACAAATATTAGGTGAATTTTTCCATCATACAAATATTTTCTCAAAACTTGCATATTTAAACTGTTTCCGTCTTTTGGACTTATATGAGAGCTAGTGTCAAATATTGGCCGATTATCTCGAAATTTGGCAAATTAATTACAGTTTTTGCAAAAATTATGTATGAAAATATTAGCTTAAAACTCTCAGTATCAGATTTACGAGCATTTAGTGGTTTTTATACCCTTCACCACCATAGGTGGAAAGGGTATTATAAGTTTGTGCTGATGTTTGTAACGCATAGAAATATTTGTCTTAGACCCACCTCTTAGTATACCAATAGACTTAGAATCACTTTCTGAGTCGATTTAGCGATGTCCGTCCGTATATGGACCCCCATGTAAACCTTGTAATCAAACTACAGGTCGCAATTCTAAAGATAATTTGATGAAATTTGGCACAGATAATTTTTTTGATAATGGGCTATGGCCATGGCTATTGAAATTCGCCAAAATAGGTCCATTTTTTATGGTACCTCCCATAGATCCCACTTCCCGGAATTCATATATTGGCCACAAAAAACAATATTTTTGCATGAAATTTGAAACGAATAGTGCTTATGTAAACTTAAATCACTGTACCAAATTTCGTTGAAATCGGTCTACATTTGACCATAGCTCCCATACAAACTCTTTTCTCAAAAAGCACTAAATGGGACAAAATTCACTAAAACGCTCGCAAATCCGAAGATAATGACAATTTTAAGTTTATTTTTTGCATACATAATAACAACTGTAATCATTTTGCCAAATTTCGAGATAATCGGTCCACATTTGACCCTAGCTTTTATATAAGTCCAAATGACGGAAACAGCTTAAATGTATAATTTTTGAGAACATGTTTGTATGATGGCAAAATTTAGCAAATATTTGTCTTTATACAGGAAAAAGAACACCTTTGACCTTACTGGTGAAGGGTATCGTATGGTCGGGCTTGACCGACTATAGCACTTTCTTACTTGTTTAAAAATAATTTAATTCTAGGTTGTTACAATTGAAAATACTATACATCTTTCCCATACAAAAGAATCTAACATTTTGTGGGTGCGTCACGTGTACCCCTTATGCAATTTTGAAAAAAATTTGCACAGCATGTTTTTATGTTACATAGAACATTTCTAGGGGGAGTTTCGCACTTTCATAAGATAAGGTGCACCCTAATGTACATATGTTAATTTCGGTATTATATTGTTTGAATTTTCCCGGTTATTAAATTCATGCTTTTCATTTCATCATACACGTATTAAAATTTTATTATACTGTTTTCCTGTTTGCAACAAATTAAATTAGATAAACAAACTTTAACTTAATGGAAATTATAAAAAGACAGTAAAAATGATCATAAATAGAAAGAATGGAACAGAAAAACTTCATAAAGTTGAGTAAATAAACTCCTCATCAGATCCATCCATTTATATTTTATGGGTGTTTGTTTTCCTTAGTTTTGTTTCAACACTTGGAAATACATTTTTTTTATCTCTTATACATTATTATAATAAATAAAGAACAACAAAGTCATTAAAAGTGGACAGGTGAGTAAAGCTTTAATAAAAACATAAGAATATTCCTACTCACATAAGGTAACCAACAGTTCCTTAAGGGGGGAACTGTCTGTGAAACTGCTGAAGTGGCTGGTCATTTTATCGGCACTTGTAGGAAGATATTTTAGCCCTTTTTGCATTGACTAGTTATGGTGTAATATTTAAATTGTAAAAAACAAAATAACATAATCAATTCAGCTGTGGAGACCAACCTTTTTTTAAACTGCAGGGAGATTTATAGCAATGAAAACTAAAAAAACTGAAAGAGAGTAGGTGGTGTGTCACTTTTTACCTTTACTTCTAGTTCTACCTTAACTTTTTCTTTTGTTTACCGATCTATCTAAAATATGTACACGATTAGGTATGCTTTTCTTATGAGGTTGTATAAAGGAATAGACTAATTTATTAGGGTGGGTACGAAATTCTTTTTTATCACTAAAATTATATCATATACTAACTATTACATAAAGTAAGACACCTCACATCAGGTTACTTTTACAATTTCGCCAAAAAGTTGTATTTTGAGCCACCCTATTGTTTATGTTCGTGTTTGCTTTTGTCGTAGTGGTAAAAACTGTGCCAACAACTTAATGTCAACACCTTGGTTGGGTGCGGTTGTTTTTACAAACTAAAACTTCATACATAGTTCGTTTAGTTTTTGTTCTTAGTCTTTATTGATGTGGGGTAATAGGCAGAACTTAATATATTTTAATTTAATCACTGGGGAAAGTATTCCAAATTCAATAAAATACGACCAATCTATCCATATCATATGATATGGAAAATATGAAAGAAGTTTTAATGTAATAGAAAATGTGTAGTCATTTGACAAGAACAACAGATAAAACGATCATTGAGGTCGCAAATGCTTGGAAAGAGATTTCAATAGAGATTCTACAGATTTTTGTGGATTCCGTTCCGAACCATCTCCAAAAAGTTTTAAATGCTAAAGGAGGATTTTTGATTAATTTTAATAATTATTATTATTTTTTGTTGACCTTAATGTTCCCAATTTTGTTAAATACGCTTTTTTAAAATACATACAGTTTGTCAAGTAATTGTTTGCATTAAACAAAAATAGTGAAAATGCAATTTAAATTTCGAAAATTAAACATCAAATCGTTTAAATTTGTTTATTTTGTTTAACACATAATTGTTATTAAAAAAATTGGAGAAAAAATTGAAATAAATACATGCATTGCAACAACAACAATACAAAAAGAAATATACCCAATTAAAAAGGCGTCAAATAAATGTTTGCACAATGAGTAAAAATAATACCAAATGTTGTTATTTACCGTTATATATTTTATTTTATCTTATATTCTTAAACGAGCAATAATTGTATATATATATATATATATATATATATATATATATATATATATATATATATATATATAGATATATATATATATATATATATATATATATAGAATGGCTATCTCGAAAACGGCTCTAACGATTTTGATAAAATTTGGACAGTGGGTATCTTTTTTGATGTATAGGTCGAAGAAGAAGGGACTTTTGGAACTTTTACCTCTAAGAGGGTAAAAACGGGTAAAAAGGGGAAAAAATCGAAAACGCTATGTCTCCTAAAGTAATAGGTACAGAAACAAAATTAAAATTACGTTTTAAACAGCTTTGAAAATAAGCGGACAGGTGTTTGGTACTTTTTTGAAACTATGTCCGATAGGGGGTAAAAAAGGGTGAAAATAGTTTTTTTGGCACCTTTTGAACCCACTCTTATATTTTAAACTAAAGAATATAGAAAGAAACTTGGTACTGCAATCAATAGATGTAAAAAAAACATGAAACACGTATTTGGTACTTTTTTGATTTTGGAGCCAAAATGGGTAAAAAAGGGATAAAATGATAACTTAACATCTCCAAAGTAATATGAATAGGAACATTATACATTATGTTAAATGCGTTTTAAAAAAATGTACCGAATTCAATTCGCACCAAAAAAGTACCAAATATACATATGGAACTTTTAGAAATTAGGGAATAAAAAGGGGGAAAAATTAGTATTATTTTAAACAAATGAATGTTTGTCTGTATGTATGTTCTTTATAGAATAGTAAACTGTGAATTTGATTGTGTTATGCTCTTTAGCGAAGATGTTGCGGATAAGCCGGCGAAGGTTTTAAAGTTGATAAGACTAATTTCCGACAGATGGCGCCACTGAAAATTACTAAAAATTAATTAAATCGTAAACTGTACATTTGATCATGCTATGATCTTTAGCAAAGTTGTAGCGCATGAGCCGACGAAGGCTTTTTAGTTGGTATGAATAATTTCCGAAAGGTGGCGCTACAGAAACTTACTCAAAGTCAATTTAATCGTAATCTGTACATTTAATCATGCTACAATCTTTAGCAAAGTTGTTGCACATGAGCCGACGAAGGTTTCTTAGTTGGTATGAAGAAATTTCGACAGGTGGCGCTACTGAAATTTACTCAAAGTCAATTTAATCGTATGCTGTACATTTAATCATGCTATAATCTTCAGCAAAGTTGTTACGGATAAGCCGAAGAAGTTTTTTGAATTGGAATAAGCAAAGTCCGACAGGTGGCGCCACAGAAAACTACTCAAAATGAATTAAATCGTAAACTGTGCATTTGATCAGACTATAATCTTTAGCAAAGTTGTTGCGCATGAGTCGACGGAGGTTTCTGTTGATATGAATAATTTGCAAAATTATTCAAAATGAGTTTAACTGTAAACTATGCAAACTATGTGTTGGTCGGACAAAATAAATCAAATAATTCAAAATTAACTGAATATTTCTACAATGTCTTTCCTCTAAATTTATTTTAGCACTTTATAATATAAAATATATAAAAACTTTAAAATTTTCCTCAAAATGCTTATCATAAAGCTCCGAGCAAGGCTCGGTCTACCAGGTACTGATGTTTTATGAGTGTTATCTAATGAAATTAAAGTTATAAAAAAGTATTGAAAAAAAATGTGTGCATTAGTTGTCGTATATTTAAAAAAATGCCTGCAAAATTAATTTCGAAAGGCGTTATAGAATTATCGTATTTCCATCACTATAAGGACAAATCGCTAAAATATTCTCCTGTATGGTTAGGACATTATACCCCGTGCTAAAAATGAAGGAATATTGGAATTAAAAGGGTAATAATGCAGTCCAAAATATAAAACATAAAATTATTAAAACCTTCTAATAAAAGCGGCACTCCAGCACTAGGGTCTTAAGTCCGAAGTAAAAAGTGGTCATGGGCTAATTTTATCCTAAGGAGCAATTCGAATTATACAGGTAAAACCGAGGTATTCATCTACAGTGGCTAGGAAAAATCTACTTCTTTCAACATAAAATATTGAAAATCATTTCATGCTTTCTATTTCGCACTTAGAATTAGTATTGGGTTACATTTTTTTCTCTAGTCATGCTAAAATGATGTTGCATTATCACGATGGATCCCCAAAAGTTTGGAAGCCGAGTTAAGTGCCCTGTAGCAAACTTGAAGAGAATTTTAATATTTTGCGTTGATAGCAGTATACTTTTCCTAGCCACTGTAGAAGAATATTTCAGGTTTACTGGTATATTTCAGATTGGGAGGTAAGCCTATAGTGCTGGAGTGCCCTTTTTTCCAGAAGGTTTTAATAATTTTACTTTTAATTCATAATGTATATTGTTTTGGGCTGCATAGTTACCCTTTTAATTTCAATATTCCTTCATTTTCAGTACGGGATCTGATGTCCTAATCATACGTTAGAACATTTTAGCGATTTCCCTGGCGGATTTGCCCTTATAGTGATGGAAATATGCTAATTCTATAACGCCTTTCGAAATTAATTTTCCATGCATTTTTTTTAAATTTAGGACAACTAATGCACAATTTTTTTTTGCAAAACTTTTTATAACTTTAATTTTATTGGATAACACTCAAAAAACATTATAAAATCAAAAATATAACGGTAAATAAGAACATTTGGTGTTATTTTTACTCATTGTGCAAACATTTATTTGACGCCTTTTTAATTGGGTGTATTTCTTTTCTTATTGTTGTTGTTGCAATGCATGTATTTATTCCAATTTTTTTACGACTTTTTGTAGTAAACAGTTACATTAACGGTATGTGTTAAACAAATTAAACAAATTTAAACGATTTGATGTTTAATTTTCGAAATTTAAATTGCATTTTCAATATTTTTTTTGAATGCAAACATTTACTTGACAAACTGTATGTCAAAATACTTATGCCAAATCCTGAAATTTCCTTTTTTAGCTTCAATTAAAAAAAAAAAATATACACTCAACCAAAAAAAGTCAGTAATATTAACGAAAAAATTTCGTAGACCCTTAACGATAATAAATTGTTAAATCAATAGATTTTTTTTCAAATCTAACAAAAAATTATTCAGAAGAACAATTTTTTTTAATATCTACGGAAATTATTTGAGTTAAAATTTAACAAAAATAATTCGTTTCATTTAATACAATTTCGTTATAAAATGACTGAAATTACTTTAAAACAACAATATTTTGTTAAAAATGTAGTAAATATTAGTAAAAAAATCTACACATAAAATTCTTCAAATATACCTGCCTATAGACGTTTAAACAAATAAATATTTTCGTTCATCTAAAGAAAATTATTTAATTTAAATAATCAAGTGTATCAATAGATATTATAGATTTTTTCAACAAAATAATTTTGTAGTATTAATAAAATTTGTTAATTTTGCTATTAAAAAAATTTATGTGTATTCCAAAAGATAATTATAGAAAATATAGATTCTTTTAACAAAAATATTTGTATTACATTTATAATTTTTCGTTAATTTTGTTGAAAAATTGACAAGACTCAAAAAAATGTATTTAAAACATTTTAGTGTTAAAAATGTTGTTGAATTTGCAAAAAAACTAAACGTGATTAATAACAAAAATAAATAAAGAAAATTCACTACAAAGGTAAGTAAAATTAAAATCTTAGTTAAAGAAAATTATTTTAAGTTTCCCTTTAAAAATAAGAGACTTTTAAACAAATGCATTTTAAAAAAAATTATTAATTGAAAAAAAATACAATGAAAAAAAATTGTTAAAAAAAACTTTTTGGAAAATTTGCTATAAAAAAAAGACATTTTAAAAAATTTTCCTAAAAACAAGGAATTTAAAAAAAAAATTTAAGAAATTTCTTTTTCTTTTAAAAATAAGAAATTTTAAAAATATGAAATTTTTGAGAAATTTTTGAGAAATTTCCTATAAAAATATGAAATTTTTGAGAAATTTCCTATAAAAATATGAAATTTTTGAGAAATTTCCTATAAAAATATGAAATTTTTGAGAAATTTCCTATAAAAATATGAAATTTTTGAGAAATTTCCTATAAAAATATGAAATTTTTGAAAAATTTCCTATAAAAATATGAAATTTTTGAAAAATTTCCTATAAAAATATGAAATTTTTGAAAAATTCCCTATAAAAATATGAAATTTTTGAAAATTTTCCTATAAAAATATGAAATTTTTGAAAAATTTCCTATAAAAATATGAAATTTTTGAAAAATTTCCTATAAAAATATGAAATTTTTGAAAAATTTCCTATAAAAATGTGAAATTTTTGAAAAATTTCCTATAAAAATATGAAATTTTTGAAAAATTTCCTATAAAAGTATGAAATTTCTGAAAAATTTCCTATAAAAATATGAAATTTTTGAAAAATTTCCTATAAAAATATGAAATTTTTGAAAAATTTCCTATAAAAATATGAAATTTTTGAAAAATTTCCTATAAAAATATGAAATTTTTGAAAAATTTCCTATAAAAATATGAAATTTTTGAAAAATTTCCTATAAAAATATGAAATTTTTGAAAAATTTCCTATAAAAATATGAAATTTTTGAAAAATTTCCTATAAAAATATGAAATTTTTGAAAAATTTCCTATAAAAATATGAAATTTTTGAAAAATTTCCTATAAAAATATGAAATTTTTGAAAAATTTCCTATAAAAATATGAAATTTTTGAAAAATTTCCTATAAAAATATGAAATTTTTGAACAAATTCCTATAAAATAGGAAATTTTTGAAAATTTTCCTATAAAATAGGAAACTTTTGAAAAATTTCCTATAAAATAGGAAATTTTTGAAAAATTTCCTATAAATAGGAAATTTTTGAAAAATTTCATATAAAAATAGGAAACTTTTGAAAATTTTTCTATAAAAATAGGAAATTTTCTATTTTTATAGGAAATTTTTCAATAATTACCTATTTTTATAGGAAATTTTTCAATAATTTCCTATTTTATAGGAAATTTTTCAAAAATTTCTTATTTTTATAGGAAATTTTTCAAATATTTCCTGTTTTTATAGGAAATTTCCTATTTTTATATCAAATATTTCCTATTTTTATATCAAACATTTCTTTTTTTGTTTTAGGTACTAAGTCAAGTCTATATGGGGGATACACAAGGACATCCCAACTGAATAAAGGGACCTTCCATGTGCAGAGAAGCGACTGTGATTAAGTAGCAACATACCAACTTTGACGATGATAATTCACTAATGTTGTATTTAATATAATATATCTAATTAAGTATTTTATAAGATCATATTATAATTTTAATTAATTTTGTTCAGTGTATAAAAAATAAAAAAAAATTATATAATAAGTTAAAATTTTTAGTTTATTTTAATAAAAATTCTTCAATATGAAAAAAAAGTCGATTGCATTTTGTGGAAAGTTTGAAGAAAATTCTTTAATATAAGTAAAAATTTAATAAAAAATTTCTGTATATTCAACAATTTTTTTATTTAGCATAACAAAATTTCATAAAAAATATCTAAGCAAAACAACAAATATGTTTAGTAGAAACAAAGAAAATTTATTTAAAACAACACATTTACTACATTTAAAAAAAATCCATTAAATTTAATAAAATTTCTGTTAGCTGTATAATAACCTACTTTTCTTTAATATTACATGCCATTTTACAGTATTTACGAAGTTTTTTGGTTGAGTGTATACAAAACATTTAAAATGTGAAAGGTCTTTTGTTTTCTAATAAATTACAATATTTTTTACTATTTGCAATATTTTTAATTTATTTTGTTAATTACATAGGACCGGAAATAAGAAAAACATAAATACAACTGGTATGTCAAAATAAATATGTCGACAAGTGTAAAGTTAGTAGTGCATAATGGTATTTACAGATCCAATATCACTACTCCACCTATCCTCCTTCCATAACCTATTTTCCTATTTGAAGCGTTGAGAGACCATGTATTGGGGCATCTTAAGAGGAATCAAAAACTACAATGACAAATGGTTTTAACGAATGATGATCAACAAGGGGAATATTTCGAAAAGCAATAAAGCCTTACATTTAAAAATGTTTGTTATTAATTCCTATTCTAGAAACATAAATAGTACCCCTCGCATTAAATTCATGATGTTGGACTAATCCATGACATATAATTTTATATATCTGTTGTTGCTTTCACTAAATAACTTTAATAAAGTTTATTTTAATAATTCTATTATTTTCTATTTGAATTTCCAATAAAATAAACGTACTTGTATTTGTTTTCGGTTGAACATCATTAAATTTTTCATAGTCAACTTTTAAAAATGTTCAAATAGTTTTAAAATTACAATAGCTCAGTTCGCAATCGCTTTGAATTAGTCTAGCATCGTAGCTTGGCAAATCGGTACAGCAAATTAAAAATTTTCCATATAATTTTAATAGAAATGACCTTACCAACCATCGAAACGCATCGTGGAAAGGTTTCCCCACCAACAATTTTTGGTTTTATCAAAAAACTATTTATTACAATAATAAATTATTGTAATAAATTGGAATCTTAGTGCAATACACTACAGTAAAGAGTGTTCTAAAAAAAATATGCATTTACTATTTTAGACAAAATTTATCCATAGTGCAAGAAATAATTTATTTTTTGATCAAGTTAGTTTCCATGGATATGTCAGATACTATTATTTTAGAAATTATTAATTTTCAATAGTTATTTCAATCAAAATGGGCTGCGAAAAAAAAGTTCGTGAAAATATAATTAAAACTTTTCAAAAAAAAAATCCGTCATGGACTTTTAAAAAAATAGCTAAAAATTTGAAAGTTGACCCTCGAACGGTTTCTAATGCCATCAGACGGTATAAGGAAAACCTGAGCATTGAAAGAAAACCTGGATCAGGGAGGAAAAAAGCTCCTACAGATATTGGTAAGGCAAAAGAAGTCGAGCGACTCTTTCGAAGAGCGCCTAACACTTCTTTAAGAAAAGCAGCTCGTACGGTGAAATGTTCTACGAATTTTGCACATAGAGTCAAAGCTTATGCTGGACTGAAGACATACAAAGTCCAAAAGGTTGCAGATCGCAATGCTATAAAGAACTTAGAAGCAAAAAAACGAGCGAAAAAATTGAAGTCTGATTTTATAAAAAAATACACCTGTTGTGTGATGGATGATGAAACATACGTACTGGCAGACTTTTCTCAACTTCCTGGTCAAGATTTTTATGTTGCTGATAAACGGGGCAATGTTCGGCAAGAGTTTCGCACAAAAAAACAAACAAAATTCCCTAAGAAGTTTCTCGTGTGGCAAGCTATTTGCAGTTGTGGCAAAAGAAGTAAAGTATTTGTGGCATCTGGCACAATAAACACAGAAATTTATATAAAGGAGTGCCTACAAAAACGGTTGTTACCCTTTTTAAGAGAGCACAGAGTGACTACATTTTTTTGGCCCGATTTGGCATCATGCCATTATGGAAAAAAGGCACTTGAGTGGTACTCAAAGAATAATGTCATTTTTGTACCACGAGAGGCAAATCCACCTAACTGTCCAGAACTTCGGCCTGTGGAAAGGTATTGGGCTCTGGTAAAAAAGGAATTGAAGAACACAGGAAAGATTTCCAAGAACATGTCCGATTTTAAGCGCAGGTGGAACACATGCTCCAAAGCAACTGTAAAATCTTAAATGGGAAGGTTTCCGAAAAAAGTCGATAATTTTGCAAAACCCGAGTACTAAAAAAACATTTTAATGCTAAATGATTTTGTATAATATGTCATTATATTTGCGTATTTTGTAGAGTTTTTATATTAAAAGGTTTGATTTTTATTTAAGAAAATCCAACTACAAATTTTATTTAGAGTACTCTTTACATTAACGGATGTTAACATAGTTACCCGGGTGATACTACGAGGAGTTCAGTGTCCACAGTTGAGATGAAGGATAACCAAAATAAGTTTGGGCTTACCAAGTTAAGATCAATCAACTCTGTTACTTGGTATCTAACATCTTCTACATCACCCTATTGTATTGTGAACCGGGCTAATAAAATTTAAAAACATGAAAAATTTGTTTATTTTTTCAAGAGTTTATGTCTTTGCTCTACTCGCATCTGTATTTTTTTGAAAGAAATATGTAGTTTTGCTGTTGTTTTCATAGAATTGTTATGTCAAAATCTCATTTAATCTGCAAAAAACACAAAAAAAAACAAAACTTTGTTTTCTTCTGTCATTCAACATGACAACTGTTACAATTCTTTCGCATGTACAATATTTATGTTTTGAAAACAACTGACATTTGAATTTTTTAGCAAAAAGTCAAAGTTTAAGATTTTTTTACTTTATTCTCTAAAATAGTTAAAGTAACACTTTTGATATTAAATTGTATTAAAGTTTATATATTATTAAAAACTTGAATCATTTCTAATTATTTGTATGTCTAATTATATTCTGGCTTTAATCAAAGTGTATTCGTTAATTTTATTACTAAAAGGTTTTCTTTCAATTAATAATTCAGGTTAATTTTTAGCTTCAGTGATTCTGTGGAATGACAATTGATATAAGAAAATATCAAGCCAATTTTATTAATTAGAAATCATTTGTGAAATCTAATTAAAACTTTCTTCTAATTAGGTGATTAGAAGGTTACATAAAACGCATTAACACTCACATACATACATTTATACACGCATATGTATGTGTTTTTGCTTATACATTTTTTAAACAAAAAAGTTTATCCTGTAACTGACACTTTCATTGAAATCTTATTTCAAATTAAATCACTTAAATTCTGAAAGCCTTAAGTGTCAGATTACATTACATTATACAGATTGTAATTTATTTATTTGGTTATTCAATTAAATTAATGGGCTTCATACAATTGTATAAAAATATACTAAGTAAGAAATAATTATCGCTGTCAAGACTTAACATCATAGTATAGCATAATATGCCGACTCTCAAAAGCACGTACTTTGACATCTGTCATAGTACGAGTTTTTAAAGTTGTATTAGTAAAAAAGCTTAAAATCAGAGTTGTATTTTAAGAAATAGTATTAGTGTATACTAATATATCCACCACATACTAAATATACATAGTTGCATTGTGTTATTGATTTTGATTATTTTTTCTCCACCAAATACATTAAATATACAACTCTGGTTCAAATTTTAGAATAATACACCACAAAAAATAAATTCAACCCACCAATGTCAATAAAAAATAAAAACAAAGATACAATACATGTTTTATTTTTGTTTTGTAAAAAAAGTTTTAATTATATTTTTGCGTCATCAGAAAAATTCGATGCTATCGATGTCTCAATGACCCGGAATCCAACACTGTTTAATCCTAGGGATTTGCTTCCATATGGCAAACATTTCTGCCCGGAAGACACTGCAATCGTCAGCATGTCTGTAAAAATCCTTGATGTTTTGCCCCTTCAGAAAACACCCGATCCAGTGCAAACGCCATTTAAGAATCATCTGTGAAGATCGAGTTGCTTTAAAAAGCGACGTACGACCCTTTCAGCCGGTTCTATTATGAATTACGACCTCCGGTACCGACAGACAGACGGACATTGCTGAGTCGATTCTCCTGCCGATTCTGAGTTGATCGGTATTACTTTTATGGGGTCTTACTTATATTTACAACCTGACCGAACAGGTTTTAGAATACCATGCGCTTCAATCTTCTGCGATATTCTCCAATTTCGTAGGCCAAGCCTTGAAAGATTTTTTTCTACTTGGTCTTTCCATCGAAGTTTTGGACGTCCTCTTCTTACATTAAGGTGTCCGTTTTTATTATAATTTTATCTTTTTCATTGTAATTGTTTTCTCCAGAAGTGGGTTACTAGCCCGACGTCCACATATTTTTATAGTTCTCATGGGAGAACTCGCTTTTTTAACAGGTGTTAAGGTAGCTAACTAGGTGATACCCCGAGAAGGAGTAAGGAATAGACCAAGATTAGTATTGACTTACCAAATTATGACCAATAGAAAAATGTGTCAGACATATTTTTCTACAGAAAATGTGTCACAGACATATTGTGATTTATTTTGTTATCCTTGACTCCCAGTGGCGCATAGGGCCTGTGTTTTGGTCTACTTTTAATAAGAAATAATACAAGAATAAGGTGGTGGCCAAAACATATATATTTAAGATAATTATAAAACAATTTGGTTTGATGATGATGGGTGTTAACACAACGATTGTGTAGCGACAAGGAGAGTAGTGTGAGCGACAGACTCTTATTCCTCTTTAGCAACAGTACTTTTTTATATTTAATCATGTTTCGTGGATCTTGAGTCTAAACAGGCCAAGGTATTTTGACGCGTTAACCATTTTTATGCGTTAAACTCTTGCAATAGTTCTAATTAAGGCAGAGCTAACTCCAAACCCACTTGCATTTCTGATGATCTCCCAAATATGTACATATATTCCGTTTGCACTACCAGGCCACGGTAAAAGTTACGATCCTGAAATGTTTAGAAGCATATTGTTATATTTATCAATCTAGGCACAATAACTATTTAAAATTACCAATAATTTTCTATTAACAAAAATGTTCAAAAAACTATTTTTAAAATAAAGAAAAATGTGTTTATGTTTATATTTTTTGACAGGTGAGGTGAGGTGAGCTTTTACCCATTTTGAATTCACACAGATCCTATATGTGTGAACTAACTAAACTTAATCATTACACTAAATTTTAATTTCACAGCTGATAACATACTATGTTATACAGGGTGGCCCAGAAAGACCGAAGTGGTGTGAATTGCTTATAACTTTTTATTTAAGAGATATTTTTTTAATTTTTTTTTTTAAATACATTAAATTTATGGGGAATATTTTTGGATTAGTTATTAAAAATGATATCCCGCAAGTGGTGGCCATATTCTGTTTCGCACAAATGTGCTCTTTCCAACACATTTTCCATGACCTTTCGCAAAACTTCCGGTGGTATGTTGTTAATTTCTTCTCGAATATTGGTTTTTAACTCCTCAATAGTCCTAGGCTTATTAACATAAACTTTTCCTTTTAAATAGCCCCAAAGAAAACAGTCTGGAGCGGTTAAATCCGGGGACCGCGGAGGCCAATTAAAATTGCTGTTACGAGAAATTATTCTTTCACCAAAGATGTCGCGTAAGAGAGTCATTGTGGCCCTCGCAGTGTGCGCTGTGGCTGTGGCTGATGAAGTACTCTCGGGTTTTCCGTAGCCCATATCCTACAGTTTTGCTTGTTAACGAACCCATTTAATTGAAAATGGGCTTCGTCACTCATTATTAAGTTATGAATAAAATTTGGATTCTCTTGTGCTTTTTGCTGGAAATAAATTGCATAGTCAAGTCGTTGCTGGTAATCTGTTGGTTTCAATTCTTGGACAAGTTGAATTTTGTATGGAAACAATCCTATGGTGTGCAAAATTTGCTGCAGCGACGTTCTTGAGAGGCCCAGTTGTGACGAACGTCTCCTGGTTGATGTTTCTGGATCCTCCCGAATACTCTCCTGTACCACTTGAATATTGTCAGCCGTGTGGACAGTTCGGTGTCTGCCGGGACCAGGAAGGTTCCTTACTGCTCCTTGTTCTCGAAAATTTGCAACCAGACGGTTTATTGTTGACTGAGAGGGTGCAACCCGCACATTAAATTGACGACGGTTTGCACGCTGAGTCAACACAATGGACCGTTGATTTGAAAAGTAAATTTCAACAATTTGGGCACGTTGTTCAATTGTGTATTGCTCCATTATAAATTATCCAAGTCTTCTTTACAAAATACTGAAAAGAAAATAAAAAAAAAATTATAATAAAAAAGTTATAAGGAATTCACACCACTTCGGTCTTTCTGGGCCACCCTGTACTATGCTTAACATATTAAAATTTTGACAAATTATTGACTATTTTGAAATGTTTAGATCAATGTTGGGCAAATACAGCTATTAGTTGTAATTTTTGTTTTATTTTTTTACTGATCAGGGTTTGAAAATGAAGCATAAATTACTCGGTTACAGGCCTAGTTGAGGAAATACAAAAACCATTTTCAAAGATTTCAAAATACGTGCAAAATTTCCAGATATTCGCGAAAAACTGTTTTTAGGTAGGTCGTAGTACTTTAGTACTTTCAACTCTCACATTTTCAGAACGTTTTTCAAATTTTAATTAGTTTTGAAAAGTCAAAGAACCAGGCTTTTACAAACTGCATCCATACGAAATAAGGTAAGTTTTTATAGAAAGTTTCGCTATTTTTTTTTTAATTTTTTCGTAATCTTAAAAACTATTTCAACTTGTTTTCCGTAAAAACCAATTTTGTTTTATACGGTCTTTTAAAGCCAGTTCTATATAGAAAATAATGAGATATTACTTGTCGGTATCGGTTTACATTTACAAAAGTTGTTTAACTTTTTATACCCTTCACCACCATAGGTGGAAAGGGTATTATAAGTTTGAGCTGATGTATGTAACGCATAGAAATATTTGTCTTAGACCCACCTTTTAGTATACCAATAGGCTTAGAATCACATTCTGAGTCGATTTAGCGATGTCCGTCCGTCCGTCTGGCTGGCTGGACCCCCATGTAAACCTTGTAATCAAACTACAGGTCGCAATTCTAAAGATAATTTGATGAAATTTGCCACAGATAATTTTTTTGATAATGGGACCATGGCTATTGAAATTGGTCAACATCAGTCCATTATTTATGGTACCTCCCATAGGTCCCATTTCCCGGAATTGACATATTGGCCACAAATATCAATATTTTTTAATGAAATTTAAATCAAATACTGCTTATGTCAACTAAAATCACTGTACCAAATTTCGTTGAAATCGGTCCACATTTGACCATAGCTCCCATACAAACTCTTCTTTAAAAATGCACTAAATGAGACAAAAAAAATCACTAAAACGCTCGTAAATTTAAAGATATTGAAAATTTTTAGTTTATTTTTTGCATACATAATTTTTGTAACAAGTGTAATCAATTTGCCAAATTTCGAGATAATCGGTCCACATTTGACCCTAGCTCTCATTTAAGTCCAAATGACGGAAACAGCTTAAATATGTAAGTTTTGAGAAAATGTTTGCATGATGGCAAAATTTAGCAAATATTTGTCTTTATACAGGAAAAATAACACCTTCGACCTTAGTGGTGAAGGGCTTGACCGACTATAGCACTTTCTTACTTGTTTTAACGTTAAAATTTTTCGATTTTAAACCAAATACTTTTTATAATTAATTTTTGGTAAAAATGTTTACATGCGTAATATCATGGTAGAACATAGTACATGGGGCATAGTCGTTTTATGAAAAACTTAATAACTTTTAGATTTTTGGTCTGGCTTGAAATACTTTTTGTTAGGAACTAAATTCTCTTATTACATTGATATAAAACTTTTATAAGCTATCATATAAAAATAAGCAATAAAAGCTACTATATTCACAAAATTGTAATTTTTTTTAGATATTAGATAGTTTGTGCTGATGTATGTAACGCGTAGAAATATTGGTCTTAGACCCATCTTTTAGTACACCAATAGGCTTAGAATCACTTTCTGAGTCGATTTAGCGATGCCCGTCCGTCCGTCTGGCTGGCTGGACCCTCATGTAATCCTTGCAATCAAACTACAGGTCGCAATTCTAACGATAATTTGATAAAATTTGGCACAGATCATTTTTTTGATAATGGGACCATGGCTATTGAAATTCGTCAAAATCGGTCATTATTTATGGTACCTCCCATAGGTCCCACTTCCCGGAATTGATATATTGGTCACAAAAATCAATATTTTTTCAATAAACTTTAAACAAATACTGCTTATGTATACTTAAATCACTGTACCAAATTTTGTTGAAATCGGTCCACATTTGACCATAGCTCCCATTCAAACTCTTTTCTCAAAACGCACTAAATGAGACAAAATTCACTAAAACGGTCCTAAATCCGAAGACAATGAGAATTTTAAGTTTATTTTTTGCACACATAATTTTTGTAATAACTGTAATCAATTTACCAAATTTCGAGATAATCGGTCCACATTTGACCCTAGCTCTCATATAAGTCCAAATGACGGAAACAGCTTAAATGTATAAGTTTTGAGAATATGTTTGTATGATGGCAAAATTTAGCAAATATTTGTCTTTATAGAGGAAAAAGAACACCTTTGACCTTAGTGGTGAAGGGTATCGAATGGTCGGGCTTGACCGATTATAGCACTTTCTTACTTGTTTAGTGTATCAGAGCATGATAAAAGAAATTAGTAAGGTATAACCGTTCTCTCTTTTGTCAGCCATATTAACTTTCTGACGTTTGATCGAATTATTATTTTCTTTTCTCAAATTATGCTACCATACTACTTTTAAAAATCCCAGTTTTGGTTTGCTATTATACTATAAACACAATCACGACTGCAGGCTACGGGCTACAACCTGTTAAAATTAGAATACATTCATTCAAATAGAAATCATTTTTTTAAGCGTCGACATAGCCACACGACTACCGACTACCGTTGCAGATGTAGACAAAAAAACTATATACATTTTATATATAATATAAAAATGTATGTTTAATAAATAAAATTTTACTTCTATTGAGTAAGAGTTATATAAATATTATTTATATAACTCTAACTCAATAGAAGTAAAATTTTACGCTGTCATAACTAAGTCGCTACATATGCTAGAGCTAAGTAGTTTATGTTATATAAAAGCTCAGTATATCCTGTCTTATCTATATCTATATCTTTATTATTTTAAGATATGCTCATTTTTATAAACAAAGTCGGTTGTAAAAATAAGTTTTGAGTATATGAGCTCTTAATCTTTATAAATCGGAAGAATGTATAATATATCATTTGAATGATACTTTCAGTAGCTTTTGTTTGATATACCAGTTTATATCGGATATAAACTTCTAAAGTTATGTCGTATAATTTTTGAAATTTAAAAAGCCCATAATTCTCATACTATAATAGATCACACCAAAATCTATCTATAAGAACATATTTGAAGATACGTTTTTTAAATAAAATTTTGGTGAAATTAAAATTTTCAATCCCAAAAAGAAGCTGAAGAAACTGTAACATAAATTATAAAAAAAATATGTTACACAAAAATACTTTAAATATATTATGACAAAATTGAATTGTCTCAAGTCTTTTTTTTCCTTGTGCAGGATCCGCTAAACTTTATAAAATAAGTTTTAACGAAATGTTTACAACACATTACACATTATACATTCAAAATTTCCTGATAATAATATTCCCATTTCTCACATGTGGCAACGACTTTTATAATTGTTTACAAAAAACAAATTTCAAATATTTCGCATTTACTTCAAAAATTTTTTTTGTAAGAGAGAACGGTTATACCTTACTTTTTTTTTGCCATGTATCAGAGTGTAATTAAAAGTATTTTTTTATGTAGATAAAAAAAAATTTAATACATGTGACTTAATTTTCTAAATTACACTACGTAACAATTTTTTGACTAAACAAATCTGATACCCAGTCTTTATGTAAAATTGTCTGATATAAAATAAAAAAATAACATAATAATTATTTTTTGCGTTTTTAAAAAAAGTTGATGTCACTTTTATTAAATTATTTTGGAACGAAAAGAAAGAAAGAGGAAATCGGTAGACCGATTTCAACTTTCTTTCTTTTCGTTGAAAAATACAAAAATTTTTGAAACAAACACAGTTCGTTAATAAAAAGGAGTCGAGAAATGACTGAGTTGCTATATATCAAAATCTGTTCTACTTTTTGCCACTCTTTACATACGGATTAGGGGTCAGATTCATTTGGTCACGACTTTCTTAAAATTATGTTAAGCAGTGTTATTTTGTTCAAAAAAAAAAAAAAAAAAATGTCAAAAATGTTTCGTTTTGATAAAAAGAATTTTCTATAGAAAAATTTTATAGAAAATTTTTTTATCAAAAATTTTTCTAACAATTTTTTTTTTTCAAAAATTTTTCTATAATATTTCAATTAATTCTAAAGTTCGAATAATTAATTCTTAAATAATGAAAGTTTTTTTTATCAAAAATTTTTCTGCAGAAAATTTTTTATCAGAAAAATATTCCTGTCGAAAATTTTTCTTTAGAAGAAAATTTTTATCCAAAATTTTTCGATAGAAAAATATTTTTATCGAAAATTTTTCTTTAGAAAAAAATTTTTATCAAACATTTTTCTATAGAAAAAAATTTATATCGAAAAATTTTCTATAGAGAAAATATTAGAAAATTTTTCGATAAAAAATAAATATATCGATAAAAAATATATTCCGAAATTAATAAAAAATATATCTTTTTTTAAATTTTCACAAAAAAATATTTTTATTGAAAACTTTTCTGTACGGAATAATTTTTATCGAAAAATTTTCCAAAGAAAATTATTATTTAAATGTAAAGGTTTTTTAATAAGAGCTCTACAAAAGTTTTTTTAAATGAAACAAAAACGGTTTTGGATATTAATGAAATTCTTATTCCTGGAAAAGTACGTTTGATGGCCATCATGAGCACGCTTGCAAAAGTCCAGATGCTGAACCAAATTTTTGACGATATATTAAAACATTAAATTATAAAATATTAATACAAAAAAATGATTTTATCGCAAATATCTAAAAAAATATTTTTTTATCCAAAAAATATAAAATTGTTTAATATTAAAATTTATTTCTTTTTCGAAAAATATTTAATTTAAACAATGTTTACAAAAATAATAGTGTCGTAGAAACAATGGTGGAACAAAGACTCTATAATACAAAGATGTTTCACTTCCAAGCATTGATTTGTCGTATGGTCGTTTTAAAAAATCCCATAAAAAAGAGAGTATACCGCTTGTACTCTAATTTGAAAACAACCAGTCGATTATCCAATGAAAGAAAATTGTGCGTTTATGTGTTTTTCATTGTTCTTTATTCACTTTAATTTCCAATTTGACAGAAAAAAATGTATGGAGTGCAATAACTTTTATATTGTCAATATTATATTTCTTTGTTCTCTCAATGCTTGTATTTTGTTGCTATAAATTGGATTTTGATTTTGTTTCTTATATATTTTGTTATACTTTTCACCACCATAGGTGGAAAGGGTATGTTGGGTTTGTGCTGATGTTTGTAACGCATAGAAATATTGGTCTGAGACCAATACCAATCGACTAAGAATCACTCCCTGAATTGTTTTAACGATGTCCGGCTGGCTGGCTGGTCGGTTTTTCATATAAGCTTGTTATTATTCTACAGGTCGCAACTTAAAAGACAATTTGATGAAAAATGACACAGACTCATATTTTTCTATTCCGGGTATTTTACTATTTCAGGTACCTCCCATAGG
Source organism: Stomorhina lunata (assembly GCA_933228675.1). Taxonomy (NCBI): domain Eukaryota; kingdom Metazoa; phylum Arthropoda; class Insecta; order Diptera; family Rhiniidae; genus Stomorhina; species Stomorhina lunata. The sequence continues at coordinate 94,695,992 of OW121740.1, read as the reverse complement.
AATGCCTTCCCGGAATTCAGTTTTTGGTCATTTACAACCACAAATTTAGTTGTATTTTAATAATATTCAGCACAAATATTGCTGATCATAACCTCTATTACTGTTCCAAATTTTGTAAAAATCGGCTCATATTTGACCATACCTCCCATACTCGTAAAAGACACTTTTTCAAAAGACGTTTATATACACAAAAGAGCACAAAAACGTTAATAAAATGCATTTGATTAGTTAAACTTTGCACAGATAAATATTTTATAAATATGAACCAATAACCAAAATTTGGTAACAATCGATCCACAATTGACAAGCTCCCATATCAGGTTCTTAGCCGGAAATGATATAAATCTCGAAATTTAAAAAAAAGCATATAGTATATGTATGTATGTCTCTAAGACTTAAGGAAAACTTGTTTAATGGTTGGTCCATATTTGGCCTTTGTAGTGAAGGGTATGATATAGTCCGGTTTGACCGAATATATGTGTTTTTACTTGCTTTTGTATAATCTTTAAGAAAGCGGCACCAACCGACTTTACTAACATCCAAATACCAACTGAATGCTTTTAATACTAATTTTCACGAGTTTCATTAATCGTGATATTTACAAAATTATGGATCTGATCTTATGTATCGGATTATAAACAGTTGAGACTGCTTCCTGAAAAAAATTAGAAGTTATTCAATTTAAGCTTTATCATCTACTTCTTTAGCTTTATCAATTTTTTTGTACCTGATGCAGGATATCTTTCAATGCTTAGGTGTTCTTTGATTGCATTTGAAGTGCTTAGATAAATCTTCTGATTTCTTGCTATTTTTCTTAAAGGCAACAATAGAGTTTTTGAAAAGTTTTAATTATATTTTCATGCACTTTTTTGCGCAGTCACGAACGAACGAAATAACAATTAAAAATTTATGATTTAAGCATATCTCTAATAGCAAACGTGATAAAAATATGTTATTTATTGCACTATAGACAAGTTTAGCCAAATTGTAGTTAATGTTGAATTAAAGTTACTTAATGCTCTAAAATACCGTTACCACAACCTTATTATTATTTTAAACGTCCTTGTCAAAAACTAAGTACCTACTGCTGACAAGTTACTAAATTATTAAATCTCTTTAAATGTACAAAATCTTTTAAAATCTTATTTAAATATTATCCAATTACCTAAGCCTTTGCTTTAACAAAAAGAAAAAAAAAATATATCCATCAACCCAAAATGTAATTTCAATAAAAATATATAATCCTTTAAATTGCAGAGACATACTTTTAAAATAGACGATTCCCTTTTCAATGTAATAAAATTTGTAAATTCGAAGATGTTCATAAGCTTCAATGACATCTTTGAAAGAAGACATACATATTTTGTAATCAACATTTTGTTGGTTGTCATTTTGAATGAATTTCATTTTAATACCATAATGTTGTTTTTTCCAGAGTCTTGAGCAAGGATGAAATCCTTCCTATAATTTTTTCATACATTTTTGGAATTTTAAATAAGCGACATTCTGTTTTTTTTTTTTGCTGAAATCCTATATACTTGAGAGCATATGAATTTTTAATCTTTTTCCTTTTATTTTTGGTTAGATGGATCATGGAGGAGGTGTAGGTTGTAGGCAATACCGAGTATCATTATTTTGTATTGGCGTTTTAACGAATATGCAAATTTTTGTTGTTTTCTTGTGCTTGACGCTTGTGCTGGCTGACTAGTGGCACTTGAACACACACGCTTTGGCGTCCCATTATTTGTAGGTGTTAACCCGAATGTTTTATTCTTGCTCCTTTCCAATGGTTTCTTTTTGTATCGAAATTTCTACCCATTGTGTTTTAAATACAACAAGAAAGAGTAGGTATACATTAAGCATTAAGTACATTGTTATTATTTATTATGGAAATTTGTTTAGAAAATTGTGGTTTTTGAATAATAAAGAAGTTAAAAATAAATTGAGCGACGTCATACACATACATACTTATGCACATATACACTCACGGTCACCAGATTAGGTTCACTTTTTATACCCTTCATCACCATGGGTGGAAAGGGTATTATAAGTTTGTGCTGATGTATGTAACGCATAGAAATATTTGTCTTAGACCCATCTTTTAGTATACCAATAGGCTTAGAATCACTTTCTGAGTCGATTTAGCGATGTCCGTCCGTCCGTCTGGCTGGCTGACTGGACCCCCATGTAAACCTTGTAATCAAACTACAGGTCTCAATTCTAAAGATAATTTGATGAAATTTGCCACAGATAATTTTTTTGATAATGGGACCAGGGTTATTGAAATTCGTCAAAATCGGTCTATTATTTATGGTACCTCCCATAGGTCCACTTCCCGGAATTGATATATTGGCCACAAAAATTAATATTTTTTCATGAAATTTAAAGCAAATACTGCATATATAGACTCAAATCACTGTACTAAATTTCGCTGAAATCGGTCCATATTTGACCATAGCTCCCATACAAACTCTTTTCTCAAAATGCACTAAATGAAACAAAATTCACTAAAACGCTCGTGAATCCAAAGATAATGAGACTTTTAAATATATTTTTTGCATACATAACTTTTGTAACATCTGTAATCAATTTCCTTAGTTTCGAGATAATCGGTCTATATTTGACCCTAGCTCTCATATAAGTCCAAATGTGGAAACATCTCAAATTTATAAGTTTTGAGAATATGTTTGTATGATGGCAAAATTTAGTAAATATTTGTCTTTATAGAGGAAAAAGAACACCTTTGACCTTAGTGGTGAAGGGTATCGTATGGTGGGGCTTGACCGAATATAGCACTTTCTTACGTGTTTAGTAATAAATTAAAGCTTGCTGCTCTTAAGATAATTTATGAAGAGAATTGTGATGTACTTTTTCTGAAAGGTCGAATAGTTTAAATAAAGAGTGTAAATAAATGATTTTTTTCGAAGCTTAGGTGATATTAGGAGTTATGGTCTATTTATTAGTTTCTATATGTAGAAATACTACCAATGAAAACAATTTTTTCTCCGATTTTTAAGCGAAAATCACTATAATTTTGCCGTTTGGTGAATCTTGGGGCCAAAGTTTGCTTTCGCTTAGAGTTTTTTCCATCAATGTTTGTATTCTCTTCCATATGTATTCTCTTCCATATCCTATTAATTACCATGGACCAAATTTAAATAAAACCGATAGAAAATACTTCTAGAGTTCAATTTTATTAAATGCTTAGATATTTTGTGCTCAAAATTTCCACAAATAACAACAAAACTGAAATTTATTTAGTGAACCTATTCAAGTGACGCAAAAATAATTCATATTTTTCTGCACCAATTACAAAAAGAGACATATATTTCAACTGTCAAATTTTTTTCAAACTTTCTTTATTTACAGTGTAAATTTTACACTCTTTCTCTAAACAATTGGGCCTTTCAGGAAAAGTACATCACAATTCTATTCATGAATCATCTTAAGAGCAGCAAGCTTAAATTTATTACTAAAAAAGTGAACCTATTCTGGTGACCGTGAGTGTACATATTTACTCAAAAGTTAGTTAAAATTTTAAGGTTTAATTGCAGGTCTTTTGTTTATGAATAAAATATAATTTTCATGGAAACAATTATAAACGTTAATATGTGGAAGGGAATGCATGAATTAAGTTATTTTTTGTGGAATTCTTAACATTTTTATAACATTCACATATACTTAAATATTTGCCTCCTTATTCATAAACGAATTATTTCATTATCAAAAGCCTTTTGTAGGAATTTTATATGGAAAATTTGATTTTGAAGTTTGTGATAACTTCATTTTTCATTTATTAATTAGGAGGTTAGATTTTTATTGTCAGCATTTTTAGGTAGTATAACTCGGCATAAATAACCCCCTTATATCAGATGGCATAGTAGAAGCACCATTCCACACATGCTCGTTCAGTACATATTGTTCGGTACCATTTAATATTGAAGACATGACACCTTAAGATGACATGTATTCAACATATGACCTGTCAGATTTCTTATCCATCTGTATTTGATATGTCTGCTAAAATGTTATTTACGATTTCCAGTTTTGTATTTACGTTTTAAATATATTAAAGGGTTATCCATTTTGCGGTTTCAAAAGTGAACGTTAATAAAACACATAAAATTATTTTTGACATTATGTCTGAAACACTACATCATTCAAATGACACCACGCGAAATGTTCCAAGCATTGATTCTTTTGAGATAATTTTCGACCACTTTTTGACATGTGACGAATGTTGGTTCTTAAGTGCTCAAGAGTTGAAGGTTTATCTACATAAGCACGGTTTTTCGCGGAGCCCCACAAAAAGAGTCTAATGGTGTCAAATCGCAAGATCTTAGTGACCATTTAATATCGATACGAAGAGAAATTACGCACACAGGAAATGTCTCTAGCAATAAAGCCATATACGCTCGAGTTGTGTGGCATGTGGCATTGTCTTGTTGAAACCACATATTCTCCAAGTCGTGTTCTTCAATAATGTGCCGTAAGACTGTCCTAATTCCTGAGAAAGACGAGGGATCGATACATTCGGGTCTTCGGCAACACTTTCACTTAAAGCAGCGATTTTTCCAGCAGAACGAGCGAAACGATGATGCACAGGCCTTACAATATTTGTAACCGCTCCAGTCTCTTCAAATTTCTTTACAATTTTGCCAATTGCTTGCGAAGTTAGACGATTATCTAAACCATAATATCCTCTTAAAGCACGATATGTGGCTATTGCAGAATCACCATTTTTGTAGTATGTTTTGATAATTTTTATGCGTTGTATGATACTTAAGCGATCCATTTTTCTCAATGTTAGACTTTTAACTGAAAAGAAAAAAATTGATTTAACAACTTAGTTTGATAGATGTCGAATTGCAGTCCTATACCTTGAAACCACGAAATGTATAACCCGATAGAATAAACAACTAAGAGTGTTATATTGGGCTGTATATATATATACCCATCATCAAATTGTGTTAAATTTAGAAACATATCTCACATATCTACTAGGGTGCAACTAATTCAAAATGTGGACCAAATTTGAAAACATTCTTACAATACAAGGTATTGTTGGTTAAATCTTTGGACTTTATAGTTCAAAGTATCTAAATTCTTCTTCTTCTGTTATCCTTGACTCCCAGTGGAGCATAGGGCCTCAACCATCCTTTTATATCGAACTCTATTGCGAGATGTTAGGCATACATTTATTCCATGAATAGTTTTCTGCTTGTAACTCCGCTTCAATTGACCTTCTCCACGTTCTAGCAGGTGCACCAACACGACGGCCGCTTCCTTGTGGATTCCAACGAAGCGCTTGTCGAGCAATGTTGGTATTTGGCCTTCGAAGTGTGTGGCCTATCCACTGCCATTTCCGTTGACATACCTCTATAGAAGAAGGGATTTGGTTTGTAGCGTTTAGTAGATCTTCATTTCTTATGCGATTTGGCCACCATATATTAAGGATTTGCCGCAAGCATTTGTTTGCAAAGGTTTGTAGGCGCTTATCGATGGCATTTGTGCGTTTCCAAGTTTCGCAGCCGTAATACAAGATGGACTTGACATTCGAGTTATATATTCGTAACTTAGTTGTTGATATTTGCCGAGATTTCCATTTGAAGCTCGTAGAATGCCGAATGCTGATTTTGCCTTATTTATACGCGATTCAATATCCTCGTCGGTGCCACCTTTTGTAGATACCAAACTACCAAGATAATTAAAGGTACCTACACATCCAATAACCTCGTTATCCACATTGATGTGTGGCGACGGGTTTGCGCCATAGCCTCCAGGCATAATCTTTGTCTTGGAGATATTGATTTCCAGCCCAGCTGCCCGAGATTTAACAGTAATAGCGCTAGTGTTTTCTTGAAGGTGACCTAGGCTTTGGCTTAGAAGGCATACGTCATCGGCGTATTCCAAGTCCTCAAGTTGTTTAAAGGGTGTCCATTGGATACCACGTCTACCATTCAGTGCCGTGCGCATTATATTGTCGATGACAAGGATAAAAAGTATGGGTGATAAGATACATCCTTGTCTTACTCCAGTAGTAACTTCGAACGGATATATATATATATATATATATATATATATATATATATATATAAGAACTATAAGAGCTTAATATGTAGTTAGGATAAACATATTGATAGTAATACGGCAGTTCCATATATTTTGTTGGGAGGATCTACCGTATATAAAGTCTGGACTTAACATTGATTGATTGATAGCTATCTAATTTCATTGTTCATATAGAAAGAGGATGTTATATATATATATATATATATATATATATATAAGAACTATGCCCAAATTTATAATGTTTATAACGTAATAACTTTGAACTGGTTTATAATGCAATAACTTTTAAATGGTGTTTGTAGGATTTTACTGGTTTCCGGGAGTGGTTTTTATATGAAAGCTTTAGACAAATATGGACCGATTCCTATAAAATTTGTCGTCATAGCTATTACAATTGTATTCAATTTCTCAGCATTAATGTGATTCCTGGGAGAGCTCTAACTAAATGTCAACCGATTTCGCCTTTTTTCAGTACACATCTTCTTTAACATAAAAAATACTTTTGTAAAATTTTGTCTTTCTAGCTCTTTTAGTTAAGGCGCTATCGCGCTTTCATTTGACAGACAGACGAACATGAAACCCCTTTCTTTTTTGGAACTTTGTGTATCCGTAAGATTTTTATATGAGAGTTATGGTCATATGGTGGCTAATTGTGACAAAATTTTGCACACTACTAAATTTCGTGGCCATTGCTATTACAGTTAATAATTTATTGGCTTTAAGTGTATTTGAGGTGGAATTTAGGTTGCTTCCGTAAGTGTTGGGAGCTATGATTAAATGTGGACCGATTTAGATGAAATTGTATATGCTGCCTAGTGCAAACGTAAAACTACTATATACCAAATTATTATATATCATAGCTGTAATAATTTGTCATTTATTAACAAATAAGCTATTGGCCTAGGTGAGGTTATACGGGAGATATGGTCAAATGTGAACCGATTTTTCCCAATTTCAATGTCAATTTTGCCGAAAATGAAGAATATCTTTGATAAGCTTAAATGACCTAGCTCCTTTCGTTAAGGCGTTCTCGTGCTTTCAACAGACAGAATATATATCCCTTTTGGCTTTTGAGACAATATTAAGAAAATTTCCATTCTGTTTGATATTGGGTATGAAAAAAGTTTGACTAAAGTATAAATTTGGCTCTGGACCAGTGTTATTTATTGAAGTTTGGTACAGACTTCTGCATATGTACACATTGGACAAAACTTATCTCATATAATGCCCTTTTGGGTTTTTCGAATCATGTACTGACTTTTAAAAGAAGTTTTTTTTTGGTACATTTCTCCCTTTATAAGAACAATGTTCTAGATTAATTTCATTGGAATATAATTCAATTTGTCCATATAAGGAGTCCCAATTTCAATTTCGAACCAATTTTGAACAATTTTGATAAATCAAAATACCCTTTCCACCTTTAATGGTGTAGAGTATAAAAAATATTATGAACTGTATGAGTTGTAGCTCAAAAAATTTTATTTTTTTTTCCACTCCATGTTTTGTCTATAATTTGTATACCTTATTAAATTAAAGCTTTGTATCGGGTGGTTAAATTTCAAGGGCCGATGGTGATTTTGAATAAAACACAAACTATTTGGGAAATTATTGTAATTTTATTTAATTATGATATATTGGTATTACTCAATTATGCATGGAACAAAATATCGGCCAAATGGGCGCTGCGATCACGGCGGCACATCTCCATCCGATGGTCCAAATTTTCGATGACCCTGACGCATAATGGAGGTTCTATGCCGTTAATGTGCCGAATTATCTCGTCCTTTAGCTCTTGAATTGTTGCTAGCTTATCGACGTACACCATTTCTTTCAAATAACCCCAAAGAAAAAAGTCCACCGGTGTCAAATCACATGATCTTGGCGGCCAATTGGCATTGCCATTACGTGAGATAACACGGCCATTGAATTTGTTGCGCAAAAGAGCCGTTGTTTCGTTAGCTGTGTGGCAAGTGGCACCGTCCTGCTGAAACCACTTGTCGTCCACATCCATATCTTCCGATTCGGGCCATAAAAAGTTCGTTATCATCTCACGATAGCGAACACCATTCACAGTAACTGCCTGACCGGCCTCATTTTGGAAAAAATACGGTCCGATGATGCCGCCAGCCCATAAACCGCACCAAACAGTCACTCTTTGTGGGTGCATTGGTTTTTCGACAATCACTCTTGGATTCTCATTCGCCCAAATGCGGCAATTCTGTTTATTGACGAATCCACTGAGGTGAAAATGTGCGCCTCATCACTGAAGATGATTTTCTTCGAAAATTGATCTTCCATTGTTGCCATTTCTTGCCACCATTCTGCCCATTCACGACCTTTGGAATGGTCAAGAGGCTTTAGTTCTTGAGCCAATTGCACTTTGTAAGCGTGTAAATGCAAGTCTTTATGCATAATGTTCATCAACGACAAGCGTGAGAGGTGCAATTGTTGGGCACGACGACGAGTTGAGGTGGACGGCTCTTCAGCCACACTATCGCGAACAGCAGCAATATTTTCTGCAGTACGAGCTGTACTAGCATGCACTGGTGTTCTCACATCTTCTACAGACCCGGTTTGCTCGAATTTTTCCACGATTTTTGCAATTGTACGCACATTTGGACGATCAAATTGACCAAAAAACCACGAAGTGCACGATATGCATTTTGATTTGAACGCCCATTTTCATAATAAGTCTGGATAACTTTAACACGTTGTTGGATTGTGTTTCTCTCCATGGTTCAAACTGAGTAAGTCTGAAATAGAGAAATGTCAAATAAAATTTGGAAAAAAACTTGGCGTTTAGGTGTGGTTCACATTCAACATCGGCCCTTACAATTTAACCACCCTTTATATATGTATGGACAATGAATGAAGAAGACGTCAATTTTTTTTTACGTTTTTTAAATTTGCATGGCAATTAAGCTAAGAAGTGCAAATTTGCTCTGCTAAGATATTGTGTTCAAAATACTTGAGGTCTTGGGAGTTCAAATTTTTATTAAATTCTATTAAATTAAATTCTATTAAATTATTAAATTAAAGAATTTAAGCTCAAATATTTAAACATATTAATTAATAAATTCCAAAAATTATGATGTTATGTTTTAGAATCTCAATTTCGTACATACATTATTCATATGAAGAAAGCACTTAAGGTGAATAAAACGCCTTCGAGTAAACGTTATCAGTATTTTCTACAACGTGACAAGTATTTATGGTTTTTGAAGTCTGTGATGTGTAAAAATATACAAATGTAATTTATCATTTTTTATGTTTTCACTTATGTAGATACATATATATACGAGTATGATGTAGAGACATTCATATTTTTAACCAAAAAGCTAAGAGAGAAATAAACTTGGAATTTAGGTAAAAATATTTAAAACTGTTTAAAAATGTTTTTGAATTTTAGACCTTTTTTTCGGAATTTGGTCAGTTTAAAAGTTAAACTTAAAGCCACCGATAATTTCTACTCATCAACTTAAACAAAGTTAACTAAAGTTAACCTTTTTGCTTAAGTCGTTTTGTCTAATATCCACTTATAGGCACATGTATATTTTAATGGTTTATTTGGCCATAAATGTCTATATATTTAGAATTTATATATCTTTTCCATTTTCTCATTTTCTTTGTTTTCTTATTGTGATTTAAACAAAAAAAAGGACATCCTTTGACATTTTCCGATTCTTAGTCTGAGATTGAAAATGTGTCTGTGTTAGTTTGTTTGTGTTTTGCGGTTTTGCGGCAAAAGCCTCATACAAGTGATAATATACATGCGAAGTTTTCTATTATATTTAAATATTTATTTATATGTATGCGAGTGTATTTATGAATTATCTGACTAGGCTTTTTATACCTTTCGCTACCATAAGTGGAAAGGGTATAATAAGTTTGTGTTTATTTATGTAGCGCATAGCATTATTGGTCTGAGAACAACATTTAAGTCAACTGAAAGTGGTGAAAATCGGTATATTATTTCCGGAATTGAAATTTTGGACGATCACGGCTTCAGAAGAAAAGGTCCATGAGTAGCCGTAGCTCCTATATAAGACCTGAGGCCAAAAAACACTCAAGTGCAATGAAAATCACAAGATAATTATATTTTCACTTCATATTTTTATACCCACCACCAAAAAGAATTGGGGTATATTGAGATTATCATTCCGTTTGCAGTTTCCTTAATATTAGGTCAAGACCCAAAAGGGATAAATGTGATAGTGCATAGAGAAAGGGACCTAAGGGTATTTTGCGTGCACAGAGAAATGGACCTAAGGGAAAAACGGTTTTGTTCAGGAGAGCCATTTTAAAGATTTAAATATTTTTTTTTTTACCCTTAGATCCCTATCTCTATGGGAGCAAAAAAACCTTAGGCCCCTTTCTCTATGCGCTGTCACATATATTCTGAATCCTTATGAAATTCTATGACTATTGTGCGGTATCCGTCTGTCTATCTGTTGAAAGCTCGATAACCCCTTAGGTCACTGAAACTTGGCAAAGACATTCTTCATTTCTGGGAAAATTTTGGTATTAAAATTGGGAAAAATCGGTTAACATTTGACCATAGCTCCCGTATAACCTCGCCTAGGATAATCGCCTATTTTCTAATTATACAAGCTATAATGATAGAATTTGTTGTGTAGAAGTTTTACATAAGTTCTAGGTAGTATATAAAATTTCATCGAAATCACATTTAGCCATAGCCCCCATACAAAACGCTTATCGAAACAGCCTAAATGCCACCTTAAAAACATTTAAATGTCAATAAATGATTAACTGTAATAGCTATAGTCATTAAATTTGCTACAAGAAAGTCTTATGTAAATGTCAGCCACTGTGCCAAATTCTGTTACAATCGGTCATCATTTGACCATAAATCCCATATTAAAAATTTACGGAAACACAAAAATACAAAAAGAAACGGAGGTTACGGTCTGTCAGATAAAAGCGCCTTAACGAAACCTTCTAGAGAAACAAAATTTTACAAAAGTATTTTCGATACCTCGAAGAAGTTGTTGGGCGAAATATGTTCATATTTAGTAAGAGCTCCTATATAACCCGCCCCGGGAATCATATTAGAACTCCCATATAACCCTGCCACGGGTATCATTTTTATTCTGATAAATTGAATACATTGTAATAGCTTTGACTACTTAATTTAGAACAGAGAAATTTTATGCAACTATTGGTCAGTATATCAAATTTTATAGGAATCGAACCATATTTGACCATATCGTTCATATAAAAACCACTCCCGGAAACCACTAAAATGACACAAACGCCAGTTAAAAGCTATTAAATTATCAACTATGATAGCTATGGCCACTAAATTTTGCATAAATAAGCTTTATTTAAATGCCAGCCAGTGTATACAAATTTGTGACAATCGGTCAACATTTGGCTATAGTTCTTATATATATAAAATCCCCTTTCTATATCTACAATCAAAAAGATATGGAGGTACAGTCAGTATTCTAAGATTGCGCCTACGAAAGTAGATTGCTATCAATCAATGTTCAGCCCAGACTTTATATACGGTGGATGCATTAGGAGCTCCTAACAAAATATATGAACCAACGTCTTTGGCCTAACTATAATACATATTGTTACGTTTTTCCTTTAAAAACGTGGAAAGAATTCTTTTTGTAAACAACCGAAAACAAAATTAAAACACTTAGGTAGTTTAACAACGTTATAGTTTTATTAACTTTAAAGTTAATCACTTAAATACACTTCACAAAATTGCTTTACAAACTTTCTTAGTCTCACTGTTCTCTTATACGCATCACAATAAAAACTGTTCAGCTGCCTTATATAGTAGAGAAGAGAGTTTCTAGCATTTTCTGCAGACGCAAACAAAAATCTGCTGTCGTTGATTACACTAACAAATGTGGCTTATGAAAGTTTATGAATGTTTCAATACATTCTCACATGATCAAGAACACGCTCACACATAGATTATCTGAAGTTAAGATCAACAGATAGAGAGAATGTAGATAATAGAGAATAATGTTGTACTATTTACAGCAAATAAGAGAAAGATGTTGATCTGCTTATAGACATTAAGGTAGAAGGCCAATACACGCGGCATGCGGCTGCGGGCGACCGTGCTATTGCCAGTACATAAAATGTGCGTTTGTTTACAAAAATATAAAAAAATATTTGAGTAGGATATTATTAAATCTGGCAGCTCTACTTTTTTCCATTACCGCTTCAAATTTAACAAATCAAAAAACAGCTGATGGCCGCCCGCAGCCGCTTGCCGCGTGCATTGGCCTTTTACCTTAAACATAATACTCGTAACAACAACATCAACAGAAACATTCTACAACACTAGCGGAAGAATTAAAAGTAGTAGTGAACTTTGCACAATGCGGCGGATAACTTAAAAATTCGTGATAATATTAAGCACAACTAAAAGTATTTAACAACTTTTTAATAAAAAGCTATACCCGGTTATGAGACCGAATTTTGTTCAAGGTAAATACTAGGGAGACCACTTAGATACTTTTAAATTTTGAACTATAAAGCTACTGCAGCTGAATTTAGTCCAAAGATTTTACCAACAATATCAATTAGCCTAACAATTTTTTTTCAATTTGGTCCACATTTTGAATTAGCTGCACCGTCGTAGATCCATGAGATGTATGTTTTTAAATTTAACTTAACTTGATGGTGGGTATTTAAGATTCGGCACAGCCGAATATAACACTCTTCCTTGTTATTTTTTTTTTAAACAAGTGGTAAGTAATTGGTTATGTGGTAGAGGCTGGTAATGTGGTATAGTCATATTTCTCTTAAACCGAGAAAAAAATATGTCTAATATTTTGCTGTTTTCCGAGAATGAATTGAGTAAAGATCTATTTTATTTGTGTAAGTCATTGAAAATTCGTGTAGAGTATGACATGTTCGGGCTTGACTGACTACGTAAACTTCGTACTTCTTTAATACTTTCTTATTTGTTGTTTATAAATTATACTAGAAACTTTATACTAATATTTATAGAGATTAATTTTATGCAGAAGAAAGTATTCAAGAGTTTTTAATTGAATTTATTAAATATTATTTTGAAAAATATATTAAATTTCTTCCAGGTGTTTAAAGAAATATGAGTCCAATTTAATTATTCTTTAGTACATTAAGGTAGGGTTAAGGCAGTTAATCAGGAATTTTTAAAGTATATACAAAATAAGTTGTTATCCTTCTGAGACAATCTTATCGACATCAATCAATTCTCATTTAAAAATTTCCCAAATTGCTATTTTTCTTTAATATTATCGTTTCTTTAACGTCTACATATAAATTTCGCCAAAAACGTTGATTATTTTGTTCGATTATTTTGTTTTAATTTAGAATTTAAAGCCCTAAGGATTTCACATTCTAAGAATAAAAATAAACAAATCCTTTTTACGCTAAAAGAAATTCATGTTTTTTTGCTTAAAAATTTTCCATGCCTGAGTTTATTGTTTTTAAATCAAAATATAATAAACATTGAATTAATTGGAAATGACCAGTAATTTAAATCACTGGAATACTGTACACCAGGGCTCAATGCGTGCCCATTGGGTCAAGGGGAATCATTAGAAGAGGCATACAAATATTTTTAAAGTATATTAGGGTGCACCTTGTATTACGAAAGTGCGAAATTGAACCGTAACTTTCCCTAGAAATGATCTATGTAACATAAAAACTTGCTGTGCATTTTTTTTTTCAAAATTGCATAAGCGGAACTTGTGCTGCATCCACCCACAAACTGTTAAACTTTTTTGTATGTAAAAAATTGGGAGTATTTTCGGTTTTGTCCAAATGTTAGCCATTTAGAATAAAACTATTTCAAAAAATGTATAAAAGAGAACTAAAGTAGCTTTATTTAAAGTCATCAGTATTAAAAATCAATGACGTAATTTCGGAGTTATTGTAGTTTTTCCCCGAAAATTCGTGTCCTTGACGACACGCCTAAGGATTTGCAGCCAAAAAAAGGAATTAAGGATAATTAAATTTCAAAGTAAGACATGATTTACAATTCTACGACCTGTAGGTACTAAATAGTAAAATTTTGTTAAAATATAACCGAATTTACTTAAGGTACGGTCAGACTCATTAAACATTTAAATCAAATATTTTGAGTAAAATATTGTCAAAACAATATAATAAAAAATTTGTGGTCACACTTGCACATTTATTTGACGATGTTTATTTGATAAAATACAGAAAAAATACGTTCAAAGTATAAACAAAAAAACAGGTTTTATTTATGGTCACACTGAAGATTAAATATTTTCCCAAAAAATATTTGATCAAATTTTTTCAAATCAAAATTGTGTATCTAGCAATTTGTTTCTCATATTTGAGTTGTTGTTTCTCAAATTTGATGTTGTTGTTTCTCAAATTTGATGTTGTTGTTTCTCAAATTTGATGTTGTTGTTTCTGTTTGAATAGTAAACAATATAAATGCTCAGCTGTTATTTGCCCCTGTTTGATGTTACAAAAATTTGATCAAAATTTAATAAAATATTTGCTCTTGCGTGGTCACATTAGGAAAATTTTTATTTGCTGGCAAATGATTTTGTTTTGTTCAAATCAACATGTTTCTTGTTTGAACCTCCAAAATTGTTTGTGGTCAGACTACGAGGATCAAATATTTGGTAATTTCGATTAAATGTTTAATCAATGTGACCGTAGCTTTAGTTTTTTTATATTAGAAACTTAAAATTTTTTCTCAGGCCAATTTTAAAATCATATTTTAATTATTTGAAAATTTTCTTTAACAAATATTACAAGTAATAAATTTGCTTTCCGGTATTATAAAACAAACAAATGGGAAAATAAAATACAAAAATACGAGGTCGATATCTTAAGCTGTTTCGACGTGACCGCGATTTGAAATCGTAAAATTTCGCGAAAACGTGAATTTTTTGTAATAATTTGAGTATATGCTTGTTAAATTGTACCCATGTTCAGCATTAATAAATGTAATAGTGACTATTCTTTATTAGACTATATAAAAGGGACATGGCATTATTTTTTTTTTAAATTGGAAAAGTTCAACCTTTTCTTCATTGGGGTCAAATGTCAGAACTTGGAGTTTTTTTTCATTTTCTATAGGGAAATATGAGAATATTAAGAATTTATTACCAAATTTTGTTAAAAATGCAAAAATTTACTAATTTTTTTCCCTTTTTTTTTTAAATATATATTAACCCTATACAGACATGGGGACTGTGATACTGGAAAGCGAATTTATTATTTGTGATATTTGTTGAACAAAATTTTCTAATATGAAAAAAACTGTGTAAATTCAGATATATTTTAACAAAACTCAACTATTTAGTACTAACAGGTCATAGAACTATAAATCATGTCTTACTTTAAAATTTACTTATACTTAAGTAAATTTTTGGCTGCATATCCTTAGGTGTGTCGTCAAGGATACGAATTTTCGGGAAAAAACTGCAATAACTCCGAAACCGCTTCATGGTTTTTTAATGTCGATGACTTAAAATAAAGCTACTTTAGTTCCCTTTTACATTCCAGTAAATCTATTAAATAATTGAATTCTAAGTGGTTAAATTTGGGCAAAACCGAAATTACTCCCAATTTTTCCAATGCACAAAAGTTTAACACTTTGTGGGCGGATGCATAAGGGGAACACGTGCCGGTTCCCCTTATGCAATTTTGAAAAAAAAAGATTGCACAGCATGTTTTTATGTTACATAGAACATTTCTAGGGGAAGTTACGGTTCAGTTTCGTACTTTCGTACTATAAGGTGCACCCTAATATACATATATACTTTTGCAAATATATATTTTTATAAACTTCATCACCATAGGTGGAAAGGGTATTATAAGTTTGTGATGATGTATGTAACGCATAGGCTTAGAATCACTTTCTGAGTCGATTTAGCGATGTCCGTCCGTCTGGCTGGCTGGACCCCCATGTAAACCTTGTAATCAAACTACAGGTCGCAATTCTAAAGATAATTTGATGAAATTTGGCACAGATTATTTTTTTGAGAATTGGACCATGGCTATTGAAATTCGTCAAAATCGGTCCATTATTTATGGTAACCCCATAGGTCCCACTTCCCAGAATTAATATATTGGCCACAAATATCAATATTTTTTCATGAAATTTAAAACAAATATTGCTTATGTAAACCAAAATCACTGTAGCAAATTTTGTTGAAATCAGTCCACATTTGACTATAGCTCCCATACAAATTCTTTTTTGAAAAAGCTCTAAATGAGGCAAAAATCTTTAAAACGCTCGTAAATCTGAAGATAATGAGAATTTTGAGTTTATTTTTTGCATAATTCTTGTAAAAACTGCAATCAACTTGCCAAATTTCAAGAAAATTGGTCCACATTTGACCCTAGCTCTCATATAAGTCCAAATGACGGAAACAGCTTAAATATATAAGTTTTGACAAAATGTTTGTATGATGGCCAAATTGAGAAAATATTTGTCTTTATACACGAAAAAGAACACCTTTCGCCTTAGTGGTGAAGGGTATCGTATAGTCGGGCTTGACCGACTATAGCACTTTCTTACTTGTTTAGGTAGAAGGCCAATGCACGCGGCAAGCAGCTGCGGGCGGCAATCAGCTGTTTTTTGATTTGTCAAATTTGAAGCGGCAATGGAAAAAAGTAGAACTTTGTTCTACTTTTCCGCGCGGCAGATTTTTTCAGTGCTGCCTGATTTAATTATATCCTACTCAAATATATTTTTATATGAATATTTTTGTAAACAAACGCACATTTTATATACTGGCAATACTACGACCGCCCGCAGCCGCCTTGTACCTTTTTTAATTTCAAACGGAACGGCAGTTTTAATACACCCCCTATTCTTTTTGATGATGGTCATACAAATTATATGCTTCTGACAGGTCATACAAAATTTCACCTTTAAGCAAAATATATGTTAAATGACCTGGCAAAACTATTTCAAAGAGTCTCTTTATTAATTAAAAGTTTCCTGGAAAATATAATTGCTGCCATGACGATCAATAGCATTAATTATTTCATTTTAAGCTACAAAATGAATAATATTGAATAAAAAGTTATTTATTGAATTTGTAGATTTTGACCGAAAAATATTCTTATACAGAAATTGTGTAAAAATTGGGCAATACTACACATGCATGTGCGGGTGTAGTATTGTCCATAAATGGAAAATATTCAATGAAAATTATGGTAAATTTTTGTGTTTTCGCTGGAAAATATAAGTTTACATAAATTGCATTGGCATTAAAATACGAGTGTGAGAAATACCAGTGCTTGTAGTAACCTATTCAGCACCACTTTTTTTCTTCTTTAAATAGGACTGAGTTTTCAAAGTTGCGTGCTTCTAGTTAAGTTTGTAATATTTTTAACCATCATTGTTTATGTATACTTGTATAAGCGTTAAGCTATGACCTCCCTGGTCTTTTTGACAAAATTCCTGAGTTCAGTTATTCATTTCTACTACGTGATCTAATGAATCCCATTCCTATTTTCGAAAGTGCGAAATTAAACCGTTATTGCCCCCAGACATGTTCTACGTAACATAAAAACAAACTGTGGATTTTTTTCGAAATTGCTTTAGGAGAACACATGCCGAATCCGCCCACAAGGTGTTAAACTTCTTTGTATGGGTTAAAATGAAAGTATTTTCGGTTTTGCCCAAATTTTAAATACTTAGAATTAAATTATTTAAGACAATTTACCGGAATATAAAAGAAAACTAAAGTAACTTTATTTTAAATCATCAACATTAAAAATCCATGAAGTAGTTTTGAAGTTATTGCAATTTTGCCCCGTAAATTCGCGTCCTTTCAAAGTAGGACATGATGTATAATTCTATGACCTGTAAGTACTAAATTTTGTTAAAATATAATCGAATTTACTTAGTTTTTTTCATATTAGAAAATTATAATTTTTTCTCAGGCCGCACGATGGGCCGGCTAGAAGAAGTTAAGGCGAATAAATTAAGTTTCTGAAATCGTTCAATATTAGCAAAAACCACTCAGTTATAATCACCGGTACTTCTGCTATATTATGTCATAAAAAATTAATAAGTTTGGATATTATCTTAGAAGTACGGCAACGCCAAAGGTAGCAAAGTTTCAGTCCTACAATTTTTCGGGGATTTCAACAACTTATTGAAAGTTAATGTTACATTGGCATACATCGTTGTTTTCCGCACAAAATATAGATCATTCTGTTACAAATTTGGTTAGTAAATGTTACTTGTATAAGAAAAAATTCGTGTAAAACTTGAAGATTTTTTTTAACAAAAATCTTAAATATATGGAGGAAAATAAAAAATTGCAAACCACTATAAAAGTTAGACCATTTAGTGATGTTTAAGATTAAAGAAAAAAATTTGAGTCAGCGCGCAACCTAAGGTCCATTTATACTACTTTTCAGAAAAATGACAGAAATTACTTATTTGAAGTTTTTTGAAAAATGGTTTAAATTTAAGCATTTAACCTAGACTAAATATATTGAATTACTGGAATTAGATGTTTATAATACTAGACGCTCAAAAAGCCAGTATATATATATAACCAGTTTGCGAAAAATGTCATAAAGTGAAAAAATTAAACTTTGTGTTCTAAAAGCGCCACAACTCGTTTGAAATGCAAGTGAACAATATCAGTTCATTATCTATCCTCGTCTTTGATTACCATTCCTAATTCCGCACCAATTTCATGTGAAATCACATATAATTATTTGTAGTAAAACCATATTAATAAATTTTGGTAATTCTAATTCAAAAAAAAAAGACAATTTTTTTTATATGGCAGGTGCCACGCCTACTATTTCTATAGCCTCCATTTTTCGCGTGCTTATACACCTTAAATGTTAAGATGCCCACAGTAAATTTGGTTATCCTAGTTAAAATAGTGCGTCAGATATACCATGAAATAATTTTTTTCATATGGGCGGGGCTACTCCCACTTTAAATATCAAAAAAGTTTATAGCCAGCATTAAAACATGTTGAAAATTTTAGAGAAATCGATTAAACATATTTTTTTGTATATGGGCGGGGCTACTCCCACTTTAAATATCAGAAAAGTTCTTATTCAGCATTAAGCGCCGGAGATGCAATAAAATACGGAAAACATTTTAGAAATATCGGCTAGGTATTTATAAAGTTATGAATTTATTCCTGTTAAATATTCATTTCGGCCCATCGTGGGCCGGTTTCGAAATCATATTTTTTAATTTTTTTTAAAATATTGTTCAACAAATATTACAAATAAAAATTTTTCCATGATCATAAAACAAACAGATGGGAGAATAAAATCCAAAAAAATGAGCTCGATATCTTTAACCTTTTGGTCGTACCTGCGATTTGAAAGCGAAGAATTTCGCGAAAATGTGAATTTTGTAATAATTTGAGTATATGTTTGTTAAATTGTGCCAATGTAGAACATTAATAAAAATAATAGTGAATATTTTTCCTCAGACTATATATAATGTACATGGCATTGTTTTTTATACCCACCATCAAAAAGAATGGGGG
The DNA here is from genome assembly GCA_933228675.1 of Stomorhina lunata. Taxonomy (NCBI): domain Eukaryota; kingdom Metazoa; phylum Arthropoda; class Insecta; order Diptera; family Rhiniidae; genus Stomorhina; species Stomorhina lunata. Next base: position 94,676,412 of record OW121740.1, on the reverse strand, counting down.
GTATATTGAGATTGTCATTCCGTTTGTAATTTCCTTAATATTGTCTCAAAAACCATTCTGAATCCTTATGAAATTCTAAGACGATTGAGCGATGTCCGTCTGTCAGCGATGTCCGTCTGTCTGTCTGTTTGTCTGTCTGTCTGTCTGTCTGTCTGTCTGTCTGTCTGTCTGTCTGTCTGTCTGTCTGTCTGTCTGTCTGTCTGTCTGTCTGTCTGTCTGTCTGTCTGTCTCTCCGTCTGTCTGTCTGTCTGTCTGTCTCTCCGTCTGTCTGTCTCTCCGTCTGTCTGTCTGTCTTAACGAATGGATATAGGTCACTGAAATTTGGCACAAATATTCTTCATTTCTTGGGAAATTTTGGTATTGAAATCGGGCAAAATCGGTACACATTTGACCATAGCTCCCGTAAAACCTCGTCTAGGCTAATAGCTTATTTGCTAATAAATGACAAATTATAACAACTATGATTACAAAATTTGGTATCTAAAAGTTTTACTTAAACACTAGGCAGCATATAAAATTTCATCGAAATCGGTTTACATTTAACCATAGCTCCCATACAAAAAACTTACGGCAACAGCCTTAGTTCCACCTGAAATACACTTAAATGCCAATAAATGATAAACTGTTATAGCTTTGGCCACTGAATTTAGCACAATTTAGTCTTTTGTGAACACAAGCCAGTGTGCAAAACTTTGTCATAATCGGTCACCATTTGAACCTAGCTCCCATATAAAAAACTTATGGAAACACAAAAATACAAAAAGAAAAGTCGGTTTATGTCCGTCTGTACATCAGATAAAAGTGCGATAGCTCCTTAATTACAAGAGCTAGAGAGACAAAATTGTACAAAAGTATTTCTGATATGTAACAGAAGTTGTGTACTGAAAACGGGCAAAATCGGTTCACAATTAGTTAGAGCTCCCACATAACCCCGCCCCGGGAAACACATGAACGCTGATAAATTGAAGTTTTATGCAACTATTGGTCAGTATATCAAATTTTATAGGAATCGGTTCATATTTGACTATAGCTTTTATATAAAAAATGTAGCACAGGCCAGTTAAAAGCTATTAAATTAGAAACTATGACAGCTATGGCCATTAAATTTAGCAAAATCAAGCTTTATATAAATACCAGACAGTGTGTAAAATTTTGTTACAATCGGTTAACAGTTGGCTATAATTCTTATATATATATATAACATGACCTTTTTATACCCACCATCAAAAAGAATGGGGGGTATATTGAGATTGTCATTCCGTTTGTAACTTCCTTAATATTGGCTCAAAAACTAAAAACGATATATACCTATTCTGAATCCATATGAAATTCTAAGACGATTGAGCGATGTCCGTCTATCTGTCTTTCCGTCTGTCTGTCTGTTGAAATCACGATAACGCCTAAACGAAAGGAGCTAGCTCACTGAAACTTAGTAATAGTATTCTTCATCTCTGAGAAAATTTTAGTATTGAAATTGAGCAAAATCGGTTCACATTTGACCATAGCTCCCATATATCCTCGTCTAGGCTAATTGCTTATTTGTTAACAAATGACAAATTGTAGCAGCTATTATAATAAAATTTAGTATATAGAAGTTTTACATTGGCCCTAGGCAGCATGTAAAATTTCATCAAAATCGGTTCACATTTAGCCATAGCTCCCATACAAAAAACTTACGAAAACAGCCTAAATTTCACCTAAAATACACTTAAATGCCAATAAATCTAAAAGTATAACAGATATAACCACTAAATTTGGCAGAAAGTCTTATTTCAATGCCAGCCAGTGTGCAAAATTTTGACGCAATCGGTCACCATTTGACCTAGCTCCCATATAAAAAACTTACGAAAACACAAAAATTCAAAAAGAAAAGGGGATTTATGTCCGTCTGTTCGTCAGATAAAATCATGAGAGCTCCTTAACTACAAAAGCTAGTAAGACTAAATTAAGCACAAGGAAGTCTTATGTCAATGTCAGCCAGTGTGCAAAATTTTGTCACAATCGGTCACCATTTCATCATAGCTCCCATATAAAAAACTTATGGAAACACAAAAATACATAAAGAAAAGGTTGTTTATGTCCGTCAGATAAAAGCACGATAGCGCCTTAACGAAAAGAGCTAGAGGGACAAAATTTTACAAAAGTATTTTGGATGTCTTGAAAAAGATGTGTGTTGAAAATGGACAAAATCGGTTCAAATTTAGTTAGAGCTCCCATATAACCCCGCCCCGCGAAACACATTAATGCTGATAAATTGAATACAATTGTAATAGCTATGACGATTAAATTTAAAATAGCGAAGTTTTATGCAATTTTTGATCAGATTTTGGTGGGTATACATGTTTCGGCACAGCCAAATATAACACTCTTACTTGTTATATCTACAATCAAAAAGATTCGGAGGTACAAGCAGCATATTAAAATTGCGCCAATGTCCACACTTTATATATGGTATTAGGAACTCCCAACAAAATATATGGACCTGTCTTATTATTATCAACATGTTTATCCTAACTAAATATTAAAAGTAGAACAGACTATTAATGGTAAACTACACCAGGTTATGATATTAAATTTTGTACAAAGTAAATACTAGGGAAACCACTTACATACTTTTAAATGTTGAACTATAAAGCTCCTGCAACCTAATTTAGTCCAAATATTTTGCTAACAATACCAACTAGCGTAACAACTTTTTTCGAATTTGGTCCTGATTTTGAATAAGCTGCACCCTCGTAGATATAACAGAGATATTTCTAAATTTAACACAACTTGATGGTGGGTATACAAGATTCGGCACAGCCGAATATAACACTCTTACTTGTTTAATATTGGAATAGTTTAAGCCTTTATTTCCCGGGGTCAAAAGTCATAATATGGAGTTTATTAATTTTCTATTGGAAAATGAAGGAATATTAAGAATTTTTTATTCCTAAAATTAAAAGTTTACCAAAATGTTATCAAATTCCTTATTTTATTTCGGGCACCCGACTAATACACATATGAATGTCTTCTTTTCTAATGGTCATCCATAAAAACAAAAATAAAAAAAAACATTAGTTCCATTATAACATTTTCTTGTATATTTTTACGACGACATTGACGGTTAGAGAGAGATGAAATATCGTAAAAAAATACCAAAAATTCTATTATTATGTATAATTTTTACATTAAAGCGGATCGAATAGAAATAAGAAGAAATAATGAAGAAAAATTACAAACATATGGTGAATAAATTGCGAATTAACAGAACATAAGGATAAAATATGGAGTGCATATGTGGGTGAGTGAGTGAGTGAGTGAATGAGTGAGTGTATGTGTATGCAAGGAAATGTGTCTCCATATTGTGAAAAGAAAAGAAAATTTTAACAGAACGACTTTGTTTGCATTTGTATGGAATTGTATATTAATTTGTATGTATTCACTAGTTATTCACTCTGTGGCATATAAAAGTGATTGAACGCTTGGCTTTTTTAACATTTAATATTTGTTTACTTTTTTCCACTTGTAAGTATGAGTAAGATTATTTTATTCTTATAAAATTTTTAAGTAGAATAGTGTTTATGTTTGTACTTGTATGTGTACAATATACATATAAGTGTAAACACAGGCTTTTGTAGATAATGAAATATGTATCTCTGTGTGACATTGCGTGTAAGTATGTGTCAGATTTTCTTCAGGGGCTTAATAAAAAATATTTCTCTTTCATTTTGTTTTTTATTAAATCTCCCACTCTCTTATATTTTAATAAAATATACATATACTTATGTACATATGTACAAACTTATTTAAGAAAAAACTACAGATTTGTAGGTGGTAAATACTCAATGTTTTAACTGCTACACATTAACGGGGAGGTAAGCTAATGTAAAGCTACAAATTTCTGAATAAAATGTTTTAAGCTTCTATCCATATTTCACATACATAGGTCCCACTCACGTATTCATTCAAACTTCTCATATTAAAATATTGCAAAAAAGTGAGCGATTAAACTGCAGTAATATTCAACACAATCTTGCAGACTAATATTATACGAAGGGTACTATTTACATTTGGAGAACTCTCTACAATGATGTCAATAGCTAAAATCCAGCAACAGTATAATAACATTTTTAGCATAAAAATACTCGTAATGTTTTAATGTGCAAAGAAATATTTGTCTGAGACTCACCTTTTAGTATATCAATAGGCTTAGAATCACTTTCTGAATTGATTCAGAGATGTCAGTCCGTCCGTCTGGACGGCTGGCTGGCTGTACCCCCATGTAAACCATGTAATCAAAGCACAGGTCGCAATTCTTAAGATAATTAGATAAAATTTGGCACATATCATTTTTTTGATAGTAGGACTATGTCTATTGAAACTCGTGAAAATCGATCCATTATTTATGGTACCTCCCATAGGTCCCACTTCCCGGAATTGATATATTGGGGACAAATATCAATGGTTTTTCATGAAATTTAATTTGACCCTAGCTCTCATATAAATCTTAATGACGGAAACACCTTTAATCTATAAGTTTTGAGAAAATGTCTGTATGAAAGCAAAATTAAGCAAATATTTGCCTTTATAGAGGAAACCTTTGACTTAAGTGGTGAAGGGTATCGTATAGTCAGAATTGACCGCTTTCTTACTTGTTTTGTTAAGAGTTTATTCAAAAAATCAGTTGGTCCAAAAATACAAACTTTAAAAAGAATGTGTCGATGAACTCAGTTCTTTGAATGGCTATTAAACATCATCGAAAACCACAGTATAATGATAGAAACACAATCATCACAGCAGGCTACACGAACACCGACTACAAAAGTCGTTGGCTGCAACAGTCGCCTTGTAGTCAGCTACTTAATTATTTTTAAGGCGGCAGCTGCATTGAAAACAGCTGATATAGATTTTTGACGATTGGACCATACAATTTTTTTATTTGTTTCTTAAATAATGGCTGTAAATTTTTTATTACTAATAAATAAAGAATAAGTTATAATAAACTTACCAAATACAAAAAAGCCAACAGATAGAACAATTAATAAATTTAATAAAATAAAATTAAATCGAAATGTCTACAGCTGCTTATGAGTGATGCCAATATCGCATTTATAAGAAGGGCAAAATAACGATTTATATTTTGACAGAAATTATATAAATCCTTTGATTACAAACAATCTCAACCGATATCAACGGTTTTAATGTACCTGATAGTATATATAAATCAAAAATTAGAATTGAAAGATTTTAGTGGAATCACTTATAGTTTGAGAGTTATGAGCTTTTTAAATTTTAAGAATTATAGGGCATAACTTTAGAAACTTTTGTCCAATAATACCTCTTTGGTATCAAACAAAAGCTACTAAAAATACTTTTCCAATGATTTATATATTCTTCCGATTTATAATAAATTAAGAGCCCATATCCTTATTTTTACTTATTTTTATAACCGATTTTTTTTTATATAAATACGGATTTCTTAAAACAAAATATATATATATATATGGATGCTCTTTTAAATAATAAATTTTATACATGACATACTGGGCTTTTATATAACCTAAACTACGTAGCTCTGGCACATGAAGCGTGTGAGTTACGACAGTTTAAAAATTAACTTCTTAAAAATGTACTTTTATTAAATAAGGTAGAGTTATATAAATATACATTTTTATTTCATATATTTATCAGATATTATTATATACATTATATATAAATATTTGATAAGTTCATTAATTGTTTATTTTAATTTCTTCATAATTATTGTAATTAAAGTTAAGTGGTTTAAATCGCTCATTTATTTCAATATTCTATGGTGTTGCCAGCACTAAATTTGTTATTGTCGCCAATACAAATAGAAATTAGTTTAATCTTGGCTACAGCTACAACGGTGGTCGGTAGTCGTATGGCTGTGCCGACGATAAAAAATTTTTTCCCATTTCAATGCGTGTATCCTAATTTTGACAGGTTGTAGCCCGTAGCCGTGATTGTGTTTCTAGCATAACACGTTTATAGTGAATTTAATTGTGGTCGTAGTTCGGTGGCCAATAAATTTAGGAAAAGTAAAGTTATCGATAGCTTTTCTTTAAGAAAAGTTGTAGCCCGTAGCCGTGATTGTGTTTCTAGCATAACACTTTTATAGTGAATTTAATTGTGGTCGTAGTTCGGTGGCCAATAAATTTAGGAAAAGTAAAGTTATCGATAGCTTTTCTTTAAGAAAAGTTAAGTTATCGATAACTTTTATTTATGAAAAGTAAAGTTATCGATCATTTTTCTTTAAGAAAAGTTATCGATAATTTTTCTTTAAGAAAAATAAAGTTATCGACAACTTTTCTTAAAGAAAAGTAAAATAATCGATAATTTTATCAACCAAAAGCAAAGTTATCGAAAACTTTATAACTTTTCTTCAAGAAAATTAAAGTTATCGTTAAGTTTTATTTAAGAAATTAAAGTTATCGATAATTTTAATTTAAGAAAGGTAAAGTTATTGATTTCTTTAAGAAAATTAAAGTTACAGAAAAATTTTCTTTAAGAAAGAAAAGTTATCGATAACTTTTCTTTTAGAAAAGTAAGGTTATCGATCATTTTTCTTAAAAAAATGCAAAGTAAGGTTATCGATAACTTTTCTTAAAAAAAAAATAAAGTTATCAATAATTTTTATTTAAGAAAACTAAAGTTATCGGTAACTTTTCTTTAAGAAAAGTAAAGTTATCTATAACTTTTCTTTAAGAAAAGTTATGCTATGGATAACTTTTCCTTAAAAAATTAAAGTTACCGATTTCTTTAAGAAAATTAAAGTTATCGATAACGTTTCTTTAAGAAAATTAAAGTTAAGATAACTTTTATTTAAAAAAAGTAAAGTTATCGATAACTTTTCTTTAAGAAAATTAAAGTTATAGATAACCTTTCTTTGAGAAAATTAAAGTTATCGATAACTCTTCTTTAAGAAAATTAAAGTTATCGATAACTTTTATTCAAGAAGAGTAAACTTATTGATGATTTTTTTTTAAGAAAAGTTAAGTTATCGATAAGTATTCTTAAAGAAAAGTAAAGTTATCGATAAGCTTCCTTTAAGAAAAATAAAGTTATCGATAACTTTTCGTTAAGAAATGTAAAGTTGTTGATAACTTTTCTTTAAGAAAAGTTAGGTGATCGATAAGAAAAGTAAAGTTATCGATAACTTTTTTTTAAGAAATGTAAAGTAATCTATAGGTTTTTTTTTAAGAAAAGTAAAGTTATCGATAACTTTTCTTTAAGAAAAGCTGATCAGAGCACTTACGACGCAACTTCGGAGCCATGCAATGCAAACTGATGCAACATCGAAATCTCAGACATTTTAGGAAGACGCAAACTTTAAATTTTCAAAAAAGTAAATTTTTGTATTTTTTTCAATCAAAAAGTCTATTCGAGTACAATTTTTTTTTCAAAATACATTGACAAATAAATTTATTATTGAATTAAGAAATTATGAAAATTCAAATCCCAAAGAAAAAGATTTTTTCTTTATGAGTTCATAATTCATTCATCAAAATCGGGAAAAATTTGGATTCGGTATTAGCAAAACTCTAGGCAAAAAGTTAATTTTTTTCGAAGTCGAATATCTCATAAACTATAAGAGATAAACCATACGTGTATAAATGGATAACTCAGCTAACAGATTTCGTACATATGAAACTCTTTTATATGGGATCAAAAATCAAAAATGTGACTTCTGGACCGTTTTTAGTATTCAAAAAACCCGAGGTGACCTACTTTGAGGGCATATAGCTGCTAATAAGTCTAAAGACTTCAAATTCTAAACTTAGGCTTGAATACTCCTCCTCAATAGCCTTTCATGTTTTTTGTCTTTGCCTATTTTTTCAACCCCCGGTGCGACGTAAACCGGGGTATTGGTGTAAATTTCATTTTATTATTAACTTTTTTTGTTACTTTTGCTCAGTTTTTCTATGCATTTGCCTTTTACCATATAAAGGACTTTAATTAGCAGTACCAGAAGGAAACTGGTCTATAAACTAAATTACGGCCTTAATTTTAACCAAAAGAAAGTATTGTATAAAAAACACATAAAAGTAACCCATTTAGGCAATAAAGTTCTGAAAAATAACTCTTCTGGTTTTGGTACTTAATTTTATTATCGTTCGTTAACGTTTATTTTCTCACTTTGAATCACTTTTTTTACCTTTATTTCAAAATTTCTTTAATTCAACTGCTAAAAAAAAGGTATTTCACGGAATTTTATCTTGAATTGTTTGAAAAGTTTGAAATTCTATGTTCGTAAGGTGTTTGGGAAAACAAAGACAGAAAGTTTTCTTTTATTATTTCATGCTCCAGCAGCGAAAAGAAGAAGAAATACAGGTCGGCAGCCTCATTTATCAGAATAAACATGAAAAGACTTTAGCAAAAATGACTGACAAAGTCCTTGAAATTTTTTAAGCATTTCTAAATATTTACTTACATTTTAACAATTTGTTATCAAATTTAATTTCAAGTGAAAAGGTAAAGAATGAAGAATTTGCAAGAAGTATTGGATACCAAATGAATGAAAAATGTCACTTGGAATAGTTTATTTTACAAAAGTAACAAATTTATTTGGTTCACGTGTTTCTAAGGATCAAAAGTGGATTCACTTTGAAATAATCTTAGAAATTTAAGGGGCATTATTTATACAGTTTAAAAAAATGATTTAGGAATTAACATTTACATTTTAATTTATAAACCTCTTTATACATATTTATTAAATTAGAAACATTTTTTAGGAATTTTGTTTAAGATATGTATGCCCAAATATTTATGTATTAAAAAGGACATTTTTTCAGAATAAAAAATTTTTTACCCAACATGTCTAAATTTTTTATGATAAAATGAAATTGTCAAATTTTATTGATGTTGTCTATAAATAACAAGACGAGACAAACCTAAATAATATATTTTGTGATTCTTATGAAAAAAAAAAAAATAGATAACATAAGCCGGTTGATTATTGAAAGGGATTATTATGATCCTTAAATTTTGTAGATGCCTTAAGAACATGAAGAAGAGCAAAATAGAATAGAGTTATGTGCGATTTAACTTAGTTTTGAAAAGTTATGCACAATGGGATGGTTTAAATAGAATGGAAATAAGTCCGCAACTTCTAAGCCGTTGGACGGATTAAAAAAAATGTTTGTGGATATAGCAAGGGAGCTTAAGTTTTGAACTTGGAAGGCCTAGATTTTACCGGGGTGGCACAATCGGCCCCCAAATTAGGACACCTCAGACTCACAAATCACTTAAAACGAAATATAATTGTCATTTCCAACTCGATTTGAAAATCATACTATATAACAAATATATATGTTATATATGCTATATGTTATCTCTTACGGTTAAAAAGATATTCTATTTCAAAATTTTAAATTTTTGTCCCATACTGCGCTAATTTTATACTAATATCTGATCTATATATCGGGTGGTTAAATTTCAAGGGCCGATGTTGATTTTGAATAAAACACAAACTATTTAGGAAATTATTGTAATTTTATTTTATTATGATATACTGGTACTACTCAATTATGTATGGAACAAAATATCGACCACGGCGGCACACCTCCATCCGATGGTCCGAATTTTCGATGACCCTGAGACATAATGGAGGTTCTATGCCGTTAATGTGCCAAATTATCTCATCCTTTAGCTCTTGAATTGTTGCTGGCTTATCGACGTACACTTTTTCTTTCAAATAACCCCAAAGAAAAAAGTCCAACGGTGTCAAATCACATGATCTTGGCGGCCAATTGACATCGACATTACGTGAGATAACACGGACATTGAATTTGTTGCACAAAAGAGCCATTGTTTCGTTAGCTGCGTGGCAAGTGGCACCGTCCTGCTGAAACCACATATCGTCCACATCCATATCTTCCAATTCGGGTCATAAAAAATTCGTTATCATCTCACGATAGCGAACATCATTCACAGTAACTGCTTGACCGGCCTCATTTTGGAAAAAATACGGCCCGATGATGCCGCCAGCCCATAAACCGCACCAAACAGTCACTCTTTGTGGGTGCATTGGTTTTTCGATAATCACTCTTGGATTCTCATTCGCCCAAATGCGGCAATTCTGTTTATTGACGAATCAACTGAGGTGAAAATGTGCCTCATCGCTGAAGAAGATTTTCTTCGAAAATTGATCATCAACTGTTGCCATTTCTTGTCTCCATTCTGCCCATTCACGACGTTTGGAATGGTCAAAAGGCTTTAGTTCTTGAGCTAATTGCACCTTGTAAGCGTGTAAATGCAAGTCTTTAGGCATAACGTTCATCAACGACGAGCGTGAAAGGTGCAGTTGTTGGGCACGACGACGAGTTGAGGTGGACGGCTCTTCAGCCACACTATCGCGAACAGCAGCAATATTTTCTGCAGTACGAGCTGTACGAGCATGCTCTGGTATTCTCACATCTTTTACAGACCCGGTTTGCTTGAATTTTTCCACGATTTTTGTGATTGTACGCACATTTGGACGATCAAATTGACCAAAAATATTACGAAGTGCAAAAAAAGCAATACTAAAAAATAAAGTTTTAAACATGAAAGCTACGAGTAATAGTGTACAGTTTATTTTGTCGCTCACAGTATTTCGGTATGCTGAAATCAAGTTTGATGAGCTTCTAGATGACATACCGACATAACTTATATGTATAGGTATTAGATGTTAATATTGTTCTACGAAGTACACTATTAAATTGCAACATATAGTTCCAAATTATAGAGGGATAAGCCTCCTCTCAATTGCATATAAGACTTTATCGACCATACTGTGTGAAAGGCTAAAGCCCAAAGTAAACGAAATAATTGGGACATACCAATGTGGTTTTATACCAATCAATCAACCACTGACCAGATCTTTACTCTACGTCAAATCCTAGAGAAGACCCAGGAGAAACAAATCGACACGTAACATCTCTTTGTTGACTACAAAGCTGCTTTTGACAGCCCGATACGGAAGAAGGTGTTTGAAGCAATCTCTGAGTTCGGCATCCCTATCAGAGTCCTTCATAACTAAACGGGGATTCAGGCAAGGTGACAGTTTATCTTGTGACCTCTTCAATATTGTGTTAGAGAAAATCTTGCGAGATGCAGCGGTTAATACAACAGGAACAATTTTCAATAGAAAACATATGCTACTCGCGTTTGCCGATGACATTGATATTATAGGACGCACTCTACGCGAGGTAACTGCCGCCTTTTCCAATATCGAGAAGGAATCAAACAAAATGGGTCTAGCTGTAAATGAATCAAAAATAAAACTGATGGTTTCTACAGGCAGACAGACCACTAGAATCAGATCACATGTGTCCGTTGAGAACTATAGCTTCGAGGTTGTAAAAAAAATTGTATACCTTGGTACCGCTGTGAACATCAACAACGATATAAGCTTCGAAATCAAACGTAGAATCATACTTGCCAATCGATGCTATTTTGGACTAAGCAAACTGCTAAGAAATAAACTCCTCTCTGTAAGAACTAAAATCACGCTCTATAAAACGCTCATAATACCCGTGTTATTGTATGGAGCTGAATCATGGGCACTTGCACAGACAGATGAAGCTATCTTTGGAGTATTTGAGAGGAAAATTCTACGAAGAATCTTTGGTCCAGTCTGCTTCAATAATGAGTTATACGCTGACATAGACATAGTAAAACGCATTAAGCAACAGCGTCTACGTTGGCTAGGACATGTTGTGCGAATGGATGAAAATACTCCGGCAAGAAAAGTCTTCGGGCGTCCAAAACTTAGATGGACAGACCAAGTAGAAGAAAATCTTTTAAAACTTGGTATACGAAATTGGAGAATATGTGCACAAGATAGAGGTGCTTGGAATTCTAAAATATGCTCGGCCTTTGACCTAAACAGGTTGTAATTACAGGCCATTTAAGTAAGTAAGTAAGTATTTAATGCAACACACTATCGAATTTCATCAAAATCGGTAGATCAATAACCGAGATATCGCCAAAGCAAAGAATATCGATGTACACAAATTGACAAATTAAAAAAAAAAATTATTAAAACAGTATTTAAAAAAAAAATAATAATAATATATCAGATTTTAGAAATTACTCCAATGCAACATGCTATTAAATTTTATCAAAATCGGTATATAAACACCAGTAATATCGCCAAAATTCAAAATTCGATGGGAATAACATTTTTTTTTTTTAAAATTGCATTAAAAAAAAATTTAAATTCGTCATCGAAGTTTAGTATTTTAGCGAATTTTCGGGTGTTTATGGACCGATTTTAATGAAATTCAATAACGTGCTGCGGAGATTTCCTAAAATCTGGTGTATAATTCGTCTGGGTATACCCACCAGGAGCTCCACAAGCTTGCTTTCAACAGACAGACGGACAGACAGATGGATATGGCTAAGTCGATTCTCCTGTCGATTCTGAGTCGATCGGTATAATTTTTATGGGGTCTTTCACCTATTGGTGAAGGGTATAAAAAGGGGATATAATATATATGTGAATTATAGCCAAATTTTCTTCTGGAGGTGAGGCCTTAAGTTTTCTTGATTTTTTAAGATAGTTATTAGTTATTTCTTGCAGTTTCTATCATCTTTCGCGGTATAATTCTTTTGGCAATCTTGCGAAATAAATTTATTTACTAATTCTTTTCCTTCGTTATCTGTAAGACAAGTCCACTGCAAAAAAAATTTTCATCCACTTCCATTTAATCTTCAGCTTGAAACAATGCTTGTAGTTCGTTCTCGTAGTTGATACCAACATCAGCGAAAGAATAATCATCATTCTCTTCGTTTTCATAGAAATATGTTTCAAAAACCTCGCTAAATTCTACATCGACAGTCATTATTTACAAGTGAATATTTTTGTAAAGCAGTTGCAATTTGTCTGTTTTAACATACTGGAGAGAAAATTCTAAATTTGTAATATTTGCTGAAGAAAATTTTCAAAAATTTGAAAAAAGATTTTTGAAACCGACCTGAGAAAAATGTACCATTTTCCAACATGAAAAAAAAACTAAGCAAATTAAATGATAAATCATGTCTAAATGATAAATCATGTCTAAATGATAAATCATGTCTAACTTTGGAATTTCTTTATTTACAACATATAATTTTTGTTGCATATCCTTAGGCGCGTTTTCAAAGACATCAATTTTCGTGGGAAAACTGCAATAACTTTTGAACTAACTCATTGATTTTAGTCTTTCACGATTTGAAATAAAGCTGTATTAGTTCTCTTAAATATTCTATTATTTTGTTCTTGTAAAAATTATTTATTTTTGGTCTAAATTTCGCAAATGAAAAAATAACCCATTTTTTTCCATACAAATGGGCTCTTATTTTTTCTAAAAAAAGTTTTTGAGATTTTGGCTTTTCTCTAAAAACGTTATAACTACATTAAAAATATCCTTTCATGTTGTTAGTTTTCTTTTCAACTTATCAAACATTTTCAACCCTTTGAACTATTTTTATTAACTAAATTAATAATTGTTGAGAGACCATTTAAAACCCACTACAAGTTAATCGAAAAAGTTTTTACAAAACAAAAAATTTCCATCTCAAAGTAATTTTGTAAACAGACATTTTGCCAACAATGAGCTACTTTTTTTTTCTTTGTAATATACTCGACTATAGTAAAGCTGTTGAAAAAATAAACGAGTTAGGATCCATTATTTATCTTAAATATTCATTTAGAATTTAAAATATTTCAATGGGAAATAAATGAGGGAACAAATGGAAGACATTTAAAGAGATTTTCACGAGCATATACTTATGTATGTATGTATGTATGTAGGGGCACAACTAACACCAAGTCACAACTTTGTGGTAGTACTATTCTCATAGATAAGGTTTAAAATGCTGATATAAAAGTAAAGATACATTTTCGTAATAAAAATGGGGGAAAATTCTATGATATTTTAACTCTAAGAGAATTTGCTTCGTTGGTATTTATAAGTAGAATCTTAAAATTTAAATGTTTGTGTGATTTTAGAGCAAAGTGCAAAGTTGAGAAAAGTAATTTAATATCTGTGTTAGTGGCTTTTTGGCACATTTAAATAAAAAGCAAATGAGCCACAATCAGACTATTAAAATAAGAAACCGAAACTGGAAAAAAGTTTGGAATAATAAAGCTACACAAAGCAAACATCCACGTAAATTAACTTTTTCTCTGTTAAAATACACGTGTAAAACTTAGGTAACATTGGGAAAATGTTTCAATGAATAGGAAAATAACTCCTAATATGTTCATTTGATAGAGTATAAAAATAAACCCATAAAAATTATTATATGACCAAATATTTACCCAATCTGACTTAAGCTTATCTCTTTGTTAGAAACTTTTAAAAGGACTTTTTAAAGTAAAAATATTTATTTAAATTAGCAATTCTTGTCTCATGTACTTACACATCTTTGGGGATATTATGTTTTGTGTTTTTTCTGTTCAAATTTATAATCTTCTTAAAAAATTGTATTTGTTAAATACAATTTTAAGTTCTATAACCAAAATTATAAATACATTTTTAAAAATGTTATGACAACCATTAGCAGCTTGTTCTGGGTATTACTTAAATAGCTTAAAAAAATAGCATTAGATACTTGTTACCAAGTTTTTAATTTAATATAAAATTTAAATCGATATTTATAATTTATATAAGTTTGTCATATAAATTAATGCTCCAAGGAATTTTTAGACCAACTGAAAGTAGTCTATTTGTAGACCAAAATACTGTAACAGGGTTAGTCCAACTGAGCCGATCATATGGTCATAAGTGAAAAGGTAAATGAGTTTTCAGTGTCAACATAATTCTCGTTTTCAATTTCGCTTAAGTGTTCAGGTTAATAGATGATCTTAACTATTGACACTCAACGGTGGCTAACACAATGTGCAGACGAATTCTGTAGCGGCACAGAAAATGCGGCATTTCACACTGCTATGTTCTTACTTAGCCTTAGGTCAAAGACCGATCATATTTTAGAATTCCATGTGCTTCGATCTTATGAGCATATTCTCCAATTTCGTAGTCCAAGCTTTGACAAATTTTCTTTTACTTTGTCTTTCCATCGATGCTAAGGGCGTGCTCTCCTACGAGTTCCTTCAGGATCGTTTTCGAATACTTTTCGTGCTTAATTATTTTCATCTATTCGCACAACATGTCTCAGCTAATGCAGCCGCTGCTGTTTGATGCGATATTCTACAATTTGCACATACAGTTTTGTCTCCTTTTTTGTACACTGAATAAAGGACACTGAGATTCCAATCGTCTGACATGCGTTCTTCTAACCATATAGTCTCTATAAGTTGGGACATACGCCTTATCAATTCATCACCTCCGGCCTTAAAAAAGCTCTGCTTTTTTATTTTTTAGTCGAGCTATTGCATTTCTAACATCATTTTACAATAGTTTGGTAGTGAACAAATAACATAGTCATCATTGATTTGTTCAGGCGTGTCATCTTGGTCGCTTTCATTTGATACCAACAATTTGCAAATGCTCATTTTATGAAGACTCTTTTATATCTCAATTTCCTCGAACACACATCTCTCCATTTCTCTATTTTTTCTTCAGAATAGGCGTTCCTCTTTCCTCCTTCTCTCTCGATATCTTTCTAAAGTTCGACGAGTGACTACTGACTGCAGAGTTGCCCTGTAGGCTGCAACTTTTGCAGCAGTAGCATCGCGACACTCCTCGTCATACCAAAATAATGACGAGGAGTTTATATTTAAGAACCCTAATACAGATATTGCAGCAGTTTTCACGGAATTGGAATTATGTTGCCATAGAGTGCTTTTGTCGTTGGAAGTAGAAATTGAGCTGTTCGTTGGGAGTAATCAGTGGCAATTTGATGGAGTGATGTAAAATTTTCTTTGCTCTTCCATCTGTATGTTCCGCAACACACTCCCACGTGTTCTCACCTCATATCTTATATTGGCTCCCCGAATTGTTTCCACATCCAATAAATTTAATAAGTTTCTTCGGTCAATTACAACAGGGTCTATTTGATTTTTTGTTATTTGATCGGGAGACACTCATGTAGCTTTGTGTATTTCATGGTGCTGAAACCTAGAGCTACTCACTACCTGTGGGAGCGTGAGCTCAAATTAAACTCAGAAAAATGTATTTTGCTTTGATACATATTGTCGCTAATCTTTCCTTACCTGGGGTAGACCTGGAGATATGTTTCGCACTCGTTTGCTCCACGATCAAATTTATGTCTACACTCATGAAAGCTATAATACAGGTCACCTTTCGATGTCTTGGTGAAGACGTGGCCATTTCATCTAACCTCCTGGACAGCAGGTAAAGTGTATTTATATTCCTCGAAAGGATCCATCAACTGAATGAGAACACCTTTTCTGTAAAGATTTCGGATGTTTCAAGTGCTGCTTCTTGGATCATGGTCCTTTTTTCCAACATTAGGGGAGAGGGCGGGGCTTTTTAATTCTTCATTTTTGCTTTTTCATATTAAGTAATTTTTTTCCACGAGTGTTAATAGGTCGACGTTCTAACACATATTTTTATCGTTCTTATGTTTGGCTCGCTACTTTAACATAGTTTCCCAGATGATATCACTAGGAGGTTAGTGTCCACAGTTGAGTAAATGAGTCAACTTAATTCTCGTTTTCAATTTCATTTAAGTGTTCAGTAAAATAGATCATCTTAACTACTGACATTCGACAGTGTTTGAGACGGGGTGCTAACGAAGTCCTTAGCGGGTCACATAGTTTTCAGTATTAACTTAAGATTATTAATTGGATATTTTTATATCCTTCACCACCATAGGTGGAAAGGGTATTATAAGTTTATGCTGATGTATGTAACGCATAGAAATATTTGTCTTAAACCCACCTCTTAGAATACCAATAGGCTTAGAATTACTTTCTGAGTCGATTTCGTCAACGGAAATGGCGATGGATAGGCCATACCAACATTGCTCGACAAGCGCTTCGTTGGAATCCACAAGAAAGCGGCCGTCGTGTTGGTGCACCTGCTAGAACGTGGAGAAGGTCAATAGATGCGGAGTTACAAGCAGCAAACGATTCATGGAATGATGTATGCCTAACATCTCGCAATAGAGTTCGATATAAAAGGATGGTTGAGGCCCTATGCTCCACTGGGGGTCAAGGATAACAGAAGAAGAGAAGTCCGTCCATTCTTCTGGCTGGCTGGACCTCCATGTAAACCATGTAATCAAAAAAGTACAGGTCGCAATTCTAAAGATAATTTGATGAAATTTTGGTACATATCATTTTTTTGAAAGTGGGACCATGGCTACTGAAATTCTTCAAAATCGGTCTATTATTTATGGTACCTCCCATAAGTCGCAATTCCCGGAATTGATATTTTGGCAACAAATATTAATATTTTTTTTTATAAAATTTAAAACAAATACTACTTATGTATACTTAATCACTGTTCCAAATTTTGTTAAAATCGGTCCACATTTGACCATAGCTCCCATACAAACTCTTCTGTCAAAACGCACTAAATGAGACAAAAATCACTAAAACGCTCGTAAATCTGAAGATAATGAGAACTTTTGGTAATCAAAGTTTTTTGATAATCGGTCCAAATGACGGAAACAGCTTAAATATATAAGTTTTGAGAAAATGTTTGTATAATGGCAAAATTTAGCAAATATTTATCATTATACAGGAAAAAGAACACCTTTGACCACAGTGGTGAAGGGCATCGAATGGTCGGGCTTGACCGATTATAGCACTTTCTTACTTGTTTTGCTTAGATTTTAATTTGTATACAAAAATATAGTTAAGGCAAATTCTACTTAAAATTTGTCGCTTCCCAGGAAGAAAAAAGGTTTATTCTCAAATTGAGGATGATTTAAAAATAAATCTTTTTTCAAAGGTCAAACGTTTGATACTGATTTGATACTGATTTGAGAATAATAGCGTTATTTATTTATTCTCAAATTGAGAAATGCCTTTATTCTCAAATCATTATCAAACCTCATTCTCAAAGGTTTTTCAAATGTGGATATCATCTACATATGGAACATAAAAAAAATTGCGTTGTATGTTTGATATTTTGGGTTTATTTATTTTGTTTTTGAAAATGGTGCATCATATTTGAATTCTTTTGTTAAAATAATATTTTTTATTGTTAGGTAAAAAAAATTTAAGAAACAAAGAAAATTTACTTATTTATATGAATATAATTGAATTTTTAGTCTTGACTTTTTTTAAGCAAGGTTTTCTGGTCAAATATGGATCAATTTTAAAAAATCCGAAACAAATAACGAATTTCTTTGAAATGCAATGCCAATCCATTAAAATATCTTAAATATAAATTTTTTTTAAGGTTTGAAAAAACATTAAAATATGGTTTGATATCAAATTTATATAACACCATTTTTCAAATTATTATTATTTTTCAAATTATCTTAGGGTTTGATAATGATTTGAGAATAACATTTATTCTCAATTTGAGAAAATATCATTTTTCAAACGTTTATTCTCAAATGAACCCTCATTTAAAAATTAATGTGAATCTCAAACATCTGTTCAGGTTTGAAGAAAGGTTGAAAAAAACGTTTGATATCAAATGTAAAAGTCATTATATTTCAAACTTTTGACATTGTTCTTACTGGGTTATATGAACTTTTCCAAACAAAATTTCTTGATTAAATTTTCTATAGAACATTTTTGGGAATGATAAATAAGCCTTTTTTAATAAAACTAAGCTTTTCTAATAAAATTCTCGATAAAGGAAAAGCATAAAGGTTTTTACAACATTAGAATTTTCCTTTGGGTATTTCCTGTGAGTATTCAAGTTTTTCAGTAAAAAATATTAAAGGCCAAGAATTTTTTTATATTGAAAAAGGGCAAAATAGCTGAGGTCTTAAGTTATTTATATTTAATTAAATATAATAAAATTTCCAGAGTTTTACAACACAAAAGATGGTATTGAAATGACTTTAAATATTAAACCAAATAAAGGGTTTAATACTTTAAAACAAATAACTAATTAGCTTCTTTAAAGTCAGTTAATATTTAAATTAACTCAAAACGAAACTCAGAATTTTGACATTTAAATAACAAAAGATTTATTCACGTGTCATAATGAAAAACAAAATACTCTCCATGGGACGGGTATTTATTATTGAAGTCATGAATATTTATTTAATTATAATTATTGATGAAAACACAACTCAAATGTGTTTATGTTAATTTGATTAGTTTCACTTATTTCGAAAATTATTGATGCATATTCTAGAATATTTATGATATTTGCGTGATATTAAAATACTAATAAAAATTTTGATTTTGTTTTTCTTTCTGTCTCTGTTTTCTTGCAGCTGGTGGGTGGCCAGGGGCATGAATTTCATTTTAAGCATCGGACTTTGCCGCATGCTCGCTCGAGGAGAAGTATACCACACACACGTCTGCTAAAAAGTCATCCAATGGTAAGTAAACACACACACGTATTCATTTAGATTAATAAAAAAAAAAACTGAAATAATGGTTAAAAGATTCTGGCCATTTGTGGTTCTGTGCAGAGAAATGATCATTGAATTTCAATAACTTTAATAATATTTTATTGTATTGAATGTGTATTTAAGAATAAGGTCAAGTATAAAATCATTTATGAAATATTTTGAAAAATGTGGAGAAGAATTTATTTAATTTAGATATTTAAGAAAAGTTTTAAGATTAAAGTACATTTTATTAACTGAAATAATAATTTGTATATTTTTATGATGACTCTTATTTCACTTAAGGATATTAGATACTTATTATAATATTCATAGTGTAGCCTAATTATATTAACAAAAAGTTTATTTATTAATATTCAATTAGATAAAATACATGATTTACTTAATTTATTCCAAATAAATTGATAAAGTTCATTACCTTCTCCATTCGCTCATCTTAAAAGTAAAACAAAAATATAAAGATTTTATAAGCTTTATTCCGACATTTTAGACTTAGTTTCTTCTTACTACCTACGTAATTACAATACGAGTATTAGATTTAATTAATTCCATTGGATATGATGCTTCAGTATTTTCGATTAATTTTAGGTAGTTTTTTGGATGATTTTTTTTATTTTATTAAATAAATATTAAACAAGTAAAAGTGCCGTACATATTTGGCTATGAGAATATTACCTACTCACTAACATTTGATCCCGCTAAAGGTATGTTAGTTCGAGTTGGGCTAAGGTTCGTGTCATAAATAACACTTTGATACATTAAAAGAAAAAAACTCGGAAACGACTTAGCTTTGGTTGCAGGCCTTATTTTATAATTGAATCTTTCTAAAACGAAAATAGCAATAAGTAATCAAATCTTAATCTAACAGTACCTGATAGACCGAGCCTTGCTCGGAGCTTTATGATAAGCATTTTGAGGAAAATTTTAAAGTTTTTATATATTTTATATTATAAAGTGCTAAAATAAATATAGAGGAAAGACATTGTAGAAATATTCAGTTAATCTTGAATTATTTGATTTATTTTGTCCGACCAACACATAGTTTGCATAGTTTACAGTTTAACTCATTTTGAATAATTTTGGAAATTATTCATATCAACAGAAACCTCTGTCGACTCATGCGCAACAACTTTGCTAAAGATTATAGTCTGATCAAATGCACAGTTTGCGATTTAATTCATTTTGAGTAGTTTTCTGTGGCGCCACCTGTCGGACTTTGCTTATTCCAATTCATAAACCTTCTTCGGCGTATCAGTAACAACTTTGCTGAAGATTATGGCATGATTAAATGTACAGCATACGATTAAATTGACTTTGAGTAAATTTCAGTAGCGCCACCTGTCGAAATTTCTTCATACCAACTAAGAAACCTTCGTCGGCTTATGTGCAACAACTTTGCTAAAGATCATAGCATGGTCAAATGTACAGTTTACGATTTAATTAATTTTTAGTAATTTTCAGTGGCGCCATCTGTCGGAAATTAGTCTTATCAACTTTAAATCCTTCGCCGGCTTATCCGCAACATCTTCGCTAAAGAGCATAACACAATCAAATTCACAGTTTACTATTCTATAAAGAACATACATACAGACAAACATTCATTTGTTTAAAATAATACTAATTTTTCCCCCTTTTTATTCCCTAATTTCTAAAAGTTCCATATGTATATTTGGTACTTTTTTGGTGCCAATTGAATTCGGTACATTTTTTTAAAACGCATTTAACATAATGTATAATGTTCCTATTCATATTACTTTGGAGATGTTAAGTTATCATTTTATCCCTTTTTTACCCATTTTGGCTCCAAAATCAAAAAAGTACCAAATACGTGTTTCATGTTTTTTTTACATCTATTGATTGCAGTACCAAGTTTCTTTCTATATTCTTTAGTTTAAAATATAAGAGTGGGTTAAAAAGGTGCCAAAAAAACTATTTTCACCCTTTTTTACCCCCTATCGGACATAGTTTCAAAAAAGTACCAAACACCTGTCCGCTTATTTTCAAAGCTGTTT
Source organism: Stomorhina lunata (assembly GCA_933228675.1). Classification (NCBI taxonomy): domain Eukaryota; kingdom Metazoa; phylum Arthropoda; class Insecta; order Diptera; family Rhiniidae; genus Stomorhina; species Stomorhina lunata. The sequence goes on along the minus strand of OW121740.1, from coordinate 94,654,957 downwards.
AAAACGTAATTTTAATTTTGTTTCTATACCTATTACTTTAGGAGACATAGCGTTTTCGATTTTTTCCCCTTTTTACCCGTTTTTACCCTCTTAGAGGTAAAAGTTCCAAAAGTCCCTTCTTCTTCGACCTATACATCAAAAAAGATACCCACTGTCCAAATTTTATCAAAATCGTTAGAGCCGTTTTCGAGATAGCCATTCTATATATATATATATATATATATATATATATATATATATATATATATATATATATATATATATATATATATATATATATATATATATATATATATATATGTATATACAATTATTGCTCGTTTAAGAATATAAGATAATACAACATTGAGGTTGCCAGAGCAACTCTATTTTAAATTTATTCGAATTAGAATAAAATTAATAAGTGGCCAGGTCCAAGGTATTCTTCTTAATCGTTGGTGACCTTCAAATTGCAAAAGCTGCCGTGCAAGATGATTTGGGTGAACATGCAGCTTGGAAATATATTTAGTGCAGAACCTTCTAATCTCTTCTTGGACAAGGAGAGCATTCAAATCTAAGTGCTTATGAACCAAGGAGCGCAAGTTATTAAACGAGCTTGGATTGTCTTCTCTTTTATTTAGCAATGTTCGAGGTCGAAGCCGTTCCCCATAGTTGAATACCATATGTCCATATTGGTTTAATTACACTGCTCTGCAGCCAAATCCTCCTTTTAATAAAACTATGTGGACTACATGGATTTTGATGCGCTAAACTCAGATCCGTTGTCGGTTTTTTTCCATCAGATCTGTATTTTTTTATGGGCGTGGCAAATTTTTCCCCTTAAATTAGTCAGGTACGGAGATCTATTTCGTCCTAACTCGAGAACGACTCATCCGATTTTCAAAATTAAAACACTTGAAGATGCATAACAAAATTGCATTTATTTTAGTCTAACATAATTTTTCTGTATCTCTTATCGTTTTGGAGTTATTTATTTTTTTTTTCGTGCAAAATTCGTAATTTTTTTCAGGTTAAAAACGTAATTAAGAAAAAGATCAAGTAAAATTTTAACATTTTAAACATTTTTCTAAGAGCTACATATCTTAAGAATAACATAAGCTATAAATCATAAAAATCGGTTTAAAAATGTGAATTTTATTACCAATTTACCGACTACCAATTTACCAATTTTTATAAAAAATACGGTTGTATTTTAGCTTCATTACCTAATGAAATTTTATGGTCATATGTAAGGTTGGTTGCATTGCAATATTGGGTATCTACGGTAAATTGGTAATAAAATTCACATTTTTAAACCTATTTTTATGGTTTATAGCTTATTTTATTCTTAAGATATGTAGCTCTTAGAAAAATGTTTAAAATGCTATGTGTTTTAATTTTGAAAATCGGATGACTCGTTCTCGAGTTAGGACGAAATAGGTCTCCGCACCTGACTAATTTAAGGGGAAAAATTTGCCACGTCCATAAAAAAAAATCTAGATCTGATGGAAAAAAACCGACAACGGATCTGAGTTTAGCGCATCAAGATCCATATAGTCCGCATAGTTTTATTAAAAGGAAAGACAAAAAATGAATTTTTGCAGAGCAGTGTTATTGTTATGTACAAAAGATCCTTGTAATACAACTACAGAGCAGATTGTCGGCCAATAAGCCAGTTTAGTTCAGCGGATTACAGTTTTATCTTAGTTATTATAGGACCATGTTTGCGACGATCTAAATGTATGCCAAGATACTTAGCGTGAGAACTCACGGGGATGGTCAATTTATTTATATTGATTGCAGGTCAGTTGTCTATTCTTAGAGTAAACGTTACGTGAGTACACTTGCTCAGATTAACTTTAATTTTCCATATATTTAGAAATTTGGGAATCATAACGATAGTGTTATAAATATACATACATTAGAATTGTTACAGCCGAATCGGGTAGGTGGATAATCATTGACGAAGAAAGAACATTGAATATTTGATACAGAGTTTGTTTCGTTTGGTGTGAAAACTTTTTCTAGGCGATTAGCAAAAGCATTAACCTTTTCCGATGGATCTCTTACCCAAGTATCGTTTTCGAGCCTGATTGGAGACTCATATGCAATTGGATGTCGTATGTTTTTAACAGCCCTTCATAGATTGAAATTTTTTTCCTAAGTGAAATCTTAGTTTTTTAAGTACTTATCAAGAGATTTTTGTTCATTGATCCTCAATGCGGAATGCAGTTTTCTTTGACATTGGTTCAAACGCCTTTTTAAGGCAGGACATCGACATTCTTACCACCATCTCCTTAGCCTTCTTTTTTTATTTACTAGACTTTGAATATCTTCTGGTATGTTCTGGCTAGCCTTTTTCTTCTGTTTAAAAATTGGAGTTGCTATACAGATTCGATTTCAGTTTGATTCCTGAGAGAAATATTGAACTCACATACATTTTATATTTTAACCAGTTTTTATTTCTGTTTGGATGCAAATGTTTTTCTTCTTGAACTATATGAGATTACCATAAAATGTTATAATAGATGGCGAATGATCGGATGATATGTCTAGTGATGAGCAGACGGATAAGTTGGTTCTTTTTATACCTCATATAACGCCAAAATCTATCAAATCGGGAATCTTATTTAAGTCTGTGGGCCAATACGTTGGGTGACTTCCTGATACGGCGTCCAACTTGTGTGAAGAGATAGCAGCGTGAGCCCCAAAATGCGTGCTTCGTGTTAAAATCACCAGCCACTATAAATTTAGAGCCAAGCGTATCAAAAAAATCAAGGAATTGATCTTTTTTAATATTATATCTTGGCGGGCAATATATGGAAGACAAAGTCATTTTATAATCCAAAAGTTTAACAGATGTTGCCTGAATATATTCCTTTTCGTAATGAGGCAAATGGAAAATTCCTTATTTTATTATTTATTAGAACAGCTGTACCACCGCATGCTCTTCCACTTTGATGTTTTGTATATGTTATATTTACTCTGAAGCAATTTTTTTTTAGAATAAAATGGGTTTGAAATACCGGTAATACAGGTATCATGCAGGAAATGTTCAACTTTTTTTTGTGTTGACTAAGGCCGTTTGCGTTCCAAACTTATTCATGTTTTCAATAAATTTCTCATTTAGCTTTGAGATTCTTTAGTTTGAATTGAGGGTCCCTATTTAACCATATGAGCATAGGAGAAACCATTTGGAGGTGGGGGAGCAGTAGGTTTTCGCGATTAGGGTGCCTGTTGCCTGCGACGCAAAAATACAGGACAACCACGGTAGTTGGCAGTGTGATTTTGTCAAATCGTGCTAACAAATTTCAGAAATACGTTCTAGTTTAAGAGTTATATGCAAAAAACCGATTTTAACGAATTCATCTACTTATCGACCCATAGCTCAGCGAAATTTTTGATAAAAAATTACCTAATTTCTTAAAACATAAGCCCTATGCATAAAGCTTGTGAAAGCTTGATCCCTTGACTTTCCAAAACTGTTTAAGATTTTAAAATCGCTCTGCAAATTTTAGAGTTTGTGGTACTAAAATACTAAGACCTATCCAAGAACAGTTTTTTGAGACTATCTCGAAATTTGCAATTTGGTTTTTGTATGTCCTCACCTATGGCTATAAGCTCCACTAGGTCGCTTTCCAGGTTTTTACAAAAGTTGCTCATTTGTAACACCGTATAATTAATTTTTTTTTCTCACCGTTTCACCAACTGTTAAATGTCAGTAGTAAGGATAACGCTACGTAACAGTATTTTGACCAAAAGAATCTGATACCCAATTTTGTATAAAATTGTCTGCTGAATCCGAATTTAAAGCACAATGGCAAATAAAAAATCGTTGAAAGCCTTCGATCATATTCTGCAGGATATCAGAGTAACAGAGAAGATCCAAACACGAAGTGCTTTGTATTTCCGCCAGATTTTTGTAAGATGGCGCAATCTGTTGTGTAGCAAGTTAATTGTGGGTTTCCCAATATTAAAATAACTTTAAAAATACGCAATGGTTATGTGAACAGGCATTACTTGATCCCAAAAATATTGAATATTGACACAGCAATAAGTAAAATTCTTATATTATCAATCCGGGCAACGCCGGGTCTAATTAGCTAGTATACATAAGTATATAAGTTTTGTTTGCACATTAGGAGGGAAACTGAAAAAAATATTTTGGCAATTTATACTATTTCAGTATGAGTTTATACAAGAGAATATTTAAAATAAAACAAAAATATATGTATGTATATAAAACAGCAAGACATGTAAATAAAAGCAACAAAAATTTCCACACAAATACATACATATTTAGTAAGAATACATAAAAGATCAATTTAATTGAACAGACTAGACTTTTGTACATAAATAAAGAAGAAAAGACCCCTAGGGCAAGGAAAAAAATATTATATGTAAATTTAAAAATATTTAATTTAATGAAATAAATCATTATAATTCAAATATTTAAAGACATAATTTTTATGCATAAACATTTATCAAATTAGTTTAAATATTTTCACATTTTATCCTTTTAAAATTTCAGATTCATACAGCCGTACAACAACCGGGCTTTAAACGAGTGAAACGTGGTTTACGTCCCGCAGTTCATGCGATTCATGGTCTTAAGTTTGATGCCACCTACAATACTCAGTCCAGTATGGAAAGTACTGAACCCACGGATCCGTATTTTCCCATGCAGTGGTATTTAAAGAATACTGGCCAGAATGGTGGCAAAGCTAGATTGGACTTGAATGTTCAAGCTGCCTGGGATCAGGGTATAACGGGTAAAAATGTTACCACTGCTATTATGGATGATGGTGAGTTTTTGGAAGTTTTTGAAAATATTGAGATATATAATTTTTTGTTCATTATTTGTTTTTAGGTGTGGACTACATGCATCCTGATTTGAAATTCAATTATGTAAGTAATTACAGTCGGATAAAGGAAAAGAAAAATTTAGTAGTTTAATGATGCATTGCAGAAGAAATTGTTCTGTTTATTAAAATGTAGAAGTTATTAAAGTCCAGACAGTCGACTTCTAAAACTCGTTTTACCAGGTTATAGAAACTCATAATGAACAACTCTCCCCAGCGTTATCATTTACACAACATTTTCATTTTTGATAACAAAGATCTTTTGATCCATATTTGATTGACCATAATAATTTGCTTTTGTTAGGGTTCATTTAATTTTGACTGTATTTTCTTACGGGACCTACATAAGCATTTAGCTTATATATTTGAGTATCTAGGAATGATCGTACTGCATATGTGCCGGTCTTTTGAATTTTTTTGGTTTCATATTTTTTTAGTGGTATCAGACTAGAGCGATGTCCATCTTTTGCCTTAAAATAATCTCACAGAAAATGAGAAAATCACTTCTTTACATATTACCCATTATCGTCTTCACAAACCATTGGCTCGGCGATGTCACTCATACGACTCAAAAAGCGACAACTTTGAGTTGTTTTGTGTAGTGATCGATAAACCTGATTACTACACCATTTTTGACTCTTTTTCGTTGTTTGACCTTCATACCTCTTTACTACTAGCTATGAAGCAAATGCGATTCATATACGAAAAAACTTTTTGGACTGAGGTTAAAGATTCCTTTAGGCATTTCCATTAGAAACTTTGGAGCTTGACAATAATGTCAAAGAAATGGGAATACATTTTGATTTATCCAAAAAAAAAGATGATACCTCTTCAAAGTTTATTAAAGCATGATCATTAGGGGCTGTTCACATATTACGTAACGCTCTTAGGGGCGAGGGGGTTTTGACTGGGGGAACAGGGTTAAAAGTCTGCGGAAATAGCATTACGAATAATGTGATCAGCCCTTACTAACCTGGTTGCCTAGGTTAAGGTCTTGGCTAAATTAGTTGAAAGTAGATTAGTGGATCTCAAGATAAGTCACTCTACCGGGCAGATGATTTTTTAAGTCTATATGAATTTCGCAGAAGCAGGGGCCAAATTACCGCATTCGATATCGATCGAAAACTCTGACTTTTAAGCAAATATTGTGAAGTATACTTTAGGGATGTTCAAAGTTACTTCGATGGAAACCCTTTATTGAAATTTGGTATCCATTTTGATTCGTTTTTAAAAACATATATTTCAATAAAAACTCTTTTATTATTGGTCATCTTTTGACAAATAACTACAAAAAAAAAGTAAAGTAAACTGTGCATCTTTTAAATAATTTCGATTATCCTTAAAGTATGCTATACAAATGTTTTGAAAATATCTTAGATTTCGATCGATATCGAATGCGGTAATTAGGGCCCAGTTCTTCAGGGGAGTTGTTAGCCTTTATATAGGGAAATCGTACCATTATATTTATCATCTAATTATGTGAAGCTAATGTTTTTGCTTAAGATGGTTCTAAATAGAATGTGGCATGGTGCACTTTTATCAAAGCACGGCAAAGGTTAAAATTTTGCTATATTTTACTATATATTGATTTACAACAATTCGTCGTCACAAATTGTTGTAAAATTTTATAACTGACCCAAGTGAAGACTGAAGGAAACCCCCAAAATTGTTTTACAGCTTAAGTGATGACAAGAGATTCAATAAAAATAATCACTAAAATAAACATTTGATTTTCGAAAAAAAATTTGGATCATTTTAGTCCCCATGTCTGTTAAGGGTTAAATAAAATATTTTTAATAAAACAATATAACCATTCTTAAAAATAACTATTTTTTATTAATTTTTGATAACATTTCGTATTTTTGCCACTAAAATGACCTTTGACCCCTATGAAAAAAGCGGTAAGCTCACACAATATCAAAGAAAGTTTTAGTGGACATTCCTCAATGACTGGGCAATAAAATTCAGTATTAACTTTATCAAAAGAAAACTTAGATATTTCACTTTTTCGCGAAATTTTACGATTTTAAGTCGCAGGTGCGGCGAAACCATATAAAATATTAAAGTGAACTCAAAGTGAATTTTTTCATGATTTTTTTCATTCGATGAAAAAAAATTGATAGAAAATATTCAAATTTTATTTCTATATTTGTCCTGGTTTCATTCATCATAATGTTCTTGCATATATTAGGAAACTCCAAAATCCTTGCGCATGATTACCCCTTGCAGTAGTATATTCTGTAATATTGTTTCTTTCCATGCTTAAAACATCGTGAGTGCTAAGTCGGTGGGTGATGGGTCCGAAGACACAAGCCACGTTTGTATAGCGAGCCGCTCGATCCGAGACTGAGGCCCGCTTGCAGCCGCAACGAACATGTTGAACAGACGCTGCATTTTCGTACTTTACGAAGTACAATTATCTTAGACCCTTAGACTGTATACGTTGGAATGGTTCTAAGATAACTCCCTTTTATATTAGCCCTGACCTGAAGATTTGTACTGGTATAAAAAGTCTTTAGGACGTTTAAATAACAATAAATTCAATTATTGTTGCAAATTTTATGTTGAAATGGTTTTGCGAGTCAAATAAACCACCAATAATTCCTTTTATACTATTAGGTTTAACTTCGATTTTCGATTTTCATCTGCAATGATATTTATACTTGATTGATTTAAAAAATAAAACAATATTCGGTCTCTGAAAGTGAGTTTTGAAACGGTCCTTAAAAAAGTACAATTTTCCAGTATGTAAATTGAATTATATTTTATAGGGAATTTACACTACTCTAAAATCTAGTAAATTTGATTTCAAATCTCAATCAAAATCTAGATCGTTTACACTCAATTTTTTTATATTTGCTAGATTTTATTTCCATAACAGAATTAGTTTAATGATATAAAACGAAAGCAAAATTTTTCAAACTTAATTTATTTTCCTTCCCCATTTATTTTTTACATTTTTTATTCAAATTTATTTCAATTTTAATTCAAAATTTAATTTATTTTATTAATTTTGTCGCACATTTTTCTTTTGTTTTGATTTCTTTTCAATTGAAATGTCATTTTAATTTACACAGCGTGGTATTATTTAGTACTTTTTAGAAGAAAAACATGGCTGCATCATTAAGTACTACTAGATTTCAAGTAGATTTTGCCAAAATCTACTTCATAACTAGATTTATTTTTGTATGGGAAATCTAGTCAAAATCAACTAGATTTTGAATAAAATCTAGTAAATACTAGATAAATTTAAATTATTAAGTACCTACAAATCTTTAGATGATAAGGAAAGTCTTATTTTGTAATTTCTGTACTCTAAAAATAATTTTTTTGTTGCAAAATGATACGAATTTTCTGGGGCAAATTGCAATAACTTAACAACTACTGCATGGATTTTTAGTTTTTATGGAGTTTTATATATATCAAATGGATTTTTATATATATCATGGATTTTTATATATATCAAAGCTAAATTTAGTTGTTTCTACATCCAATTATTAATTTTGCTGTGCGACACCTCAGGACATTGACCTAGGAAGACAACATTTTTTTTTCTGAGCTTCTTAGGACGTAGAGCATCGATTTTTAACCCAGGCATATCGAATTTCAATAAAAGTTGTTTTTCGCTCCGCCCTACTCCACAACTCATCTGTCAAAAACAGTGTGGCTAAAAAGAAAGTTTTTGAAAAATCACCAAATATAAATGAGTAATACCAAACATTATTTATATAATATATATTTTTTGCATATAACTAGTATGGCATACCTTATAGATTCTTGTTTATTTTACCCTGTAATTACTTTTAGTTAAATTTTTTTCTTTTCATTTTGTTGACCTTTAAATTCTTTGTTCCCAATATTAAAAACATCTGGCCTTAAGATTTTAACTGCAAACAAGATGCTCCTTTGTAATTTCTAAAAAAGATGCTAAAAAATGGCACAATCGGATGGATTATTAAAGAAGATTAAACATGAATAATGGTATTTATTCTTACTTGCGAAATTTTCGTTTACAATCTTTTTTTTTCTGTTTAATCCATCATCAATTTCCGCTTTACAATGGCGCGAACAGGTGAAAGAAAGAAAAATGAATAAGTAAAAACACGTTCTTATCAGCTTTAGACGAAAGCATCTTAAATTTACGTTAATAAGATTGTCCTTATCTACGAATAAATAATCTGCATTAAGTTGTGAAATATCTAATGTTGGATGTTTATAGTCAAGGGACTCAGTACTTAGACGACTAAGCAGATGCCTCGAAGAATAATAATGAAAATGTACAAATCGGGTTTGTTTCTAAGAAAATTGTGGAAGCAAATATGAAATATAAATTCTATTAAATAGTTTAAGATTACAACAAAACGATTTTTTTATTACGAAAGAACTGAGAAATGATAACAACTAAATATATACAAAAAGGACTTTCCTATGTAAAAATATAATATAACAGAACAATTTCTAAAGCATCCCAGTAAAACTTTTCATTACCAAATAATGAGTTAAACAGTTAAACTATTGAACACGAACTACTTACTCATTCACTGTTTAAGTCATTACAATAACATGTGGATGTTATTGGAGGCAAGTACTTACCAATTGCAGAAAAGTAATGACTTGGGTAAGCAATTTGAAAGCAACAACAACAACAGCAACAACTTTTTTGTTGTTGTTTTATTAAAAACATATATTTTTAAACGAAATACAAAATTTTTTTTTATGATCCCATGGGGGCTCGAACCCAGACCCTCCGACTGCTAGGCAGAGACTCTTCCACTGAGCTACTTCATTTGTTGAAAACTTAGCAGCTTATAATTAATATAAACAATTTTTATTTTTAGATCCAAAATCATGTGAAAATAACTTTGTTTTTCTCTGCTTTTTTTTGCTTTGTTGTAATTTTTGGAAAAATATTTTTATACGATTTTTTGTAATTATTTTAAAACTTTTTGAAAATTATTTTAAAACTTAAACAATTTAAATCTTCTTTTTTGTATAAGTTTTTACATAAGATTGGCTCTTACTTACTTAAATGTTACAACCTGTTAAGGTCAAAGTCCGAGCATATTTTAGAATTCCATGGATTTCGATCTTGTGCGAATATTCTCCAATTTTATAGGCCAAGCTTTGAAAAGTGTTCCTCTACTTGGTCTTTCTATCGAAGTTTCGGACATCCTCCTCTAATATTAGGTAGTAGGACATTTCAATTCTAATTTTATCCTCTTCATTGTTTTTTTTTTTTCAAGAGAGGGTTACTAGCCCGTAATCCTAACCCATTTTATCGATCTTATTAGACAACTCTCGGAACATGTTAACTCACAATATTAATGGGTGTTAAACTAGCTCCCCGGGTGATACCATGAGGAGGTGTGTGTTCACAGTTGAGATGAAGGATGACCCAGATAAGTTGGGCTTACCAAGTTAAGACCAATTAGAATCGTGTTTGGTATTCAACATCCCCTACATAATCAAAATTGACTCATGATGGTATTTTTTCATTAACGTGAGTTAGTTTTACAAATTTGTTTTACAGAAGATAATATGTAAGTTCTTAAAATTAAAAAATCATTTCAAAAGACTCTTTTAATAAAAAAAAAAAACTAAAAAAAATTGTTGCCCTTTGAATTTGAACCGGGGCCAATCAGTTTAAATTACCATCTTAATTACAAATAAGTACTTCTATAATAACTTATTATTTATTCGGATGGTATGTTGTAGTCGTTACAAGGTAACCAGTTATCAGAGTACTTGATATTACCAAAGTTTTGCTGGGATTGTATAAAAATTTAAATTAACCTCCATTTTTCTGTTCCATTTTATAAATTCCTTTTTTTATATTATATTACTTATATATATTTTCATTATATTTTATTTCGTTTTTCCCTAACAATCAAACATGCAATCCACCAAACATCAAATCAATCAAATATAGAATGCAGAGGCAAGTTACGATTTCAGTAGCAATGATCCCTTCCCCTATCCACGCTATACAGATGATTGGTTTAACAGGTGAGTAAAAAACACAAAAAAATGTTTCATTTTATATATTAACATAGACGTTTGCCATAAAGAATGTTTACGAATAAATTTGCATAGATTTTAAAGAAAGACAAAATTTCCATAATATATTTTCCAGAAGTTTAAGATTAAATTTTTATACCCACCATCAAAAAGAATGGGGGGTATATTGAGATTGCCATTTCATTTGTAATTTCCTTAATATTGGCTCAAAAACCAAAAACGATATATATTCTGAATCCTTATGAAAGTCTAAAACGATTGAGCGATGTCCGTCTGTCTGTCTGTCTGTTGAAATCACGATAACGCCTAAACGAAAGGAGCTAGCTCACTGAAACTTAGTAAAAATATTCTTCATCTCTGAGAATTGTATCGAAATTGGGAAAAATCGGCTTACATTTGACCATAGGTCCCGTATAACCTCGTCTAAGCTAATCGCTTATTTGTTAATAAATGACAAATTATAGCAGCTATGATGATAAAATTTGGTATATAGAAGTTTTACGTTAGCCTAGGCAGCGTATAAATTTCATCAAAATCGGTTCACATTTAGCCGTAGCTCTCATACAAAAAACTTACGAAAACAGCCTAAATTTCGCCTAAAATACACTTAAATGCCAATAAATCTAAAAGTATAACAGATACAACCACTAAATTTGGTCAATGCCAGGCAGTGTGCAAAATCGGTCATAGCTCCCTTATGTAAAAAACTTATGGAAACACAAAAATACATAAAGAAAAGGTTGTTTATGTCCGTTTGTCCGTCAGATAAAAGCACGATACCGTCTTAACGAAAAGAGCTAGAGGGACAAAATTTTACAAAAGTATTTTGGATATCTTGAAAAAGATGTGTGTTGAAAATGGATAAAATCGGTTCAAATTTAGTTAGAGCTCCCATATAACCACGCCTCGGGAAACACATTAATGCTGTTAAATTGAATACAATTGTAATAGCTATGACGATTAAATTTAAAATAGGAAAGTTTTATGCAATTTTTGATCAGTTTATCAAATTTTATAGGAATCAGTCCATATTTGACTTTAGCTTTCATATAAAAAACACTCATGAAAACCAAAAATTTTAGCAAAGGCCAGTTAAAAGCTATTAAATTAGGAACTATGATAGCTATAGCCACTAAATTTTGCAAGAATAAGCTCTATATATATATACCAACCAGTGTGTAAAATTTTGTTACAATCGGTCAACATTTGGCTATAATTCTTATATATATAACATCCCCTTTTTATATCTACAATCAAAAAGATTTGGAGGTACATTCATTATATTAAGATTGCACCTATGAAATAAGATAGGCATCAATCAATGTTCAGCCCAGACTTTGTATATGATGAATGCATTAGGAACTCCTAACGAAATATATGGACCTGCCGTATTACTATTAACGTGTTTAGCCTAACTACATATTAAGCACAACGAAAAGTATTTAACAACTTATTAATGTAAAACTATACCCGATTACGAGACCGAATTTTGATCAAAGTAAATACTGGGGAAACCACTAAAATATTTTTAAATGTTGATCTATAAAGCTACGGCAACCGAATTTAGTCCAAAAGTTTTACCAACAACACCAATTAGCTTAGCGATTTTTTCAGTTTTGTTCCAGATTTGAATTAGCTACACCCTTGTAGATATATGAGATATATTTCTAAATTTAACACAACTTGATGGTGGGTATATAAGAGTCGGCACAGCCGAATATAACACTCTTACTTGTTAAGTAAGTACGTTTACACATGTAGGTGACTTGTTACAAGTTGTGTATACGTATTCTTCTGACATGCATGTAAAAAAATCACTGGCAATCAAAATCGCTGGCAAGTGAGCCTACAACTTGCAGAAGTGTGATTGTGTTAGTAAAAAAATATAAATGTATTGAGCTTTTTTCACTTACACTTGCATGTGTAAATGCCTTGTAAAGGAATCAATTGTAGAAGAAACCTATTATATCCATTTTAATATAAGAAGAATCTACAAGTATAAATTAGTAAAGAAAACACCCCATATTTAAGTGTAATTGTATATTATATCGGTTGTATGAATATTCTTCTGTTATCGTTAAATTCCAGTGGAGCAAGTCATCTTGGTTTCATTCATCAGAATTTTCTCGCATAGATTAGGCACCTCCAAAATCCTTGTGCCAGCTGCCGTAGAATTGGAGTTTCTTGCGCAATTACCCTTTGGAGTAGTGTGTTCTGTAATGTCGTGTTTTTTCATGCTTAAAACATCGTTCTTAATCTATAGACAATGAGTCCAAAGACACAAGCCACGTTTGTATAGCAAGCTGATCGATCCACTTGCAGCCGCATCTAATTTATCGAACTGACGCTGCAGTTTCGTACTTTATCCAGTAGAACTTTTTTAGAACCTTACACCAAATTCGTAGGAATGTCTCCAAGATAACTCCTTTTCATATTACCAGGGTTATTTACCTCATCATCAACTAGTTTGTTCAGGTAACCAATGTACCACGAAGAGGATAGAGTAGGAATGGGTTACAATTCTTATTTTGTAGCTGGAGACGCCACGCAACAACTGCATCCCATTACATCCCTGGTATGATATGATAACGACTAATTACACAGGGCAACAGCAAAAATATGCTCGAGTAACCACTATATACATTTGATATGTCATGGCTACCTTAGTACAAAAATGGTAAAATTTTTAAATTTGGATAGGTTTTTTATATTTTTTTTTGCAAAATTGCAATTTTTTTTAGACATTTTTTCACATAATTAATGATAACTCAGAAACTAATAATTGGATATTATTCGATTTTTCATGATTTTTTTAAAACGAAAATTTTTGCCATTTTTACGTAAAAAATATATTTTTTTCATAAGTTTTTTATTATAACTCCGATACTATTGATCAGATTGAAACGCGATATATAGACGAATAAAAGGCTATGAATTATTTTGATTTTATTTTAATAATTTCGGACTAGTAGTTTTTGAGTTATCATTAATTATTTGAAGAAACGTCTAAAAAAAATTGCAATTAAAAAAAAAATGTTTTTTAAATCTATAGGGTAGGAGGGGGGCCATTTGCCATAGGGGCGCATTTGCCACCACTAATTTTCTTGAAAACTAACTTATCTTTTTTGATGCTGTAATCGATTTTATAATCGTTTATCATTGATATTCTATATCTCAAATTTTGACTGCTGTAGCTTTCATATTTAAAACATCAGGCGTTATTTATTGTTTCAGCAGATCCTGAAAAAATATTAAGTATTTCTGTAATATTTTCTTTAGTTTTTTTGTTATCCTAAGAAATTATTCATTAGTTTAATAAAGAATATAGTATTGAGAACAAATATTTTAAGTTATTATCAATAAATCTATTTCTTATGTCAAAAATAGTTCTTTACATCTAAAGACTTTACCTGGGGCACATTTGCCATACACATATAACAAAGCAACTCGTCGACATTTTTTGAGCCCGACATTTGTAATATCCCTAAAAAGGATATGGTATTTTGGCTGCAAGGCCCAATCCATCTTTCATCTTAACATTTTTTTAATGTTGATATGTCACAGTACAATGTTAACAGAGGCCCAATAGTTTAAATTTTGATCTATGAAATTTTGTACTGTTTTGTTTAATTTATCCATGAGAAATGAACTTGAATTAATTATTTGGTTTGTTTTGTATATTAAAGCTTTATAGAAATAAAAATTTACTTTATTGCAAAAATTTTTTTACTTCTTTTTCGTACCAAACTTATTGGCCACTTCTAGTTAATTTGCTATTTTTCAAATTTGATACATAAAGAAAAGCCGTAGGCAATCTGAACCAATACAGTTAAAAGCTAACACATATAGGTACCTATGAAGAACAAAAAAATTGTGATAACTCTCACGATAAGAAACCTAGAGCACTTTAAAAAAAGTGGCAAATGCTCCCCCTTCTACCCTACATAGAATTTACAAATTTTTCCATTTTTGTACAAAGGTAGTCATGATACATCAAAATTGTATAGTGGTTTTAAGAGCACATGAATTTTTTTTATTTTGTTGTGCTGTGTTATCGCCATAAAACGCTGTAATTTTTCAAATAAATTAATCTTAAACTGGCTGCGAACAAGATACAGTTTTAGAAATTTTAAAAAGAATATCCGACGCAGTTTCGTCTGCACTGCGAAAATAAGCCAAGGCGGAAAGAAGAGTATTATAATGTAATGAGTGTCAGTTTCAACTGGAGCTATCTGTCTAGAATTTGTATGAATATTAAGATGCCAACAAAATTTATGAACTTAATAGTCCTACACCACTGTGTAAAGCGTCCGTATGTATCTTGTCACATAATTTTTATTGAATGGTATAAGCGGTATCTAATGGAGCTTTTAAGGAACTCGACAAGGGATATACCAATGACGTATGCTAAGGTTCAGGTAGGGTTGCCAGTCAGGCTGGATTCGACTGGATTGTACAGTTTTTTTAGTGCTTGTCCAGTGTCAAGCTAAAATTAAATTTGTCCAGCTGAAAGGTAAAGAATTAAAATTTTTTTGAATATTTTTTAAGAAACACTATTTTTATGAAAAAGAACGCAATGAAAACTTTTGCAAACGTTTTTTCTTTTTTACTTCACTGATTTATGTGATAATTGATTGATTAAGTTCATTTTGTAATAAAATTACCCTCTATAAAATTTCCCCATTTTACTTAAATGGCCTATATCAAAAACCTGTTAAGGGCAAATTCCGAGCATATTTTAGAATTCCATGCGCTTCAATCATGTGCTCATATTCTCCAATTCATAGGTCAAGCTTTTCAAGATTTTCTTCTACTTGGCCTTTCCATCGAATTTTCGGACTACCTCTCTAACGAGCTTATTCGGGATTGTTTTCGTGCAAGTGCCGATGATTAACATCATATAATAACATGAGAAGTATAAGCGAGAGCTTTATTTCTGCTTGATTTTGCCGAAATGGCATCTGTTGACAAGTATGATTCTACGTTTAATTTCGAAACTTAAGTCGTTATTTATGTAGATGGCGGTACTAAGGTAAACAAATCACATGCCCAATTCTTGAAGATTGCATGCTTTTAGAATCCAGCAGTTTTGATTCATTGACTCATTTTATTAGATTCCTTTTCGATACTAGAAAAGGCGGCTGTTAAATAAAGATAATTTTATGAAATTTGGCACAGATCATTTTTTTTTAAATGGGACCATGGCTATAAAATCGGTCCATTATTTATGGTACCTCCCATAGGTCCCACTTCCCGGAATTGCTATATTGGCCACAAATATCAATACTTTTTCATTAAATTTAAAACAAACTCTGCCTATGTAAACCAAAATCACTGTACCAAATTTCTTTAAAAGCCATCCACATTTGACCATAGCTCTCATACAAACTCTTCTATCAAAACGCACTAAAATGAGACAAAAATCACTAAAACGCTCGTAAATCTTAAGATAATGAGAATTTTAAGTTTATTTTTGCATACATAATTTTTGTAACAACTGTAATCAATTTGCCAAATTTCGAGATAATCGGTCCACATTTGAGCCTAGCTCTCATATACGAATAAGTCCAAATGACGGAAACAGCTTAAATAAATAAGTTCTGAGAAAATGTTTGTATAATGGCAAAATTTAGCAAATATTCGTCTTTATACAGGAAAAAGAACACCTTTGACCTTAGTGGTGAGGGGTATTGTATGGTCGGGCCTGACCGTCTATAGCACTTTCTTACTTGTTGGATATATATATGACTCATTAAAAATAGTTAATTTAAGGTTAAAAATGTTACGTTAATTTAACGTTTTCCTAAAAACAACTCATTCGTGAGCATACTTTATGTTAATACTTTATCTGCAAACCTTATCTATTGCTTTCACCTAAATAATACACGAAAACGTCCATTTGGCTGTCGGTCTATCTGATTATTCATGTATTCAATCTTTTATTCTTTGTAATAAATATTTTGTTCACTTTCATTTCACCTTTTAATTTTAGCCATGGAACACGATGTGCTGGCGAAGTTGCTGCTGCCAGAGATAATGGAATTTGTGGTGTTGGCGTGGCTTATGACAGTAAAATTGCGGGTAAGTGACGTAAAGTGCAGGATTAAACTGCAGACTCTTATTAGTGCTACAATAGCAACAAAAAAAAAAACTAAAATGAAAAAAAAAAATTCACTATTAACAAAAATTGTGATTTTGATTATCATCGCAAGCAGTTATTTATGGTCGTATGGCATTTGTGGTGTTAATTGAAAATACCCACCCAGATGGGTTAAGTGAAACAAAATGGTTTGATTATTCATTACTTTTTTTTCTTTGTTTTTCTAGAAATGAGCACAAATATTTTAAGTGAATAAAAAAATTCATACATGAAATAAATCGAATTTATAAATAATTGAATTTCTGCGGTTAGATTGTGAAACATTTGAAATTCAATTAGCAAATTAATTATGCATTTTTTCAGTTAACACAATTAGGTCATTGGAAGTTTAGTTGTTGTTTATATTAATATGTCACTATGTATTGACAAAACGTATGTTTAAAATTGTATAGAGAAAATTTGTTAGACGTGAAAAATAGTAAAGGAAAACTTTTTATACCCTTCACCACCATAGGTGGAAAGGGTATTATAAGTTTATGCTGGTGTATGTAACGCATAGAAATATTTGTCTTACACTCACCTTTTAGTATACCAATAGGCTTAGAATCACTTTCTGAGTGGATTTAGCGATGTCAGCCCGTCCGTCCGTCTCGACGGCTGGCTGGGCCCCCATGTAAACCATGGGGGCGACTACAGGTCGCAATTCTAAAGATAATTAGATGAAATTTGGCACAGATAATTTTTTGATAGTGGGACTATGGCTATTGATATTCGTCAAAATGGTACTTCCCATAGGTCCCACTTCCCGTAATTGATATATTGACCACAAATATCAATATTCTTTCAAGAAACTTAAAACAAATACTGCTTTTGTAAGCCGAAATCACTGTACAATATTTTAAAATCGGCGGTCCACATTTGACCATAGCTGCCATACAAACTCTTCTGTCAAAACGCACAAAATGAGACAAAAATCACTAAAACGCTCGTAAAACTGAAGACAATGGGAATTTTTAGTTTATGTTTTGCATACAAAATTGTAACAACTGTAATCAATTTGCCAAATTTCGAGAAAATCGGTCCACATTTAAACCTAGCTCTCATAAAAGTCTAAATAACGGAAACATACATAAGAATGGGGGGTATATTGAGATAGTCATTCCGTTTGTAATTTCCTTAATATTGGCTCAAAAACCAAAAACGATATATATTCTGAATCCGTATGAAAGTCTAAAGGTAAAAGGCGAATGCACGCGGCAAGGGGCTGCGGGCGGCATTCAGCTGTTTTTTGATTTGTCAAATTTCAAGCGGCAATAGAAAAAAGTAGAACCTTGTTCTACTTTTCCGCGCGGCAGATTTTTTCAGTGCTGTCAGATTTAATTATATCCTACCCAAATATTTTTTTATATGAACATTTTTGTAAACAAGCGCACATTTTATGTACTGGCAATACTACGACCGCCCGCAGCCGCATGCCGCGTGTATTGGCCCTGTACCTTAAGACGATTGAGCGATGTCCGTCCGTCTGTCTGTCTATGTGTTGAAATCACGATAACGCCTAAACGAAAGGAGCTAGCTCACTGAAACTTAGTAAAAATATTCCTCATCTCTGATAAAGTTTTGGTATTGAAATTGGGCAAAATCGGTTCACATTTGACCATAGCTCCCGTATAACCTCGTCTAGGCTAATCGCTTATTTGTTAATAAATGACAAATTATAGCAGCTATGATGATAAAATTTGGTATATAGAAGTTTTACATTAGCCCTAGGCAGCGTGTAAAATTTCATCAAAATTGGTTTACATTTAGCCATAGCTCCCATAAAAAAAACTTACGAAAACAGCTCAAATTTCACCTAAAATACACTTAAATGCCAATAAATCTAAAAGTATAACAGATATAACCACTAAATTTGGCAGAAAGTCTTTGACCTAGCTCCCATATAAAAAACTTACGAAAACACAAAAATTCAAAAAGAAAAGGGGATTTATGTCCGTCTGTCCGTCAGATAAAATCGTGATAGCTCCTTAACTACAAGAGCTAGTAAGACTAAATTAAGCACAAGGAAGTCTTATGTCAATGTCAGCCAGTGTGCAAAATTTTGTCACAATCGGTCACCACTTCACCATAGCTCCCATATAAAAATCTTATGGAAACACAAAAATACATAAAGAAAATGTTGTTTATGTCCGTCTGTCCGTCCGATAAAAGCACGATAGCGCCTTAACGAAAAGAGCTAGAGGGACAAAAATTTACAAAAGTATTTTGGGTATCTTGAAAAAGATGTGTGTTGAAAATAGACAAAAGCGGTTCAAATTTAGTTAGAGCTCCCAATAACCCCGCCCCAGGAAACATATTAATGCTGATAAATTGAATACAATTGGAATAGCTATGACGATTAAATTTAAAATAGGGAAGTTTTATGCAATTTTTGATCAGTTTATCAAATTTTATAGGAATCAGTCAATATTTGACTTTAGCTTTCATATAAAAAACACTCACGGAAACCAAAAATTTTAGCAAAGGCCAGTTAAAAGCTATTAAATTAGAAACTATGATAGCTATGGCCACTAAATTTTGCAAGAATAAGCTCTATATATCAGCCAGTGTGTAAAATTTTGTTACAATCGGTCAACATTTGGCTATAATTCTTATATGTATAATATTCCCTTTTTATATCTACAATCAAGAAGATTTGGAGGTACATTCATTATATTAAGATTGCACCTATGAAATTAGATAGGCATCAATCAATATTCAGCCCAGACTTTATATATGATGAATGCATTAGGAACTAATAACGAAATATATGGACCTGCCGTATTACTATTAACGTGTTTAGCCTAACTACACATTAAGCACAACGAAAAGTATTTAACAACTTATTGATGTAAAACTATACCCTGTTATGAGACCGAATTTTGATCAAAGTAAATACTGGGAAAACCACTAAATTATTTTTAAATGTTGAACTATAAAGCTACGGCAACCGAATTTAGTCCAAAGGTTTTACCAACAATACCAATTAGCTTAGCGATTTTTTCAGTTTTGGTCCAGATTTTGAATTAGCTGCACCCTGTTTCTGAATTTAACACAACTTGATGGCCGAATATAACACTCTTACTTGTTTTTAAGGTAACACAGAATAGAACTAAGACTCATCGAATGACTCCTACTTGTACATTGCATTGTAATAGAACATGGATATCGACAAGCTTATCGATCAAAAATGAATAAGTACTTAAAGACATTCGAATACTACTTACAAAAGTTCGACTTTAGGAAATTAGTTTTCTGCGGGATTGGTCCGTATCTAAATGAATACGAATGACAAATGTTATAATTTTTTAAAGATTAGATTGAATTAGAAGCATAACATATATGGTCATTTAAGAATATGAGAAAAATAATAGGTAAATTAATGGAGCCTTGAGATACCTATGAATTGATCTTAAGGTACAGGGCCAATACACGCGGCATGCGGTTGCGGGCGGTCGTAGTATTGCCAGTACATAAAATGTGCGCTTGTTTACAAAAATGTTCATATAAAAAAAATATTTGAGTAGGATATAATTAAATCTGGCAGCACTGAAAAAATCTGCCGCGCGGAAAAGTAGAACAAAGTTCTACTTTTTTCCATTGCCGCTTGAAATTTGACAAATCAAAAAACAGCTGATTGCCGCCCGCAGCCGCGTGCATTGACCTTCTACCTTTAAACATTTTACGCAATATGCTATTAACCGTTTACACAACATTTTTCTCCGTATTATATGAATGGAGTAAACGACAACTGGATTCAAGTTTGGTGGCCGGTATGAATCAATCTTTCTTTAAGGCGGCAATCTAATGCTGAAGCTGAAAATCAACTGATAACCACAAAAAGAGCAATAAGACTTACCTACCAAACAACAACCCTGATGATGACCACCACATCCTTTCGAATTCGTTTTCCAACATGAAACGTTTATACACTGTACCAAAGCTCATCAATGGAAGAACATTCTAAAATAATTGTGTATTTATAATGCGTCAGTATTAATAAGGCAAAATGTGCATTCGGCATTCTACGAACTATGTGGAAATCTCGGCAAATATCAACAACTAAGTTACGAATATATAACTTGAATGTTAAGTCCATCTTAGAAACACACGAATGTCATCGATAAGCACCTACATACCTTTGTAAACAATGTTTGCGGCAAATCCTAAATATCGGGTGGTTAAATTTCAAGGGCCGATGTTAATTTTGAATAAAACACAAACTATTTAGAAAATTATTGTAATTTTATTATGATATATTGGTATTACTCAATTATGTATGGAACAAAATATCGGCCAAATAGGCGCCGCGACCACGGCGGCACACCTCCATCCGATCGTCCAAATTTTCGATGACCTTGAGGCATAATGGAGGTTCTATGCCGTTAGTGTGCCGAATTATCTCATCCCTTAGCTCTTGAATTGTTGCTGGCTTATCGACGTACACCATTTCTTTCAAATAACCCCAAAGAAAAAAGTCCAACGGTGTCAAATCACATGATCTTGGCGGTCAATTGACATCACCATTACGTGAAATAACACTGCCATTGAATTTGTTGCGCAAAAGAGCCATTGTTTCGTTAGCTGTGTGGCAAGTGGCACCGTCCTGCTGAAACCACATATCGTCCACATCCATATCTTCCAATTCGCGTCATAAAAAGTTCGTTATCATCTCACGATAGCGAACACCATTCACAGTAACGGACTGACCGGCCTCATTTTGGAAAAAATACGGCCCGATGTTGCCGCCAGCCCATAAACCGCACCAAACAGTCCCTCTTTGTGGGTGCATTGGTTTTTCGACAATCACTCTTGGATTCTCATTCGCCCAAATGCGGCAATTCTGTTTATTGACGAATCCACTGAGGTAAAAATATGCCTCATCACTGAAGATGATTTTCTTCGAAAATTGATCATCCACTGTTGCCATTTCTTGCCACCATTCTGCCCATTCACGACGTTTGGAATGGTTAAGAGGCTTTAGTTTTTGAGCCAATTGCACCTTGTAAGCGTGTAAATGCAAGTCTTTATGCATAATGTTCATCAACGACGAGCGTGAGAGGTGCAATTGTTGAGCACGACGACGAGTTGAGATGGACGGCTCTTCAGCCACACTATCGCGAACAGCAGCAATATTTTCTGCAGTACGAGCTGTACGAGCATGCACTGGTATTCTCACATCTTCTACAGACCCGGTTTGCTCGAATTTTTCCACGATTTTTGCGATTGTACGCACATTTGGACGATCAAATTGACCAAAAAAATCACGAAGTGCACGATATGCATTTTGATTTGAACGCCCATTTTCATAATAAGTCTGGATAACTTTAGCACGCTGTTGGATTGTTTATCTCTCCATGGTTCAAATTGAGTAAGTCTGAAATAGAGAAATGTCAAATAAAGTTCGGAAAAAAACTTGGCGTTTAGGTATGGTTCACATTCAAGCTGTGTCCGGGAAATAGTAGAAAATATGAAGCCAAAAAATAAAATGATTTCACAATTGAAAGATGAACTAAAAAACAGCTAGCAAAGCGTTTTGACAATATGGAACTATTACTGAAACCAGTAAAAACTGACGCCATTCAGATTTGGAAGGATATGAAATCATTGTTTCCCAAACTTTAAACGATCGCAGTGCTTTATCTTCCCATCCTTCCCACTTCTGCGCCAAACGAGCATTTGTTTTCGGAAGCTGGAGCCACAATTAGCCACTCAGGAGAGAAGTAGACTTCACCGACTCCACTGCGGAATTGCAAGCGAACCGTTTAAAACAGTAAGCGGAGTGAAATGAGGATGCTTGCTATCCCTCATTTCGTTTGTAATGCGTTTAGTATCTGCTGAAAACAGAGACTCACAGTGGAGGATAAATCAACAATTTAAAAATCTAGACACGCAAAAGAAAATAGATAGTTTATCTTTAATAAAGCACACAAAACAAAATTAACTATGGTTAAAGGGTGGATTAGTTGAACTTAACGTGAGGCAGCCTTAACGGAAAGTCACAGCTGATCGTTTCTATTGTGTATAAAGCAGTTACAGCAGTTAGTGAATTCCGCTGTCACTTAACCTTAACTTCTAAATCTGTTAAAAATATTAAATTCTTTAAGTCTTCGCAAAAAACACTAAAATTCAAACTTTTGACAATTTCTGCTATTTCTAATATAAGTACCTGGTTAACCGAGCCTTGCTCGGAGCTTTATGACAAGCATTTTCAGGAAAATTTTAAAGTTTTCATATATTTTATTTTTCAAATACTAAAATAAATAAATTTAAAGGAAAGACATTACACAAATATTCAGTTAATTTTGAATTATTTGATTTATTTTGTCCGATCAACACATAGTTTACATACTTTGAATAATTTTGTAAATTGGTCATACAAACAGAAACCTCCGTCGGCTCATGCGCAACAACTTTGCTAAAGATTATAGCCTGATCAAATGCACAGTTTACGATTTAATTCATTTTGAGTAATTTTCAGTGGCGCCACCTGTCGGACTTTGGTCATACAAATGAATAAACCTTCGTCCGCATATCCGCAAAAACTTTGCTAAAAATCATAGCATGATTTAATGTGCATCTTACGATTTAATTGATTTAGAGTAAATTTCAGTGGCGCCACCTGTCGAAATTTCTTCATACCAATTATGAAACCTTCGTCGGCTTATATGCAACAACATTGCTAAAGATCATAGCATGATCAAATACACAGTTTTCGATTTAACTCACTTTGAGTAATTTTCAGTAGTGCCGCCTGTCGGAAATTGTTCTTTACTAAAGATCATAGCATGATCAAATGGACAGTTTACAATTCATTTGCTTAAAAGTTATAACATTACTACTTGTTTTCCCTTTTTATCCCCTAATTTCAAAAAAAAAAGTTCCATATGTATATTTGGCACTTCTTTGGTACCAATTGAATTCGGTACATTTTATTAAAACGCAGTAAACGTAATTTTCCTATTCATATTATTTTTTGAGATGTTAAGTTATCATTTTATCCCTTTTTTTACCCATTTTTGCTCCAAAATCAAAAAAGTACCAAATACGTATTCAATATTTTGTTCACATCTATTGACTTTAGTACAAAGTTCCTTTCTATGTTCTATAGTTTAAAAAGTAAGAGTGGGTTAAAAAAGTACCAAAAAAACTATTTTCAGCCTTTTTTACCCCCTATCGGACATAGTTTCAAAAAAGTGCCAAACACCTGTCCGCTTATTTTCATAGCTGTTCAAAACGTAATTTTAATTTTGTACCTATTACTTTAGGAGATATAACGTTTTCGATTTTTTCCCCTTTTTACCTGTTTTTACGCCCTTAACTGTAAAACTTAAAAAAGTCTTCCATCTATACGGCAAAAAAGGTATCCAGTGCCTAAATTTTGTCAAAATCGTTAGAGCCGATTTCACGATTGCCATTCTATATATATATATATATATATATATATATATATATATATATATATATATATATATATACAAACAATTATTGCTCGTTTAAATATATAAGATATCAATCGATGGCGACGCAATAGTTATAATCATTAAAAAAGCCAGATCGACTTATCACGATCTACGAAATATTTGAAAATTTAAGAACATCTATCCCAAAACAAAAATCCATATTTACAATTCTTGTATAAAAAGCATCCTGTTTTATGGTTCCAAGACATGATCCGTTAATGAGAACATAAAACATTCACTAACAGATACCTCTAAAATAGTCTAAAAACAAGTAAGAAAGTGCTATAGTCGGTCAAGCCCGACCATACGATACCCTTCAACACTAAGGTCAAAGGTGTTTTCCTGTAAAAAGACAAATATTTGCTAAATTTTGCCATCATACAAACATTTTATTAAAACTTGTATATTTAGAATGTTTCCGTCATTTGGACTTATATGAGAGCTAGGGTCAAATGTGGACCGATTATCTCGAAATTTGGCAAATTGATTACAGTTGTTACATTATCTTCAGATTTACAAGCGTTTTAGTGATTTTTGTCTCATTTAGTGCGTTTTGACAGAAGAGTTTGTATGGGAGCTATGGTCAAATGTGGACCGATTTCAACGAAATTTGGTACAGTATGATATGTTTATATAAGCAGTACTTGTTTTAAATTTCATGAAAAAATATTGATTTTTGTGGCCAATATATCAATTCCGGGAAGTGGGACCTATGGGAGTTACCATAAATAATGGACCGATTTTGACGAATTTCAATAGCCTGTGTCCCATTATCAAAAAAATGATCTGTGCCAAATTTTATCAAATTATCTTTAGAATTGCGACCTGTAGTTTGGTTACAAGGTTTACATGGGGGTCCAGTAGAGTGGTTCGCCTTCCATACAAAAAAAAGTTGTATCAGTCACCCCCTAGGATTAAAGATAATGTTAAAACAATTCCAAAAAATATTTTTTTATTTTTTTACCACATAAGGGCTACATTTCTCTCTTTCATAGTTTTTTACTACAACGTCAATTTATAGTATTAACTTTTAAAAACTAGATTTTTACTCGATTTGATTAGTGTGGGTACGACTTGAATTTTAAAAAGTAATGACTAGAAATTGACGAGGTTGTAAAAAACTATCAAAGAGAGAAATCTAGCCCTTACGGAGCCCCAAATATTGATGCATAAAGTGTTATGATCGGACTAAAGATGGCGACACAGTTAACAAAATACTAAAAGGGCGGTATTTGTAGGCGTGGTAAATAAATAAAAAAAAAATTTTAGAATTATTTTTACATTGTCTTTAATCCTAGGGGGTGACTGACTCAACTTTTTTTTCGAACCACTCTAGGATCCAGCCAGCCAGCCAGACGGACGGACGGACATCGCTAAATCGACTCAGAAAGTTATTCTAAGCCTATTGGTATGCTAAAAGATGGGTCTAAGATAGGGTTTGCAGTTCGGTTTTAACCGAAACCGAAACCTCGGTTTTTTATGCCTCAAAACCGAAACCGAAAACCGTAGAAAAAACCACGGTTTTAGCTATTTATTTTTCATAATTTTTTGATGGTATTATTTAGAAATATCATTAGCTTATCATAAATTTGCACATAATTTGTCTATTTAATGAAGCAGAAGAATGAAACAAGCAAAATGTGTTTACAATGGACGAATGGACAGGTGTAAGGGGAAGACGGTGTATGAACGTAAATATTCACGATTCTCATGGTTAATTTTATAATCTGGGCTGTATTTTAGGAACGTGTAATTTCAAGCAAACTCAAAAAACCATTAAACAAAGGCTAATGGAGTTTAATATTTCACTTGATATTTACAAGCATCGTAGCATGTACTATAGAAGGAGCAGCAGCCAATATCAAATTTGTATCTGAAAATCAATTTTGAAGACGGCGACGATGAAACTTTGACTCATTTAAAACCGATTGCCCATATACATTTGAACCTAGAGGCTGTAAGAAAAATTGTTCGGTATTTCAAAAATTCTTCAGTTCGTTATACAATTTTACAAACAAGCGTTAAAAAGCATCATAATCGTGAATTAAATTTACTCTTAGATTTCTGCTTCTAAAACAAAGTATTTATGAGAGTTTAAAAATGCTGTCGACCTTAGATTTGCTTCATTCTATCGACTTTGAAATTGTAAATTCTTTAAAATCGTTACTATTTGTAAAAATTACTATTGACGCAATTTGTCGCTCGATTATTTACGCTCCAAAAGAAACAAGACTTATTTAAGAAATCCCTCATATTTAAAAAACCTGAATTATTTTCCTGAATTTTAGTATTAAATTATAATTGAGCTTTAATAAATATACCTTATACTTGGTTTTAACAAAATAATCAAAATTTTACTACAAATTTAAATAAAAATAGTTTTATTTAAAAAACCGAAAACCGAACCGAAACCGTCCGGTTTTGGGTGTTTTAAAACCGAAACCGCGGTTTCTCATTTTCACGGTTTTTTGCAAACCCTAGTCTAAGACAAATATTTCTATGCGTTACATACATCAGCACAAACTTATAATACCCTTTCCACCTATGGTGGTGAAGGGTATAAATATGGTGGCCTAGAGTAATCACATAAAACGCTAGAGTGAAAACCACAGTGTTTGGGGAAAGGCGGAAACAGGAAAATCGTTTTGTGAACTGAGGCAGAGGACAGACAGACATGGAGATTCTATGTAAACAGTCAATATTTCTGATGAAATTTGCTGAACAATAATATTAAATTTCAGAAAATTAATAGCGAAATTATGATGTATATTTATCATGAACATTTTGTTAAATATTAGTCTTAGTAATGCCAAAATAATAATTTCTGAGAACCGCCCACCTCTACGACATATCATACCTAAGAGTATCTCAAACATACACACTATTATAGATTGAGGATTTATAAGATACCAAATATTGAAAGCATTTGAAGTATTTATGTCATTATCTCTTCATCCTTAGGATTCAACAGCATTTACTTATTACTAGTATCTCTAGTGCCAAAACGTTAATATTTGTTTTAGACAATTCGAAATGAAGGGCTTTTCTCCTACATATTTAGTTATTTTCATTTGGTGTTAGTGTTTCGTAATAGTTTTTGTAACAGCAGGAAATCAGAGCTCGTTATCGCTAAATATTTATGACAAATAAATAATATTTATTAACTTTGTGTTCTGTCACTTCGAACATGTGCGCAGGCAATCAATGCCACGTTCTTATACATTCATTTGTACATAGAGGCGTTAATATTTTATGTGTTAATTTAGGTAAACAATAATAAAATATATACTCCATTTCAAATGCATATGTACATATGAATATGATAAATGTTTGTAAATACAGTGGAGTACAGTTATAACGAATCAAAAGGAATAGCCTACATACCAGCTCCTGGCTTTTTTATTTAGACATATACAAGCTGTAACCCACGAGCTTTGCTACGCTACCATCTTAAATAACTATAGTTCACTAAATTGTGAATAAATTCGAAAAAAATCAATCGATTTTTATGGTCGATATCTCATTTTGTTGCTATTATGTGTCGCTATGCGATAAAATAATAAATATGGAAGTTTTTCGCCGTTTTCGATTTTTCATGATTTTTTTAAAACGAAAATTTTTGCCATTTTTACGAAAAAAATATATTTTTTTCTTAAGTTTTTTATTATAACTCCGATACTATTGATCCGATTGAAACGCGATATATAGACGAATTAAAGGCTATGTAAATCTTAATTTTTCTGATTTTACTTAATAATATCGGACTAGTAGTTTTTGAGTTATCATTAATTATTTGAAGAAACGTCTAAAAAAAATTGCAATTTAAAAAAAAAAAAAAAAATTTTTTTTAAATCTTGCCATAGAATTTAAAAATTTTACCATTTTTGTACAAAGGTAGTCATGATACATCAAAATTGTATAGTGGTTTTAAGAGCACATGAATTTTTTTTTATTTTCTTGTGTTTTGCTATTAATTATTTTTGGGTAACTTACGATTTATTTCATTTTGAGTAGTTTTTAGTGGCGTCACCTATCGGAAATTGGTCATACCAACATAGAAACCAAAGGCTTATGAATCTTTGGCATTCCTTTAAAAGAGAAGAAATTGTGAAACTATCATTCTTCTTAGCCCGTTTATCTAATAAATCGAAACTCTTACTTCCCGAGCAGTAGCAGAGCCTTTTTCGTGTTAATACTTTGACACATCGTCGCCCCGAAGTTATCTTCACGTATATCACAAAATCGAAAAAATTGAGATAAGACCATTTTCTTGTATCTTTTATTTAGATCTATCGATCTACTTGATCACCATGTGCCTACCTTTTATAGTTACGGAGATATTATGAATGCACTTTGTTGTATATCCACCTTTCGTAAAAAGTTATTGTGTTATCTTAACGTATGTAACATTTTTGTGGATATACAATAAAAAACATATGAAATTTGACAAGTACAACATTTTTGCGTTATCTTCACGTAAGTACAATAATTATTGGTATTTGAAGGCGATACAACACAAAATATATGAACAAATGCAATTTAGAAATGTTGAGTTATCTTCACGTATTCGCAAGCAAAATATATATTGAAAAGTAGATTTGTAAAATATATAATTTTGAATTTATTTCATTCTTGGTAGAAAATTAGCTAAATTTGATTTATTTATTTTTTTTTCTACACACTATATATACATATACTTACATATAATCACATAAAAGACGCAATTGCATATCACAATTTTTTAGAAATTTTAAGTAGGCCAAAAGATCACAATAAAATGGAGACTACTTCTTAAGTATCCTAAGAGTAAAATTTCTGATGTAAGTACTTAGAACTAAGTACGTAATTTAAGAGTTTTTAATTTATATTATTAATTCTGCATAATTTTAAAACTCTTACTACTTTATCTTAGCATTTATCCAATCATTATTGAAATGATAAGGTACGTATTTCGTGTGAAAATTCGATTTATATGGATAGAGCAGTCATAGTATTTTTTTATATATTTAAATCTCACTGCAAAGTTTTTGTATAACAGGAGAAATTTTAAGTATATTTCCTCTCAGAAAAACTATGAATTGATATTTAGTATAATAGATTTTAGATTTTTTTTCTTAAAAAATCATAATATTATGTGGGTACATACGTGAAGATAACTTAAAAAAAAAATTGTTTGTACTAACATTTTCACGTATATGACATATATTAATAAATGTTTAATTAAATGTGTCCTTTACGGCAAATTGTGAAAATTTCTTTAGAGACAAAAATGCCAATAACTCGGAAATATTCTTCCATGGCCTTGAATATTTTTAACCGATTTGATTAAGAACTTCATGGACTACAACTGATAAAAATATTGGAACACATTTTTCGAGTAAATTCTTCTGCAACTAATGTCAAATCTTTAAGTTCAATTTCCCAAAAAAAAATTTTTTGCACTTACGTGAAGATAACTCCGGGGCGACGACATGTATGCCTCACCTGTTTGCGTTGCAAATTAGTAACTGAATTTTGGGTTTAATAATATTAGAATCCATTTCCGCCTAGGCAGCAAGAATGATAGTTTCTAACCCAACAATCACTTTTTTGTTAGGACTAACACTCAGGGAATGACCCCTACATATACTATGCAATGTGTATGAACTTGGAAAATAAGTTGTGGGAAGATGGATAGAGGGCGTAGTGTTTGTGGACATTAGATTTGAGTTGTACAGACGCACTATGGTATTTCTGCTGCAAAAAAGGCCCTTTTTGGCTATCACTTTTCAAAAATCTAATAATGCCATTTTATAGAGAAGCATCTGGCAATGAAAAATCTGTATTTTTTACCTAAGATATGTATATATTTATATAGAAAAAATCGGTTGAAGTCAGCTGAATATTGTGAAACAAAAATTTATGGTAAAAGTATTGAAATTTAAAGACTTATGTATCAAAGATATTTTAACTGGAAAAATGTAAGTATCAATTTTATATAAGTCTGAGATCTTGTTTTTGTTTAAAATAAAAAAAAGTTTATTGCATACGTAGTTTAGGAGATATAAGCACATCAAAATTGTCCTATAAAATTTAGCATTGGCTGTTTTCGTTGGGGAAACAGTCAGTTAGCTCGGTTTATCTCCGTGCTCTTAGTATAATGAAATGAAAGGCAGAAGGCTTTTCTTTCGAAGTAGCTAAAAAAATTCTACAAAAATACATGAAAAATAGGGGTCCAAGGCAGGTAACACAGGAAGTCGACGGATTTCAACCAAAATTAGTAGAGCTCTTTTTTGGATCAAAAAATAAAAGTGTGCTGAATTTTGTCAAATTGTATTGAAGATTTGCGAGTAATACATTGAGAAGGAAAATAAGTGAAAAAATGCGGTTCCAAGGGAGGTACCCTAAGGAGTCATCGGATTTCAACCAAAATTAGTACAGCTCTTTTATGGATCAAAAACTAAAAGTGTGTGTGAGATGGAAAATAAGTGAAAAAATGGGGGTCCAAGGGAGGTACCTCAATGAGTAGACGGATTTCAACCAAAACTATTAGAGCTCATTTTTGGATCAAAAAATATAAGTGTATAAAGTTTTATCAAATTCTATTGAAAATAGCGTTTTATACATTGAGAATAAAAATAAGTGAAAAAATGGGGGTCCAAGGGAGGCACTCCAAAGAGTTGACGAATTTCAACCAAAACTAGCTCTTTTTTGGGTCAAGTAATAGAGTTGTGCCAATTTTCACGAAATTCTGGCGAAAATTACGTGTTGTACATTGAAAAGAAAAATAAGTTAAAAAATTGGGGTCCAAGGGAGGTACACGAAGGAGTAGACGGATTTCAAAGTTTTTTTTTGAATCTTGCATGTCTATATAAAATTGGATAAGTGTTCAAAATTTCATCGTTGTAGGATCACTCCTTCTATTTTTTGCAGTTAGATGTATGAGACGTGAGACGTACTGTACGCCAAATAAACGAGTTTTCTCTATAGTGTGTTTTTGGTTTATTAATGCATGTGATCTAACGAATTGAAGTGTGTTGCGCAAGAATCTTGGGGTTTCGGGAACGAGGTCTCTGATATCCGATAGAACATTGCGGCGGTGCTCACGTAGGTCTGACATCGATGAGCACTTTCGGCCTCTCCTGCACACGGTCGAAAAGCTCGATAGACATGACATTTTTTTCCATTTCCGGTCGGATATAGGTGGTGTAGATTTTAAAGAGATTAGTTGGAGTTTCGTATCTCTTACACACCGTTTTAAAAACCCGAAACACTTGAATGCTTCTTTCGACACTTGAAATATGTGTTTACTCCAACGGACATCACATTAAATTCGTATGACCAGAACATCAAATGTGTCTGATTCCTGAATACTTACACTATCCAGTTTAGGAGCTGTTCACATATTACGTTACGTTGCTAAGGGTATGACTTTTGTTACGGTGGACGAATTTTGTTTGCGTATTTCTTCAAAAATGTGTTACACAAAGGGCGGGGGAGGTAAAAATCTGCGAAAATAGCATAACGAAATATGTGAACATCCCTTAAGCATACAATCGACACTATTCTCACAACCCTATGGTTTCGAGATCGCTATTTAATGATTTATTCATATTTTGCCTTATAGCCGCAATCTGTAGAAAATCCAGTCTATGCTTGAATGCATTACTTACTTAAATTGCCTGTATTTGCAATCTCTTAAGGCCAAAGGCCGAGTCTATTTTAAAATTCCACGAGCTTCGATCTTGTGCGCAGAGTCTCCAATTTCGTACGCCAGCTTTGAAATACTTTCCTCCACTTGGTCTTTTCATAGAGTTTTTGGACGTGCTCTTGCAACATTAGATGGGGACGTTCTTATTATAATTTTTGCTTTTTTGTAGTAATTGTTTTTTCTAGAAGTGGGTTACTAGCCCGACGTCCTAACCCATATTTTTATAGTTCTTATCGGAGAACTCATGGCACATGTTAGCTCACTACATTAAAGGGTGTTAATGTAGTTCCATGGGTGATACTGTCAGGAGGTCGGTGTCCACAGATGAGATGAAGGATAACCAAGTTAAGTCAGGGCTCAACAAGTTAAGACCAATCAGAACCCTTGCTTGGTATCTAATATCCCCACCATGAATGAATATCGTCTGCAAAAGAATAAATAGGATTAGAAGTTTGATATAGAAAGTCATTTATAAATATAAGAAAAAGAGTAGGAGAAAGAACGAAGGCTTGCGGTACCTCTGAATTTATTTTTTTAACTCATGATCTATGAAAACTCTTATAGATCGCTCTCTAAGAAAACTCGATCTAAATCGAGAGAAGTCATTACCGACCGTAAAAGCAATAAGTTTTAAAAGAAGTGCACGATGCCACACTCTTTCGAACGCCCTGGAAATATCTAAAGCTACAACTTTACTTTTACCAAAACGGTAAATAGAACGACCCAATTTTTCCCATAAAAAGGCTAGCAAGTGTCCGAAAAACGGTCCCAACGAAAGTTATTAGACTCCAGATATTTAGCCAAATGATAGTTTATCATACTTTCTATTACTTTGGAAAGTGCAGAACAAATTCCTATTGGGCGGTAATTTTTTGGGATTGGCGTTACATAGGAAATTTTACAGAATAGTACAGTATGCTAAAAACTTGAGCCAATGGACGAGTTTACGTCGAATAGCACTGCTTCAAGACCAGTTCTGGAATGCCATCCCGCCCAGTAGACTTAATTGTGTAAAGATCCGCTAAGACCTTTTTGACAGAACGGGCGCGAAAGAATATACTACCAAAATAGTTACTGAAACTCTTTCGGATTCGGGCAAACTCTTGCAAATAATCAGCCAAGAGGTTCGCTTTATCAATCGGGTAAGAGTAGGAATTAAAGAACTAGCGTTATTTTTCGCCCTTTTCACGAATGGAAAATTAAAGTAAATCCACATTACATTACACGTTACAAAGAGATTACACACTGCGACAAAAAAAGTTGAATTTTGTACCTGCGTGTAATCGAAAATCGTACAAATTAAACCAAAGACTTTGTAATATATGTTACATAGAGCGTCTCGACTTATATGGAAGATAAAAAAAAGTTCGCCGTACACCACAAAATATTAAGTATTGTTGTAAGACAGTTTCGAAAAAATTTTTTTTAATTTTTTTCGCCGCACATTGGGGTCGCCAAAATACATTTTTCGTTATATCTTCGGCATTTACAATCGGATCTTAAAGTGTGATATATCGATGTTTTTGTCTCAAGGAGCTTTGATAGTCATTGGTCTCAGATATCCAGTTATTGTATTTATTAATCAGAGCTCAGTTCCTGCCACCCTAATGTACCACCCTAATATCAGAAAATTAAAGCTCTTAAAAAATCGCTAAACTTTTACTAAGAAAGTTTTTCGATAATTCCAACCGAACTATTAAAAACAAGCAATTTTTCTTTTGCCGCACATTGGGATCTCCAAAATCAGAGACCGAATATTGTTTTATTTTTTAAATCAATCAAGTATAAATATCATTGCCGAAGAAAATTTATTTTCATTTCGATCGATGAATAAAAATGAGGGATTTATATTTGAAATATAAATATCCCTCATGATGAAAATTTTAAATATCTTGAACGATAAATATCCGAACAGAAAAATATTTTATTGCTTGTTTTATTTTTGAACTTCTGTTTTGACTTTGAAAAATAAAATATTTTTGAAATTATAAAACTTTTAACAATGAATGTATGAATATGTTTCCAATTAATTGGTGGTTTCTTTGACTTGCAAAACCATTTCAACATAAAATTTGCAACAATAATTGAATTTATTGTTATTTAAACGTCCAAAAGACTTTTTATACCAGGACAAATCTTCTTCTTCTGCCATTCTTGACTCCCAGTGGAGCATAGGGAATGGAAGGATGCAGAATTGCCTGGCGTCTCTAGCTACCAGGTGAGAACTGTATCCAATTCCCACTCTAAACTTCTCGTGGTACATCCCGGAAACCTTAGCAACCTAGTTTTAGATGTGGTAAACAACCCGTGTGGGATTCTAGGTCAGGGAGTTATCTTAGAGCCATTCCAACGTATATGGTCTAAGGGTCTAAGATAATTGTACTTAGTAAAGTACGAAAATGCAGCGTCTGCTTAACATGTTAGTTGCGGCTGCAAGCGGGCCTCAGTCTCGGATCGAACGGCTCGCTATACAAACGTGGCTTGTGTCTTTGGACCCATCACCCATCGACTTAGCGCTCACGATGTTTTAAGCATGGAAAGAAACAATATTATAGAATATACTACTCCAAAGGGTAATCATGCGAGAAATCCCCCTGCTACGGCAGTTGGCGCAAGGATTTTGGAGTTTCCTAATCTATGCAAGAACATTATGATGAATAAAACCACGACAAATACAGAAATAAAATTTGAATATTTTCTATCAATTTTATTTTCATCGGATGAAAAAAGATGAAAATAATTTTGAACTGATAAATATCCCAAACGATTTTTTTATTTTTATTTTTTTATGATATATTGGTGCGTTTACGTATTTTTCATTGTTCTTTATCCACTTTAGTTTCACTTTTACAGAAAAAAATGTGTGGAGTGCAATATATTGACAGCAGTTTTAAATGAGAATACTTTTTTAAAAAAATCAATGTATGGAAGTATCACATCTTTGGCTGGGTTATCCCATCTAGCATTTTTTGAAAATTTTAATCAAATATGAGTCTGTTTTGACTCCACTGCACGATAATTACAGAAATTACTGTTGTCGAGACCGAGGATCTATCCTAGGCTGCTGAATATGATATGTTATGCTTAGTAGTCGACGTGCTAACCAAGTAAGACACATCACCCATAATGAGATACGAGTCTAGCAAAATGTACGCAGTCATAACCTAATCATAATTGTTCAGAAAAACGAGTCATTAAAGATTCTTTCTGAATAGTCGCATGAAGGGTACCATTTTCTCACACAAAAAATTAATGTTTGACTCATAAGTGATATCATAAACTATAATTTTAATCGTGCAGTGGAGTCAAAAATGATTCATATTTGATTAAAATTTTCAAAAAATGCCAGCTGGTATCTTATTTTAGCTTTTTTGAAATTTAAATCACAGAAGGGGTTTTTCAACTTCAAGTCGATTGTGACACGTGTAAAAATTGTCTTATCGCAATAAAATTTTGCGTATGTTAAATTGACATCAAATTATCTTAGCCGAGATAAAAATATCAAAAAAGCATAAATAAGAACCGGTCTATTGTGTAAGTTTTCCGACATAATCATAAATGTGTAAATATTTATTATATTTAATCTTAAGTGATTTTTATTGTACAAAATGAAAGTGCTAATGTTTGTTAGATGTAAAAAGATAAATGTTTAATAAAATACACATACATATGTATAGACATACGTACATAGAAATAATATAAAAGGGAAACATGTGAAATAAATTTTATTGATAGAAAACCTTTTATCCTTAATTTATTAATGTTTGTTTATTTATTTGTTATTTTTCAAGGTATTCGCATGTTGGATCAACCTTATATGACAGATTTAATTGAAGCAAACTCTATGGGTCACGAGCCACATAAAATTCACATTTACAGTGCATCATGGGGTCCCACCGATGATGGCAAAACCGTTGATGGTCCACGCAATGCTACAATGCGTGCCATAGTGCAGGGCGTTAATGAGGTAATAATTAGTGCTAAGATTGTGTGAAATGTGTGTATGTTTGTGTGTGTGTGTGTGCATATGTAATTATTGACATTGTGGTTTTTGTGGCTATTGAAACTCATTAACTTTGAAATTTTCCTCCCTTAGGGTCGTAATGGTTTGGGTAATATTTATGTTTGGGCTTCGGGTGATGGTGGCGAGGAGGATGATTGCAATTGTGATGGTTATGCTGCTTCCATGTGGACAATTTCCATTAATAGTGCCATTAATGATGGTCAAAATGCTCATTATGATGAAAGTTGTAGTTCAACGTTGGCGAGTACTTTTAGTAATGGTGCCAAGGATCCCAATACTGGTGTGGCCACAACAGACTTGTATGGCAAATGTACGACAACACATTCGGGTACAAGTGCTGCTGCTCCAGAGGCAGCTGGTGTTTTTGCTTTAGCCTTGGAAGCCAAGTAGGTGTACTTTGTTTATTGTGAAATATTATGAAGGATTTAATATACATACAATATTTATTTATTTGTTTACTTTAGTCCTCAATTAACTTGGCGTGATATCCAGCACTTGACTGTTTTGACTTCGAAACGTAATTCTTTGTTTGACGCCAAAAATCGTTTTCATTGGACCATGAATGGTGTGGGTTTGGAGTTTAATCATTTGTTCGGTTTCGGTGTTCTAGATGCCGGTGGCATGGTGACTTTGTCTAAGCAATGGCATACAGTACCCGCCAGATATCATTGTGAAGCTGGAAATATAGAGGATCCACAGTAAGTATAATATATTCCTTTTTAGTTTGTTTTATAAATAAAGTAGGGGATTAATTTGCCGTAGCTTGACATATGGGCAAATCCGAAAAGCATTAAACCAAAGACAAAATTTTAAAACTGTAAAAATCACATATTTCTGTTTTTAAAAAAAATTACCATATATTGATCCTTTAGAATATTTAATGAATACAATTTTTGATTGGTTTCTTTGTGAATGGCAGGTCTTTATTTGCACTCATCTCGAACTTTAATAAATTTTTAAAAATAATAGGTTTTCTAAAAGTTCGTAAAAATCGCAAAAACATCCACTTAGGTATCAAGTTTCAGTATGAGTTCAAAGTCTGCTTAATTTTATACAATTAGATGTAAAAGACCCCATCAGAAGTAATTGTAGTGATATAAATAATGTTTTACATTAGGCTAAAAATATATACATGATAATAAAGCATTTTACAGAATAATATGTAAAAGAAAGTGCGTAGCGTCCGTCACAGTGTATATTTTTTCCAGAATTATATTTATTAAATACAAAATTTACGAACACATGTCTGTCTTATTCATAAAGCAATAACACGGCCTATATTTAGAGATTAAATTTAAGATATTAGGTCTTAAAAAAACACAAATTTGATACTTTTGAAAAAAAAAATAATTTTTGGGACACTCTAACAGCTAGCCACAGCATCCTTGAGACGAAAAATAAGATGTAAAAAGTATGTAAAGAAGTGGAAAACTCAAAATAAATATGTTTTTAGTCGTTTTGTGAAATATTAAATTGTGCCCAAAAATCTTATTTTTAACCCCGAAAATAAAGAGAAAGTAGATAAAATTCAGGAACAAATAACAGCATTTGGTTCACTGATTTACCAGCCCTTAAAAAATATATGAAATATGAATTTGTCCTAATAAAAAACATTCAAATAAAAACTGTATCGTCCGTCACGTAGCGTCCGCAGCTGCTCATTTATGGATTTTTGGAGCAACTGGAAACCTTAAAATATTTTATGAAAGCTGTTTTGTAATTCTCTGATTTTCCTTTATCTTCAATGTATTTACAATTTTTGTATTACTATGACCGATTTGATAAAAATTACACAAACACTTGTTGAAATAAATCTTACTTCCATTTTTTGTAGCGTCCGTCACAGCACTTTAAAAGCGAATGTCTTTTTCCCCCAAAACAAGTATCTAAAATAGCAAATGCTATTGGAGAGCGCTATCGATGAACTATAATTCTCCGAAATCTGTGCAAAGATATCTCGTGTAAAATGACAATGCGATTTATTTAAGTAAAATAAAATCCGTATAAATGTATCGTCCGCCACGCAGGATTTGCCCATATACATATATTTATAGGGGCTAAGGATAAGGTTAATAGATTTTGAAATGTTAAAATTTTTGACACATTCGAGTTCCACATAACTGAATCAGTGGCCAAATCACCGAATCCGATATCGATCGAAATGTACGGTATTTTAGAAACATTTGTGTAGCATACTTTTACTTGCTTACTGAGGTCCAACGACATTCCAATTGGAACATGGGGTACTTTTCTCAGACATTGAGCTACATCCGATTTTACTTTTAGTCTCATTGAAAGGGACCTACGTTATAACGCCGGCTCCGAACGGCAAATGGATTAGTTAGAGAAGTTTTAGTGGCATACTTTTAGGATAATCTTAATAATATATAACATATAGGGTTTACTGTAATTTATTTGTCAAAAGTTCCCTAATAGTAAATAAATTTCATTCAAATTAAATGTTTTGACAAACGGATATGTTTAGAAATCAAATTTAATTAAACTTTTTGTAAAAAAAAAATATTTTGAAAATCCCTAAGGTATGTTACACAATATTTTCTTAAAAGCCAGAGTTTTCGATCGAAATCGAATGCGGCGATTTGCCTTTTTTTTACTGACAGCCTCAAAATAAATTGTATTTCTATTCCAAAAGTGAGAACTTTCCCAAATTTCGTCGGAATTTTTTCATATTTGATCATAGCTTTCACGTCCTATCTTTAGATGTATGTATAATAAAATAAGTTTCAGATTTTATCGAAAGTACTAAATCCTGCGAAAGATCTGTTGATATAATTTTGTATCAAAGGAGTAGAACGCATCTGAAATTTTCCATAACTTGCATAAATAAGTCGGATAAATTAAGTTGAGTTTGACAAATGTCATGGCTTTTGTTGGCTCTGAGGAGCGCTGAGGGTTCTGTGGCTAAGTTGGTT
Source organism: Stomorhina lunata (assembly GCA_933228675.1). Lineage (NCBI taxonomy): Eukaryota > Metazoa > Arthropoda > Insecta > Diptera > Rhiniidae > Stomorhina > Stomorhina lunata. The sequence goes on along the minus strand of OW121740.1, from coordinate 94,615,849 downwards.
ATCACGCTGTATACTAAGCATAACATATCATGTTTAGCTTAGGTTTGATCAGCGGTCAATACAACATAAATTTCTGTAATTATTAATTTCTATTAAAATATTAACTACCAGAGTAACTTTCTTTGGTACATTTATAACACGCGATCGATGTAAAATAAATAAAATCGACTTTAGAACAAAAACTCTTAATACTTTCTGTAATTACTGTGTTGAATAATACAAGGATACAAAATAGCTTTTTTTCTTTTCTTTTCCTTCCACCTTTCTTCAATCCTTTCAATCAATATTTCACTAAGATCCTAATTTATTACAATAATAAATAGTTTTTTAATAAAACCAAAAAATGTTGGTGGAGAAACCTTTCCTCAAAGCGTTTCGATGGTTGGTTAGGCCATCTTCTTCAGGGGGATTATCCCTAATTCTAGACAGAGCAAAAACCACACATTATATCTTATTTGAGGGACAGAATAAATACGAATTATTGCAGAAGTCCAGATGCTGACAGTTTTCAAGCATAAATTGCCCGATACTGCTGCAATTTCACTTTCGATATTCGTACGAAGTTCATCAATCGTCGCTGGATTATTGGCATAGACCATAGACTTGACGTAGCCCCACGTTCTCCAAACTTGGTTTTCAATAAATTGATTGTGACATTCGCTGTGTGGCTTGTGGCGCTGTCCTGTTGTCATCCAAGTCTATATCATCCAATTGGCGCCAAAAATAGTCGGTTATCATTGAACGGTAGCGATTCACAGTAACGTGCCGGTTTTGATCATCATGTGAGAAGTACGGCCAAATGATGCCGCCGGCCCATAAGCCGCACCGTAATTTTGACTCATGGAGTATGTGCGGATTGTTTCCTGACCAATAACTCATATTATGTTTATTGACGAAACCATTCAGCCAGAAATTAGCCTCATCGCTGATGATGGCTCGCGCTTTTAACGTTGGGGCCACTGACTTCGAATTTCAGTAGTAAATTGTAATAATTTCGACTTGTTGTTGGCTCGTATATCTTTCCATCATGAAATGTCAAAAGAGTAGCAAGAAATGTAGCGTCTTCTGCTGTCCCTGTGGCTGTACTTTTGTAGCGTCGCTGTTAAAAGTTCCGATATATAAAATATATTTAGGTTAACATAAGCAGTATTTATTTTAAATTTCTTGAAAAAATATTGATTTTTGTGGCCAATATATCAATTCTGGGAAGTGGGACCTATGGGAGGTACCATAAATAATGGACCGATTTTGACGAATTTCAATAGCCATGGTCCTATTATCAAAAAAAATGACCTGTGCTAAATTTCATCAGATTATCTTTAGAATTGCGACCTGTAGTTTGATTACAAGGTTTACATGGGGGTCCAGCCAGCCAGCCAGACGGACGGACATCACTAAATCGACTCATAAAGTGATTCTAAGCCTAGTGGTATACTAAAAGACAAATATTTCTATGCGTTACATACATCAGCACAAACTTATAATACCCTTTCCACCTATGGTGGTGAAGGGTATCAAATCGCACGATCATTCTCCTCAACGTTACAGCGCTGGCATTGAAAGTCATTCTGAAACTTATGGACCAATGGACACCGCTAGCTCCAAATCCTGTCACTAAAATGTATGAAGTTTTCGGTTCAGATATTGGTTAATCGTTAACTGAACTAGTGGAGTCAAATTTATCCATCATATTACGAATAGTCCCCATGACGATTACAACAACTATAACGGACTAAAAAAATGACAACTGATTTGACAGATGTAGCCTCAACAAAATGGCCGTTGTCAATGTTTGAAAGTCCCCGTTGAAAGACTACTTATTTTTCCACCATTCCTTATTGACGATATTTGAGCTCGACTTCATATAAAACCTTTTTAGCACTTCCTTATGAACAGGCGTAGGCACGCATAACTACCAGTAGCCGTCTACTTTTCATAATTTTCGTAACACAACACGATCGTTAAATACAATCGGCAAAATGAGTTTGAAGAAGCAAACAGACCAATCACATTCCTGCAAGTTAACAACAAAGCAGGTTGACGTCACTTTGTTGAGATAAAAACAAAATCTACAGGAAAAACCGAAGACAGAATTATTACTCCAGTCAGTTGAATGTAGGTTCATGCCGCTTTGTTTATCAGAATTTTATTATTTAGTCTCATGTAGTTTTCATCTCATTTTTTACTTTATTCTTTTTGTGCCGACCGCTGCTTATAAATCTAAACCAATATTAAAATATTATATTAAAGAAGTATTTATTATATTTCCTTTTAGTCCCATCTATTCCGGTCGCTCTTTATTCTTGGAAATAAAAACAGACGCTTGTAAAGGTACCGATACCGAGGTCAACTATTTGGAACACGTGCAAGCAGTTATATCGGCAAATGCTTCAAGACGAGGAGATTTAGAATTATTCCTAACTTCACCGATGGGTACAAGGTAAATTCTTACAAAAAAGAAATCTGAAATTTGGGAAAATATAGAAATTTTTGCCAATATTAAAAACAAAATTTCATACATTTGAGGGGAAAGTCGAACTTTTTCAGTAGAATTGTATGAAATTTTGTTTTTGAGATATGGATTACAAATTTATGCGAAAAATTATTTGGGCTTTATTTAAAATTCAATTGAAGACAATTTAACCGTATTTTTTAGGTCTATGATTCTCTCGCGTCGTACTAATGATGATGATCATCGTGATGGTTTCACAAAATGGCCCTTCATGACAACACACTCATGGGGTGAATATCCACATGGTACCTGGAAATTAGAGGTAAGAATAATTATATAGTTATTTTAAATTACTTCTAAATATATAATACAATTAATCTTTTTAAAGGCCCGTTTCAACTCAAATCAACCAAGATCGGATTGGCTAATTGATTGGTCCTTGGTATTGCATGGCACCAAAGAAGCGCCCTATCGTACTCTATCGCCAGCTTCCCCCCACTCCAAATTGGCGATTGTTAAAAAAGCCCACGAAGAAAAGAAAATGCAGTAAAAATGTTTCATTGACAAAATTGCAACAATAAAAAGTAATATCAAAAGTAATTCAGGGGCTAAAGAAAACTAAAATAGATCTAACAAACACCAGTCTTAACAGTGGGCAACATAAATAAGAAATACAACAGGAAACAAAATACAAAAAATTCAAAAATCAAGTAAAAACCGCAACAAAAGGCCAATAAGATACAAAACAAATTTACAAAAATTAAGAAACAAATAACAAAAAAACGTTAGAAAGAAACGGAAAATAAAATCGAAACCCAAAATAATAAAACTAAAAAAAAAACACTGAGAAAAATGTTTGTTATTTTTAAATAAATATATATTTTCTAGACTCAAGCAAAAATTTTTCTTTCTAAAATTATAATTTATAATGTTTTCTTTGGACTTAAAATTTTCAACTAGAGCCTAGAAAATGTTTCATGCTGTTAATAATCTCAACTTTTTTTTTTAAATTTTATTTATATTCATTCTCAGTGTATCTCTTTCCAAATTGTAGAGGTCCACATCAAAACGTATCAATTTACTTTTTTAAAATCGAAATAGTGATGTTATTTTATTTACTGAAAACAGAACAAAATTAAAACAATAAAGAAATTTTAATGTTGGTCATGGCCGACCTTAAAATACCCTACACTATTGTTGTCATATATGGTCCAATATTCAACGAATTTGATAAGTTTTGTTCAATCCATGCATTTGCTAAATATTGTCATCGTGCAAACATTATTTCGAGGCATATATATTTAAGTCGTTTTGGTGATTAGGTCTTATATGGAAATTAAGGTCAAATCTTGCAGTAGCTCGGGGAAGGCTCCGTTCTTTCTACTACTATATATCTAAATTACCTTTTTTGTAAAACTATCAATCTTATCTATATTTTTGAAGATGATTGCTAAATTTTGGTCCTTACTACAATTTCTGCTTGTTCTCGATTTTAATGGCCATCAGACCCAATGTTGCTTTATCTCTAGCTATGTTTAGTACAAATATTGTCTCGGCTTTCCTAAGCGTTGAAAGACATAATTGACTCCAACTTACATCCTAACTATTTATACCACCTATATCCGATAGGAAATATAATGCGACTCCCATGCATTTGCCAGTTTTTCAAGATATTGCGTATGTGCTTTTCGGTGACAGGTGGGCCTACGTTATTGATTCACTGGGACATCGTAGCACTGTGAGTTATGTTTCACTGTCCTATCACTACTAAAATTGTAAGTGCTCTTGTTCCTTTCTTAATATGGTAGGGTACAACATATTTGAAATATTGTTTTCTTCATTCGATACATATTTTTTGAAACTGAATTGTTACATTTTGGTGTGGACCTCTACATAAGCAAGAATTTATTATAATTTTTAAATTATACGTGTATTTTTTGTATTAACTTTTCAAAATTTTATTTATTTTTATTTTAAGATTTCTCAAATTGTTTTAAATGAAAGTATTTTTTAAAAATAGAAGAAAGAAATAAAGTGTTTGGCTGTGTTTTGATTAATGCCAATTATGTTTTTGTTTGTTAAATGTTTGCATTGAATATTACATGTTAGTATTACAAACTTTAAATATTTATAATAAAATGCAGTAAAAGTATCTGCAAGATATAAAATAATATGTCATTATAAAAGAAGAAACGTCATTCGAAACAAATGAAAATTTATGAGATTTATTTAAAGTTTTTTTTTTTCTTTCTAAATCTACTGAAAGTATGCAACAAAAATTTAACTTGCATTATATTTCGATATGTATCGAATCTGCAGTGTGACCCAAAAGGTTTCTAAAATTTTCATTTATTTTCAATATACACATTTCGGAAAGAAGCACTTAAACTCGGTATTTTGACGAAATTTAGTTTTTCAATGATTCTAATACACTTTACACAAATACACCTCGACTTCATATCTTATTTTAATAGTGTTAAAGTTAAGGCTTTTACAAGTATTGGACTAAATCATTACAGTTTAAATTATGATGTTATTATCTCTTGTAAAGTTAAAATTATTTGGGATATAGCTATTATTTCTGAAAGTAAAGTCGCAGGACGTTACCAAAAAAAATGTTTTAGCCAAAGAAAGAGTTTAGTTTAAGGATATTAAATTTGCTTTAAAGATGATTCCAAGAGGATCTACAAATTTCAAATTAACTTCGGACATAACAATTTTTATAAGTACATGTCAAGGGCATATATTTAATAGGCCCACATATTGCATCATTCTGGGTGCACTCATGGAGTATTTGCAGAATACATTATTTTTTTGGGTAAAATGCTACTCGTCAGACGTAAAAACCCTATTTATTTATCCGCACTAATAATACTAGTTACACACTCCGAGTATATGGGCCAAAATCAAACAGTTTTAATTCCTTTGAAATTGACTTTAAACTGAATAATTTTTGTACTCTTAGAAGTTGGGAAAATCTAATTACAGATTTTGAATCCTAAAGACTTCAGGTATAATGTACACAAAATCTTAGTAGCGTAAGTTTGCAATTCTAAGCGTAATTGGCATGCAAATTAGAAAATTTCAGTTTTTTCATATTCTTCATTCTTCTTCATTCGTTTTAAAATTTGGACCCAAGTTGTTGTTCTACGAAATAGACACCACACTTTGGGGATAAGTCCATTGCCTCTTTATTTTAATTTCGACACATCTAATACTACTGAATGGCTGCCAAAACTTAAAGCACGTTTAAGCCACTTTTTAGTTTTTTTCGCATATTTTTCCGACGCCCAAGGAATTGCAAAAAAATGGAAAAGGATTATTATATCGTTAAGTTTTTCGTCGTTGGATAAATATCTCATTAAAATAACATATAATATATGACAGGTGTAAATGACGAACGTTAATTTTTCAAATTATCGGTTTTTCATGGAGCACAACCGCAAATATGTATTGAAATTTCCAAACTACCGCGTAAACCAAGATAAAAATCTATTTTTTGGATTGAAAGAAATTAATTTTTAGTTGAACCAAGAATTTATGTTAAGAGGTTGTGGGTTCGAATTCGGGCTCAGGTTCATATCATAAATTTTTATTTTTTAATTTTAATAATTTTTATGATTTTTAAATTAGATTAATAATTTTTAAGAATACTGAAAAAACTATGTGACACTTAGCCGTGTGGAATGCTGCATTTTCTGTCCCGCTACGGACTTCATCAGCACACGTGTGTCACCAACTGTAAGATGTCAGTAGTTAAGATCATCTATTTAACTGAATTCTTAAGCGAAATTGAAAACGAGAATTATATTAACACTCATTTCTATTTCACCTATGACCATATGATCGATTCAGTTAGACGAACTTATCCACCATAGTTTTTTCCTTTATGTTTTGTATTCCTATCCTATATTAATCTAATTTTTGGTAAAATTTTATAAAGATTTTGAAAATCGTGCAAAAAAGTGCATATCGATTTTAATGGTTTTAGATAAATATTAAACTAAGACAAAATCACATAAGGCATGAAAGCGTTATCATATTGCATCAAAAGTTTGTCAAAAATCTCATTATTAGCTGAGAAGGTGAAGGTTTTATCTTAAAACATTTCACTAAAGCACATCGCAAATTTGACAAAAAAGCTTCACCTTGGATCTGAAAGCGCACTAAAATATTATAAGGATTAACGATTTCATGGACCAACTACGAATTGTATGTCTTAAAAAGATATTTATTTATTAAAATTTATATTTAAATAAAATTAATTTTAAATTTTAAAAATGCAGCATAATTTTACTAAGACTCACATTTTGTCCCTTAATAAAACCCAAAAAAATATTCAGCCTAACCACAGAACAAATTATTATTTTAAACTCGACTTTTTCAATTTTTCGTACCATAAGAAATTTTTAAAATATTTTTATATAAATCATTCAAATATTACAAAAGCTTTTTTGAATAAATAGAAATAATAAAATAAAATTTCAAAAAAGTCCAAACTCAAAATATTAAGAAAATTTTGTGATACATCATATCTTAATATTTTTAAAATTTTATGTCTGTTCCCGTAATCTAACGAAACTACCCAAACTTACTCAAACTTGTTCCCGTACAAAATTTTCAATACAAATTGTTGTTTTTTGGGTAATTTCTGACAACTTCGGACTGTTTTGGGTTGTTTCGTTAGAGTACGGGAACAAACATTTTCCTAATATGATTAAAAATTGTTCAAATGATTATTAAATTTTACACAAAATTGAATTTTTGTTCAATAATAATAGAAAACAACAATTGTAATATGTCCCAATCTGTTTAAAAGAAATTTACTATTAAATATGTCTAATGACAAAAAATTTTAAAAAATTTTCAATTTTGACTTAACATTTTTTTTCCAAATGATCACAAAATGAAAAACATTCAACAGAAAAAAGCTAATTTTAGTGTTTAAAATGAAATTTTGAAATATAATTTAAAATTTGTTTTGTGGTACGATTTTCGAAATAAAATCAAGTTTTTTGGTTAAAAGTCGACTTTAAATGTTCTGTGATTATGCTGATAAAGTGTAAAAAAACGAACTCCGAAAATTAAGACTGTTTAATTTTTGCCCATTGAGGCCCTATGCTCCACTGGGAGTCAAGGATAACAGAAGAAGAAGAAGAATTTTTGGCCCATATGTATAATTGGACCTTTTTGGAATATGTTAGTAACTTGTGGAAGTTCCACTTATATGAATTAGATATAGGCCGGTTTCAACAAAATTTTGTGTAATGATTTTGGCTACTATTATGTATCAATATTTTTGCCAAAAACTTCTTTCTGTAACCCAAATAATGAATTTGGTTCAAAACCTATAGGAATCATCCTTGTATTGATGTTTGTGCCAAGTTAACCCCCTGCGACTGACGTGATATAGTTTTTACAATTATAATATCGTGGTAGACTACCAATTTTCATGGCTTATATTCTTCAAGATCTGTTTTGAAAACTAATAAAACCATTTTGGTTTATTGTTTATTAGTGTAATACATTATTTATATAGTTTTTTCAAATCGAAAACTCTTGTTATATGTTATTTTTTAGCATGACATGAGTTTTCTTTACATGAGTTAGTGCTATACTACACGTCAGTCCCTGAGGGTTAAATTACCTTTAAAATTAGAATTTGATGCCAGATATTAAGAAAATTTTGTGATACATCATATCTTAATATTTTTAAAATTTTATGTTTGTTCCCGTAATCTAACGAAACTACCCAAACTTACTCAAACTTGTTCCCGTACAAAATTTTCAATACAATTTGTTGTTTTTTGGGTAATTTCTGACAAATTCGGACTGTTTTGGGTTGTTTCGTTAGAGTAAGGGAACAAACATTTTCCTAATATGATTAAAAATTGTTCAAATGATTATCAAATTTTACACAAAATTGAATTTTTGTTCAATAATAATAGAAAACAACAATTGTAATATGATCCCAATCTGTTTAAAAGAAATTTACTATTAAATATGTCTAATGACAAAAAATTTTAAAAAATTTCCAATTTTGACTTAACATTTTTTTCCAAATGATCACAAAATGAAAAACATTCAACAGAAAAAAAGCTAATTTTAGTGTTTAAAATGAAATTTTGAAATATAATTTAAAATTTGTTTTGTGGTACGATTTTCGAAATAAAATCAAGTTTTTTGGTTAAAAGTCGACTTTAAATGTTCTGTGATTATGCTGATAAAGTGTAAAAAAACGAACTCCGAAAATTAAGACTGTTTAATTTTTGCCCATTGAGGCCCTATGCTCCACTGGGAGTCAAGGATAACAGAAGAAGAAGAAGAAGAATTTTTGCCCATATGTATAATTGGACCTTTTTGGAATATGTTAGTAACTTGTGGAAGTTCTACTTATATGAATCAGATATAGGCCGATTTCAACAAAATTTTGTGTAATGATTTTGGCTACTATTATGTAACAATATTTTTGCCAAAAACTCTTTTCTGTAACCCAAATAATGAATTTGGTTCAAAACCTATAGGAATCATCCTTGTCCAAGTTAACCCCCTGCGACTGACGTGATATAGTTTTTACAATTATAATATCGTGGTAGACTACCAATTTTCATGGCTTATATTCTTCAAGATCTGTTTTGAAAACTAATAAAACCATTTTGGTTTATTGTTTATTAGTGTAATACATTATTTATATAGTTTTTTCAAATCGAAAACTCGTGTTATATGTTATTTTTTAGCATGACATGAGTTTTCTTTACATGAGTTAGTGCTATACTACACGTCAGTCCCTGAGGGTTAAATTACCTTTAAAATTAGAATTTGATGCCAGACTAATATTTCTATGCGTTACAAACATCAGCGCAAACCCAATATAATCTTTCCACTCATGATAATTTAACCTAATTGGTGTATAGAGTCGGGCTTCACCGAATATAGTGCTTTTCGCATTGTTTTCTAGTTCCAAATATTTTTTTATATCATTTTTGTTTCTTAATATTATTTTAAACCAAATTAATTAACGATTTTTGAGAATAATATAGGACAAAGAATATGAAATTATAATACAAGATCTTTGATATATCAAAAACGAAGAAAGTCCCCAAAACGCACATAAAATTAAATAAATTAATAAAGTCTTATTCCCCTTTTTGTCAAAATTATAAGAGACTTATAGGAAATGATATCTACAATGCTTCTATACGTCTCTGATACGTTCACGTATTAAGGAGTACAAGTCTGGATATCCACACCAAAACGTAACTGTTCACTTTTTAACACTTACTGGACCTTAAAGTTATGTTAAATAAAATCTTAAAAAAAAATACCATATAATCTAATGTATTACAGAAAAAAAAAACTTCATTTGACTAGTGATACAACAAATTAAAAAGTAATTTAAGTTTAAATTAAATACTCCGATATACTTATTTTCTGCTGAACTAGTTCTTCAATACATGGAACTACACCGGATATTGCTCTCCTGATCTTTTAGCGGCCGACTTTCGTCTTGACAAAAGTGAAGATAAACAGGTTTCAAAGAAAATTGAATCAATAGTTTTTAAGTAGCTGAACCAATAGGTTGATACACTTTGTAGTACTTATCAAACTTGCGGTTCCCCTTGAATGTTCCTACTGGCTCTTAGGGGTCCGCGGACCTCATCTAGAGAACCTATGCTCTACACTTTCCATTTCAGAAAACAGCAAAACCTTTACGAAATACTCATGCAATGAGATTTTTGAACTTTTATTGTAAAAGATAAATGTTTTTTCTTGCTTTTGGAAAGCGGTACCATCCTATAGAAACCACATATTTTTACATGTAAATCAGCTAAGGGCAAGCAATTTATTTCCTATAACTAGTTACAGACAAATAAACTCTGCCGACACACAACATTTGTAAGGAGAATAAAAATACTTTTACGCTGCCGATTTTTCGCGAATTTCCTCAAACAAATCAATCATTCGCTATGAAACAAACATGATAAAGCGATAACATATTACGGACTTTTTTTTAATTTTCTCTGCTGCTAGCACTACAATCGCAAATTTGAAAATGTATTAGTGTCCTTCTCTCTTCTAAATCAATGATCGTCAAGCTGACCCCTAGGGGCCGAGCACATATTGTAATTTTCACATACGAAACACGAACCAAACAGAAAACACAAACTAAACTATTCACTTCAAAAATTTATCGAAAATTTTTCTATAGAAGAAAATTTTTGCCTAAAATTTTTCTATAGAAAAAAATTTTTATCGAAAATTTTTAAATAGAAAAATTTTTTTATTGAAAATTTTTCTTTAGAAAAATTTTTTAACGAAAATTTTTCTATAGAAAAATATTTTTATCAAAAATTTTTCTATAGAAAAATATTTTTATCAAAAATTTTTTTATAGAAAAATATTTTTATCAAAAAGTTTTCTATAGAAAATATTTTTATCAAAAATTTTTTTATAGAAAAATATTTTTATCGAAAATTTTTGTATAGAAAAATATTTTTATCGAAAATTTTTGTATAGAAAAATATTTTTATCGAAAATTTTTGTATAGAAAAATATTTTTATGGAAAATTTTTCTATAGAAAAATTTTTTTATCGAAAATTTTTGTATAGAAAAATTTTTTTATCGAAAATTTTTGTAAAGAAAAATTTTTTTATCGAAAATTTTTCTAAAGAAAAATTTTTTTATCGAAAATTTTTTTATCGAAAATTTTTCTATAGAAAAATTTTTTTATCGAAAATTTTTCTATAGAAAAATTTTTTTATCGAAAATTTTTCTATAAAAAAATTTTTATATCGAAAATTTTTCTATAGAAAAATATTTTTATCAAAAATTTTTTTATAGAAAAATATTTTTATCGAAAATTTTTGTGTAGAAAAATATTTTTAAGGAAAATTTTTCTATAGAAAAATATTTTTATGGAAAATTTTTCTATAGAAAAGTTTTTTTATCGAAAATTTTTCTACAGAAAAATTTTTTTATCGCAAATTTTTCTATAGAAAAATTTTTTTATCGAAAATTTTTCTATAGAAAAATATTTTTATCGAAAATTTTTTTATAGAAAAATATTTTTATAGAAAAATTTTCTATAGAAAAATATTTTCATCGAAGACTTTTCTGTAGAAAAATATTTTTATCGAAAATTTTTCTTTAGAAAAATATTTTTATCGAAAACTTTACTATTAAAAGTATTTTTTATCGAAAATTTTTCTATAGAAAATTTTTTTTTATCGAAAATTTTTCTACAGAAAAATTTTTTTATCGAAAATTTTTCTAAAGAAAAATTTTTTTATCGAAAATTTTTCTAAAGAAAATTTTTTTTATCGAAAATTTTTCTATAGAAAATTTTTTTTTTCGAAAATTTTTCTATAGAAAAATTTTTTTATCGAAAAATTTTCTATAGTAAAATTTTTTTATCGAAAAATTTTCTATAGTAAAATATTTTTATCGAAAATTTTTCTATAGAAAAATATTTTTATAGAAAAATTTTCTATAGAAAAATATTTTCATCGAAGACTTTTCTGTAGAAAAATAATTTTATCGAAAATTTTTCTTTAGAAAAATATTTTTATCGAAAACTTTACTATTAAAAGTATTTTTTATCGAAAATTTTTCTATAGAAAATTTTTTTTTATCGAAAATTTTTCTACAGAAAAATTTTTTTATCGAAAATTTTTCTAAAGAAAAATTTTTTTATCGAAAATTTTTCTTTAGAAATTTTTCTAAAGAAAAATTTTTTTATCGAAAATTTTTCTATAGAAAATTTTTCTTTTCGAAAATTTTTCTATAGAAAAATTTTTTTCTCGAAAAATTTTCTATAGTAAAATTTTTTTATCGAAAAATTTTCTATAGTAAAATTTTTTTATCGAAAATTTTTCTATAGAAAAAATTTTTTATCGAAAATTTTTCTTTAGAAAAAATTTTTTATCGAAAATTTTTCTAAAGAAAAATTTTTTTTCGAAAATTTTTCTATAGAAAAATTTTTTTTATCGAAAAATTTTCTATAGTAAAATTTTTTTATCGAAAATTTTTCTTTAGAAAAAATTTTTTTCGAAAAATTTTCTAAAAAAAATAATTTTTATAGAAAAATTTTCCAGAATACAATTTTTTTTATTAAACATTTTTCTATAAAAAAAATATTTTTATCGAAAATTTTTCCATAGAAAAATGTTTTCATCAAAAATTTTTCTATAAAAAAATATTTTTATCGAACATTTTTCTTTAGAACTATATTTTTATAGAAAAATTTTCTATAAAAATTAATTTATATCGAAAAATTTTCCAGAGAAAAATATTTTTATCAAACATTTTTCTATAAAAAAATGTTTTTATTGAAAATACTTCTATAGAAAAATACTTTTATCAACTAATATTTATGCAGAAAAATCTAAAATTGTTTAATATTAGTATTTATTTCTGTTTCGAAAAATATTTCCAATTCGGTTGCATTTATTTCAAACAATGTGTGAGATTACATTTCTTTGTTTTCTCAAACCGTATATTTTGTTGCTTTAAATTGGATTTTGATTTTTGCATATTTTGGTTTTGTAAAATTTTTATAGAACTTGATTTTACTGATATCAACATCGCTGAATGCTTTTAGTGCTCATTTTCACGAGTTTCAATAATGATCGTGATATTTACGAAAATTACAAAATGTCTTCGGCTTCTGGTGGTATGGGCTGGCTGCCTACGCCTGGCAGTCAATGAATGAAATTCTTTGTCGCTTATTTTTAGAATTTGCAACAACAAAATTGAATGTGTTGGCATGAGAACAAGAAAATATTCTCTTTATTTGTAAAATCACGAATACATTGATATTTTCCATGTTCTTTTATGACAAAGTCTATTCTAAATCATCTTTTTTTCTGGCAAGAAAAAGCTTCGAATTATATATCTCACTGTAACAATTTTGGAAATAAAAATTATATCTTATTTTTGGACTTTTTTGTAATCATATTTTAATAAAATAATTTTTGTAATCGATCGCTTAAAAACCTTTTTTCATTTGATATAATGGCCACAAACGCGATTAATTACATTATATAGAAAGATATGATCTTTAACCCTTAAGTAGATATGTACAGCATCGCCCTTAAATATTTGTTGTATCAAATTCGTCATTGATGAGCTATGCCCGGTTCTCTTTTATTTTTCTAAAAATCTTTCTTTGAGCTAAAAATTTCTAGCGAAACATATATTTTCTCAATTTACCTAAAACGATTTATAATGGAATTGTTACGTTTTGGTGTGGACGTCTCCTAGTATTTTTTAAGTTATAGTTTTCTTTTCATTAAAGCAAAGTTTAAAAATTCATGATCTCTTATATAAATTGACCAATTTACAATAATAGTTGCATCTGTATAACATTACAAGTAAGTTTGTGAATTGGTCAATTGGCATATTTCCATATTTTTCAACTATTTATTCACTTAATGTATGTAAAATGTATCCAGCTCTGTAAAATAAAATGCTTTTAAATTATAATAAACTTAAAGCTAAACAAATACGTAGTCAAAACATATTTCAAAATCTATAAAGAAAAAAAAAACTAACCTAAAACTTATTGTGTGGTATATACATAAAAAAATAACTATAAGATTAAAATATATAATAAAATATCAAATATATAACAATAACTATTGCTCTCCTTGTATTATTTAAATTCTTTTCATTTTTTACAGTGTATTTTATACTTTTCTCTTCTCCTTTTACTTTCGGGGGCCAAACATAAAGAATATAAATTTCACAACAAAAAAAAAAAAAAATATTTTTATTAGAAAAATCTGTCAACTTTACAAAATAAGTACAAGCGAAATGCCTGAAACCAAAAATAAAAAGAAAAATAAAAATATATTTTAAAACTTAAAAAAAAATATATATATATAAAAAACTAAAAAATTGTTAAAGTTTATGGATGTTTAACTCATAAAAACAAAAAAACTAAAGACCTAAGAAAAGAAAACTAAATATAAATGTGTAAAATAATCAGAATGAAGTGTTAAAAATTAATAACAAGAAAAAAGAAAAGAAAAACTAAATAAATAAAAATAAATACATTTACAAAATTATACTATGAAAAATATTTTATAAAAAATATATAATATATAAAACAAAAACTCAATAATAATTATAAAAAAATTAAAAATCAAATATTGTACATTAACAAATCTATTATACATTAACAAAAAAAAAAAGTAAAATACTGACAAAATTACAAACAAATTTGAAATACATAAATAATTTAAAAATATAAAAAAATATATTGATATAAATTATATAATTAAAAAAAAACATAAAACGAAACGTTATTTTAACCAATTGATGTAGTAAGAATATAAAATAAATGATACAGTAAAATAATTATTATTTGAAATATAAAAACTAAAAAAAAATATTTATAATTTGCAAAATAAATAAAAAGTTATTGACTTAAAAATTATAAATATATATAAAAAAAATCAAAATCATATTATACGAGCAGTGAAATTATTAATTTTCTATTTTGTTTACAATAATTTATCATTTAAATACTTTTATGTTTTGTAAATAAATTTTTAAATATATTATATAACTATCCTAAAGTTGGGTCTTTCAATTGGGAACTTTAAGGTTTGTATTAACTTATATAATTTTCATTTTGCTATCACTTCAATAAACTAACAAACCAAAACGATTTAGAAATGCCCAGCAAAACTTTGGTAATGTCAAGTACTCTGATAACTGGTTACCTTGTAACGACTACAACATACCATCCGAATAAATAATAAGTTATTACAGAAGTACTTATTTGTAATTAAGATGGTAATTTAAACTGAATGGCCCCGGTTCAAATCCCAACAAGGGCAACAATTTTTTTTAGTTTTTTTTTTTATTAAAAGAGTCTTTTTAAATGATTTTTGAATTTTAAGAACTTTAATATTATCTTCTGTAAAAAAAATTTGTAAAACTAACTCACGTTAATGAAAAATACCATCATGAGTCAATTTTGATTATGTAGGGGATGTTGAATACCAAACACGATTCTAATTGGTCTTAACTTGGTAAGCCCAACTTATCTGGGTCATCCTTCATCTCAACTGTGGACACACACCTCCTCATGGTATCACCCGGGGAGCTAGTTTAACACCCACTAATATTGTGAGTTAACATGTTCCGAGAGTTGTCCCATAAGATCGATAAAAATGGGTTAGGATTACGGGCTAGTAACCCTCTCTTGAAAAAAAAATACAATGAAGAGGATAAAATTAGAATTGAAATGTCCCACTACCTAATGTTAGAGGAGGATGTCCGAAACTTCGATAGAAAGACCAAGTAGAAGAACATTTTTCAAAGCTTAGCCTATAAAATTGGAGAATATTCGCACAAGATCGAAATCCATGGAATTCTAAAATATGCTCGGACTTTGACCTTAACAGGTTTTAACATTTAAGTAAGTAAGAGTCAATCTTATGTAAAAACTTATACAAAAAAGAAGATTAAAATTGTTTAAGTTTTAAAATAATTTTAACAAAGTTTTCAAATAATTACAAAAAATCGTATAAAAATATTTTTCCAAAAATTACAACAAAGCAAAAAAAAGCAGGGAAAAACAAAGTTATTTTCACATGATTTTGGATCTAAAAATAAAAATTGTTTATATTAATTATAAGCTGCTAAGTTTTCAACAAATGAAGTAGCTCAGTGGAAGAGTCTCTGCCTAGCAGTCGGAGGGTCTGGGTTCGAGCCCCCATGGGATCATAAAAAAAATTTTGTATTTCGTTTAAAAATATATGTTTTTAATAAAACAACAACAAAAAAGTTGTTGCTGTTGTTGTTGTTGCTTTCAAATTGCTTACCCAAGTCATTACTTTTCTGCAATTGGTAAGTACTTGCCTCCAATGACATCCCCATGTTAATGTAATGACTTAAACAGCGAATGAGTAAGTAGTTCGTGTTCAATAGTTTAACTGTTTAACTCATTATTTGGTAATGAAAAGTTTTATTGGGTAACTTGTAACAAGCTTAAATAATCGTTAAGCTTATGATTACTATTATAAAAAACTTATTGAAAATAGTATAACAATTAAAACTGAACGCTTACGATAATATTACTAATAAATAAATAAACCAAAACGATTTAACTTGTAGCAAGCTTACATAAGCGTTAAACTTATGATTACAATTATGAAAAGCTTATCAAAAATAGTTTAACAATAAAAACTGAACCCTTACGATAATATTACTTGTAATAATACTCTAGCACGTGCCAAATGATGTGTCAACAATGCAACTTCATTCTAAGAAACACTTACAAAACTATTGCGAGAATAAGTCATTTCAAATCATACTTGTTAAATTGTTATCTATCGAATTGTCGAATATTATCAATATTATTTTCACTTGCCTCAAGCATGATTTTACTACCTCTGACCGAACTTCTTTTTTCTTGTCTGTTGCCATTGAAAGTGAAATATTTTCCAGATATTATTTGAATAGAACGATTTAAAATTTCTCGGATTTCGATTGGTAGGTATTTTACATGTGTTTAATTTACGTTCACTTTTGAAACCGCAAAATGAATAACCTTATATCTTCGCGACTAACATACAATGTAAAAGATAAGACCGTATGTTAGTAGTAAATGCGAAAACTTCATTGGTCACTTAAAAAAAATAGGCCACTATATTTATTTAGCGATTTAGCGATGTCCGTCCGTCCGTCTGGCTGGACCCCCATGTAAACCTTGTAATCAAACTACAGGTCGCAATTCTAAAGATAATTGGATGAAATTTGACACAGATTATTTTGTTGATACTGGCTATTGAAATTGGTCAAAATCGGTCTATTATTTATGGTACCTCCCATAGGTCCCACTTCCCGGAATTGAAATATTGGCCACAAATATCAATATTTTTTCATGAAATTTAAAAAAAAACTGCTTATATAAACTAAAATCACTGTACCAAATTTCGTTGAAATCGGTCCACATTTGACCATAGCTCCCATACAAACTCTTCTTTAAAAACGCACTAAATGAGACAAAAAATCGCTAAAAAGCTCGTCAATCTAAAGGTAATGAAAATTTTGAATTTATTTTTTGCATACATAATTTTTGTAACAACTGTAATCACTTTGCCAAATTTCGATATAATCGGTTCACATTTGACCCTAGCTCTCATATAAGTCCAAATGTCGGAAACAGGTCAAATTTGTAAGTTTTCAGAAAATTTTTGTATGATGGCAAAATTTAGCAAATATTTATCTTTATACAGGAAAAATAACACCTTTGACCTTAGTGGTGAAGGGTATCGTATGGTCCGGCTTGACCGACTATAGCGCTTTCTTACTTGTTTTATATCACTAAATTTTATATGCCAAATAAGGAACAAGTGAGAGTTTCGAATCTTATATACCCACCATCAAGTTGTGTTAAATTTATCTACGAGGGTGCAGCTAATTCAAAATGTGGACCGAATTGGAAAAAAATTGTTACGCTAGTTGGTATTGTTAGCAAAATTTTTGGACAAAATTCGGTTGTAGGAGCTTTATAGTTCAACATTTTAAAGTATGTAAGTGGTTTCAATAGTATTTAATTTGCAGAAAATTTAATCTTATAATCTGGTGTAGTTTAGCATTAATAGTCTGTTAAATACTTTTCGTTTAGCTTAATATTTAGTAATACAACAGGATCATATATTTTGTTAGGAGTTCCTAATACCGTATATAAAGTCTGGACATTGGTGCAATTATAATATGCTTCGTGTACTTCCGAATCTTTTTGATTGGAGATATAACAAGTAAGAGTGTTATATACGGCTGTGCCGAATCTTATATACCCACCATCAAGTTGTGTTAAATTCAGAAACAGGGTGCAGCTAATTAAAAATCTGGACCAAAACTGAAAAAATCGCTAAGCTAATTGGTATTGTTGGTAAAACCTTTGGACTAAATTCGGTTGCCGTAGCTTTATAGTTCAACATTTAAAAATATTTTAGTGGTTTCCCCAGTATTTACTTTGATCAAAATTCGGTCTCATAACCGGGTATAGTTTTACATTAATAAGTTGTTAAATACCTTTCGTTGTTCTTAATATGTAGTTAGGCTAAACACGTTAATAGTAATACGGCAGGTCCATATATTTCGTTAGGAGTTCCTAATGCATTCATCATATATAAAGTCTGGGCTGAACATTGATTGATGCCTATCTAATTTCATAGGTGCAATCTTAATATAATGAATGTACCTCCAAATCTTTTTGATTGTAGATATAAAAAGGGGATGTTATATATATAAGAATTATAGCCAAATGTTGACCGATTGTAACAAAATTTTACACACTGCCTGGTATATATATATAGAGCTTATTCTTGCAAAATTTATTGGCCATAGCTATCATAGTTTCTAATTTAATAGCTTTTAACTGGCCTTTGCTAAATTTTTGGTTTCCGTGAGTGTTTTTTAGATGAAAGTTAAAGTCAAATATGGATTGATTCCTATAAAATTTGATAAACTGTTAAAAAATTGCATAAAACTTCCCTATTTTAAATTAAATCGTCATAGCTATTACAATTATATTCAATTTATCAGCATTAATGTGTTTCGCGGGGCGGGGTTATATGGGAGGTCTTACTAAATTTGAATCGATTTTGTCCATTTTCAACACACAACTTTTTCAAGATATGCAAAATACTTTTGTACAATTTTGTCCCTCTAGCTCTTTTTGTTAAGGCGCTATCGTGCTTTTATCTGACGGACAGACGGACATAAATAAACTTTTCTTTATGTATTTTTGTGTTTCCATAAGTTTTTTATATGGGAGCTATGGTCAAATGGTGACCGATTGTGACAAAATTTTGCACACTGGCTGACATTGACATAAGACTTCCTTGTGCTTAATTTAGTCTAACTAGCTTTTGTAGTTAAGGAGCTATCATGATTTAATCTGACAGATAGACGGACATAAATCCCCTTTTCTTTTTGAATTTTTGTGTTTTTGTAAGTTTTTTATATGGGAGCTAGGTCAAATGGTGACCGATTGCAACAAAATTTTGCACACTGGCTGGCATTGACATAAGACTTTCTTGCGCCATTGGCATTTAAGTGTATTCTCAGTTTTCTCAGTGATGGAGAATGTTTTTACTAAGTTTCAGTGAGCTAGCTCCTTTCGTTTAGGCGTTATCGTGATTTCAACAGACAGACAGACGGACATCGCTCAGTCGTCTTAGAATTTCATAAGGATTCAGAATATATATCGTGGTGGGTATAAAAAGGGGATGTTATATATATATATATATATATATATATATATATATATATATATATATATATATATATATATATATATATATATATATATATATATATATAAGAATTATAGCCAAATGTTAAAGAAATTTACACACTGGCTGGTATTTATATAAAGCTTGTTTTTGAAAAATTTAGTTTCCATAGCTGTCATAGTTTCTAATTTAATAGCTTTTAAATGGCCTTTGCTACATTTTGTTTGGTTTCCTGGAGTGTTTTTTATATGAAAGCTATAGTCGAATATGGACCGATTCCTATAAAATTTGATATAGCGATCAATAGTTGCATTAAACTTCTCTATTCTAAATTTAGTCGTCATAGCTATTACAATTGTATTCAATTTATCAGCATTCATGTGTTTCCCGGGGCGGGGTATATGGGAGCTCTAACTAAAGGTGAACCGATTTCGCCCATTTTCAGTACACACTTCTGTTGCATATCAAAAACACTTTTGGACAATTTTGTCTCTATAGCTTTTATAGTTAAGGAGCTATCGTGCTTTTATCTGACGGACAGACGGACATAAACCCCCTTTTCTTTTGGTATTTTTGTATTGTCGTAAGTTTTTTATATGGGAGCTATGGTGAAATCGTGACCGTTTGTGACAAAATTTTGCACACTGGCTGGTATTCACATAAGACTTCCCTGTGCTTAATTTAGTGGCCAAAGCTATTACAGTTTATTGGCATTTAAGTGTATTTCAGGTGGAATTTAGGCTGTTTCGATAAGTTTTTTGTATGGAAGCTATGGTTAAATGTGAACCGATTTTGATGAAATCTTATATGCTCCTTAGTACTAGTAAAACTTCTAGATACCAAATTTTGTCATTATAGCTGTTATAATTTGTCATTTATTAGCAAATAAGCGATTAGCCCGATTTCAATACCATAGTTTTCCCAGAAATGAAGAATATTTGTGCCAAATTTCAGTGACCTATATCCTTTCGTTAAGGCTTTATCGTGCCAATAAGAGACATACAGACGGACATCGCTCAATCGTCTTATAATATCATAAGGATTCACAATATATATCGTTTTTGGTTTTTGAGCCAATATTAAGGAAATTACAAAGGGAATGACAATCTCAATATACCTCCCATTCTTTTTGATGGTGGGTAAAAAAATTGCTTTAAGATGGCAATAATTTAAGAGTTTCACCTTCTAGGTCCAAACGCTTTTGGTGTTTGAATACACTATTCTAGTACTTTCTGTTTGTGTGGGAACTTTCCTGACAGAGTTTAAGTTTTAATGTAGCATAATTTAAAATTATTGGATAACACTGTGTGTAATTTTTTAGGTCATGGAAAAATAACCACATACGGACACCACCACGAGATAGAGGATCAAAAAAAAGAAGACACGTGTCTTTCAGTTTTTGTGGGCGGGGCCCTAAAGATTTTGGGCCTCTTTGCCTTTTTTGCAAAAAAGTGGTCATCTTCTCAGGCTCATATCTTCCAAACCGTTAGGAATTTCGATTTACTGTTTGAGGCAAAGTTGTAGCCATTGTCATGAGAAATAAAAATTGTGAACGCATTAAATCAAAAAACGCCATCTTGAATATCAAAATCGCAAAAAACTTAAAAAAAACAATTTTTTTTTAGGCTTTTTTTTTACATATTCAGGTTCATACGTAGCAAACCGTTCAAAATTTAAGAAAACAATATACTACAAAAATGTAGCTAAGACCTCACTTAACTTTGTAGAACATACAAACATCCTAGGAATGATCCTTAACACAGTAAGGGTAGCGCTAAGGTAACCATAAAAATTAAAAATTTCCCAAAAAAATGATATTTTCAATGGTTACTTTTTTTTTACTTCAACAATAAAAAATATAACCATATACAAATACCACTACGTGATAAAAGACAAAAAAGCCCATTTATTCTAGTTTTGCCCCAAGTCATGGAGTTTTTTCAGAGGCCCCCAAAGATTTGAGGTCTTGGTGTCATTAAAAAAGTAATCATTTTCATAGGCGCATATTTTGCAAACCGAGTGGAATTTTAATTTTCTCTTTAAGGCAAAGATATTGTATAACCCTTGTAAAGAACAAAAATTGTGAACACATAAAATGGAAAAATGTCATTTAAAAAAATAAATTTTTTTACCTTTTTTCCCATGTTTAAGTCCATACATAGCAAACCGTTCGAAATTCAAGAAAACAATAAGCTACAAAAATGTACATAAGATCTAATTAAACAACTTTATAGAACATTCAATTTCTAATACAAAAATTATTTAATTTCATTTGATTTAATTTCATTTCGTATATGTAAAATTTTTTTATTTTAATTTTTTTTTGTTGTTATTTCAACATTAATATACAATGGCATATATCACAAAAATAAGATAAATAAATATGGAAATAAATAAAATAAATAAATATTTGTATCATGTTTATAAAGTTGATGGCCCTGGACTTGTAAATAGCACTCTCTTAAGTTGTGGATCCAATTCGTCGTCCGAATTATCCGAATCTGACTCTGATTCAGAACTTAGGGTGCGCACGGGTACGTTGCTTCCAGACTGCCCTCCATCATAAGCTTTTTCTTCTTGAAATACTTCATTGACATCATACAGGGTAATCTTGTGGCTCCACCAACATACCTGAAATAAAAACAAAAATCAAAAAAGGAATACAAAGCAATGCATCAATATATTTGATATTACCTCTCCAAGCAATGCGTCTAGTTTTTTGCCTTTGTACCGTTTTTCCATGGGCATTGTGGTTTGATGAAACCGTTCTCCTTGCTCATCGGATTCAGTAGACAGTTGCTTCATAAAATCGTCAAAATGAAAATGAAGAAAGTGCAGCTTTAATGTCATCGATGAGCCGATTTTCTCAAAATAATACAGCATTTCTTTCACCCATTCTCTTGCTTCCGGCTCAGCGTCTCGATCCCCTCCCAAGACTCTGGTGCATACACGTTGAAGATAAATCCATGCCATTGAATGATTTTCATCAAGCGCTGACTCAAAATTTGTCTTGAAAAGCTTTCTAATGTCTGGGCCATTAAGTACTCCTATCAAACGATAAAAAAAGAAACAGAAAAGAAAAGTAAATATACAATTAGGTGGAAAATATAGGATTTAGTTTACTACAATACATACCTTTCTTAATTTTGTCATCGCTACGCTTTGGGAAAACACTTTTCAAATAGTCAAATGCATTTGGACAATTTATAACAGCCACTTCGATGAATTTTTTA
The DNA here is from genome assembly GCA_933228675.1 of Stomorhina lunata. Taxonomy (NCBI): domain Eukaryota; kingdom Metazoa; phylum Arthropoda; class Insecta; order Diptera; family Rhiniidae; genus Stomorhina; species Stomorhina lunata. The sequence continues at coordinate 94,592,905 of OW121740.1, read as the reverse complement.
ACAATTCCCAATTTTATGTGGAGCGGTGGCAGCAAGATATCATGAGTATTGTCAATCAAAGGTGCATTTTTCAGTCTATGTTCTTTCATTTGTTCCTCCACATTTCCTTTTGGTGTCCACGAATTACATTCGAATTAATTCAGAGATCGCGAATCCCAATTACAACGAAAATAAAAGAATTTGGGAAAGCCGCCTTTATCAATGATCCCTTACATAATGTTGATGACCTTAAAATCACAGCAAATCTTCCATTTATTTTCGTAGTATTTGATTTTTTCCATAATATTTTTCAATGTTTCGTAGTTCTCTTCCATGTTGACACCGATTGCTAGCGGAATGCAAGGTTTTCGGTTCGACACATGCAATAACACTGCCTTCAAGCTTGAAACAGAACTATCAATAAATAATCTCCACTCACTAGCGATGTAGTTTATTTCCATTTTTACCACCTGTCCTGAGATCTGGACTTGGTGGCCTTGGCGGTACAAAATTTTCAGGTGCAAGCACTGGTAGTGTAGCTGTTGCAGTTGCTTTATAAATTTTATTCTTCTCACCATGTCGATTCATTCCACGTGTGTAATTTACGCATGCATAGCAAATGTTTACATCATGAGCACCTGGGCGATAAATCCAGTTTACCGGTTTACAATACTTCATACTAAATTTTGCTCCACTCAAACATGCCATGAGATTGTTATAGCATTGGCGACACACTATATTAGGTGTGTAATTTTCACTGGTCAAGTCTACTTCGTCGAAAAACAACGTATATGCTCTTCTGAATTCGCTAGTTAGAAGATTCTTTTATTTTCGAAATTTTTTTTTCTAATTTGAATACCGCGAACGTAGCAAAATAAATTAATTTTTTCCACTGCATATTGAAATCGTAGAACGTTCACCGCTGAGCTCTCGTTTACGTATGTATCTTTTCTAGGTGACTGTTTCTTGAATTTTTAATCTGTCCATAAACAGGTAAAAAATCAATTTTTAAAAATTTTGTGATCTTGATCTTGAAGATTAATTTTTTATATGTTAAGAATTTTTCTTTTTTATGACAAGAGCTAATTTTTGAATTTTTCACTTTTGTCGTTACTTAAGCGCTACCTAAATGCTGTTAAATGGTGGTGAATTGGGCCAAAACTGGAAGATATGGGCTTTATTGTCTTTCATCACGTAGCGGTATTTGTACTATATATGGTTATATTTTTTCTTGTTGAAGTAAAAAAAAACATTAAAAATAACATTTTTTCGGGAAATTTTTAATTTTTATGGTTACCTAAGCGCTACCTTTACTGTATTAAGGATCATTCCTAGGATGTTTGTATGTTCTACAAAGTTGTTAAGTGTGGTCTTAGATACATTTTTGTAGTATATTGTTTTCTTTAATTTTGAACGGTTTGCTACGTAGGAACCTGAACATGTGAAAAAAGCCTTAAAAAAATCGATTTGTTTTTAGTTTTTTGCGATTTTGATATTCAAGATGGCGTTTTTTTGATTTTTTGTGTTTACTATTTTTATTCCTCATGACAATAGCTACAACTTTGTTTCAAAAAGTAAATCAAAATTCCTAACGGTTTGGAACCACTTTATTGCAAAAATGACAAAGAGGCCCAAATTTTTAAGGCCCCGCCCACAAAAAAGGGAAGGACATTTGACAAAACTGAAAGACACGTGTCTTCTTTTTTTGATCCTCTATCTCGTGGTGGTGTCCGTATGTGGTTATTTTTTTTCATGTTGCACCGTGTAATTATACCCTTCACTACCATTCTTCTTCTGTTATCCTTGACTCCCAGTGGAGCATAGGGCCTCACCCTTCCTACCATTGGAAGGGTATTATAAGTTTGTGCTGATGTATGTAACGCATAGAAATATTTGTCTTAGAACCACCTTTTAGTATACAAATAGGCTTGGAATCACTTTCTGAGTCGATTTAGCGATTTTCGTCCGTGCGTCTGGCTGGACGGCTGGCTGGACCCCCATGTAAACCTTGTAATCAAACTACAGGTCGCAATTCTAAAGATAATTTGATGAAATTTGGTAGCGGGACCATGGCTATTGAAATTTGTCAAAATCGGTTCATTATTTGTGGTACCTCCCATAGGTCCCACCTCCCGGAATTGATATTTCAGCCATAAATATCAATATTTTTTCATGAAATTTAAAACATATGCTGCTTATGTAAACTTAAATTACTGTACAAAATTGAAATCGGTCCACATTTGACCATAGTTCCCATACAAAACGCACTAAATGAGACAAAAATCAGTAAAACGCTCGTTAAACTGAAGATAAGGAGAATTTTGAGTTTATTTTTTGCATATATGATTTTTGTGAAAACTGTAATCAATTTGCCAAATTTCGAGATAATCGGACCACATTTGACCCTATGTGTGTATGAAGGCAAAATTTAGTAAATACTTGTCTTTATACAGGATAAAGAACGTCTTTGACCTTAATGGTGAAGGGTATCTCATGGTGGGGCTTGACCGACAATAGCACTTTCTTACTTGTTTTAGTATCATACCCTGCAATAGTCTTAAGCAAATTGATCTTAATAGTATTTGTTCCCCTTTTAATTGTTACTTTTTATATAAAAATAAAGTTTTACAGAGTTTAAGTTTTAATGTAGCATTATTGAAAATTATTTGATTATTTTTAGCTATAAACCCGTTTCGACCTTAAGTTAAATTAAAATATTTAAAGAATGCCACAAATTTGTTCAGTAGTCAGTTCAAAAACCATTTATTTTTGGTAAAGAAATTGGCTTAATTAAAATATACTTATTCAGCCACTAAAAGCTTTTGTTTGAAACATAAAGCTCATACTATTACTGGAAGATTTAAATTAAAGCTTAACAAAAGCTTTAAAATTGTATGTTAACCATTTTGAATAGACAAAGACATCGTTGGAAAACAATTTGTAACGTTAGCACTCGGTTTTGAAGTTGTATTTAAATTTTATAATTCTATGAAAAAGGAACTCTGCAAAACAAATGTGAATACTTATGTAATTTGATGGGTATTTTATTATTAGCTCTAATAAATTTTTGACATACAATTTTTTAATAAATTTTTTTTTTATAAAAAATGATTTTTAAAAGTTTAAAATTTTTTTTGAATCAATATTTAATTTGAATCTTGAATCTTTATTAAAAAGGACAACAAAGCTCAACTTTTTGCGTTATAATTTATAAAAAACTATTTTGTTACTATGTATTCGTTATGGTCTTTTGATATAAAGAAGTTTGATAGTTTTGAAAAAGTGTGTCCATAATTTTTTCATCATATCTTAGGAACGAAATTTTCAATTTTATTGAAATTGAATTCAGCAATTTCTGAGTTATTTGCACTTTTTTGTAAAAAATATTTTTTTATAAAAACTTGAATAAAAAACATTACTATGGACAATTTTAAATAAAAAAAAATTTCTAAGGAAAACTTTTGATAAAAAATTGTTGTTTAGAAAATTTTTTGTAAAAAAAATTGTATTTTTCGACAAAAAAAAATTTGAATAGAAAATTTTTGGTAAAAAAATCTCAATTAAACTTTTTCGAAACAAAATATCTCTATAGAAAACACGATTAAATTTTTTTTGCATAAAATTTTTCGGTAAAAAAAATTCTCTATAGACAATTTTTCAATAAAAAAAATTTCTTTCCAGGTAATTATTAGGTAAAAAAATTTTTCTACAGAAAATTTTTCTATCAAAAAAATTTTTTATAAAAAATGTATCTATGTAAAATTTTTTAATAAAAAATATCTTTGTAGAAAATATTTCGATCACAAAATAATTAGTTTATAAAAAATATTTCGATAAACATTTCTTTATAGAAAACTTTTCGATAAAAAAAATTTTTGTAATTCAAAAATTTGTCTATAACAAATTTTTCAACAAAAAAATTTTTCTGCTGATAATTTTTCGATTAAAAAATTTCTCTATAGAAAATTTATCGATACAAAAATTTTTTAATAGAAAATTTTTCCATAAAAAAATTCTCTATAAAAAATTGTTCTATAAGAAAATTTCTCTATAGAAATACTTTCGAAAAAAATTTCTCTTGAGAAAAATTTTCGATAAAAAAAAATTTCTCTTTAGAAAAATTTTCCATGAAAAAATTTCTCCATAACAAATTTTTCGATAAAAAAAATTCTCTATTGAAAATTGTTTGATAAAAAAAATTTGACTGTACAAAATTTTTCGATAAAACTATTTCTCTATAGAATATTTTTAGATAAAAATATTTCTCTATTTAAATAAAAAATTCTCTACAACAAATTAAAAAAAATCTCTATTGAAAATTGATAAAAAAAAATTTTCTCTATAGAAAAATCTTCGATTAAAAAACTTTTGGAAAAACTTTTTGGAAAAAAAGTTTTCTCTATCGAAAATTAAATTTCAATAAAAAAATTTTTTTAAAAAAAATGTTTCTCTACAGAAAGTTTTTCTATAAAAAAGTTTCTCTATAGAAAATTTTTCTATAAAAAAATTTCTCTATAGAAAACAAAAAAAATCTCTATATAAATTAAAAAAAAAAAATCTCTATAAAAAATATTTCCATAAAAAAATTTTTATTTGGTAAAATAATTTCTCTATAGAAAATTGTTTGATAAAAAAATTTCTATATAGAAAATTTTTCGATAAAAAATTTCTTTCTGGAAATTTGTTCAATAAAAAATTTTTTTATAGAAAATATTTAAATAAATAATATTATGGAAAATATTTCGATAAAAATTTTTTGTTTGATAAAAAAATTTCTCTGTCGAAAATTTTTCGATAAATAATTTCTCTATAGAAAATTTTTCAAAAAAAAAAAAATTTCTTTATAGAAATTTTTTAACAAATTTTTCAATAAAAAACTTCTCAATAGAAAATTGTTTGTCAAAAAAATATCTCTACAGACAAAAAAGTTTCTCTTTAGAAAATTTTTCGATAAAAAAAATTTCTTTATAGAAAACTTTTTGATGAAAGAAATTCTCCATAGAAAATTTTTCGATGAAAAAATTTCTCTATAGAAAATTTTTCGACAAAAAATTTCTCTATAGAATATTTTTCGATAAAAAAATTTCTTAATTGAAAAGTTTTCAATAAAAAATGTCTGTAAAAAGTTTTCCCCTAAAAATATTTCTTGACGGAAAATTTGTTGATAAACAAATTTTTTAATGGAAAATTTTTCAATAAAATATTTCTTTATAGAAAATATTTTGATAAAAAAAAATATGGAAAATATTACGTTAAAAAATTTTTTTGTTTGATAAAAAAATTTCTCTATAGAAAATTTTTCGATAAAAAAAATTTCTCTAAAGAATTTTTTTCCATAAAAAATTTCTCTATTGAAAATTTTTCTATAAAAAAAATTTCTCTATAGAAAATTTTTAACAAATTTTTCAATAAAAAACTGCTCTATAGAAAATTTTTATTAAAAAAATTTCTCTAATTTTCGATAAAAAATTTCTTTATAGAAAACTTTTTGATAAAAGAATTTATCTATTGAAAATTTATAGATAAAAAAATTTTTCTCTATAGAAAATTTTTCGACAAAAAAATTTCTCTATAGAAGTTTTTCGATAAAAAAATTTCTTAGTTGAAAATTTTTCAATAAAAATGTCTCTATAAAAAGATTTCCTAGTGGAAATTTTTTCAATAAAAAATTTCTTTATAGAAAATAAAAAAAGAAGTTATAGAAAATATTTGGATAAAAAAATTGTTTAAAAAATAAAAGTAATTAATTTTAACAAATTTTTATTATTTTAAATTAGATTTATTTTTTATCTATATAAAATTTTTGGATAAAAATAAACGGAAAAATTTATAATAAAAAATGTCTCAATAGAACATTTTTCGATATAGAAATATCTCTATTGAAAATTTTTCGATAAAAAAATTTCTCTATAAAAAAGTTTCTTTAGGAAATTAGGAAATTTGTCGATAAAAAGTTTCTTATTGAAAATATTTGAATTAAAAAAAAATTTATAGCAAATATTTCGAGAAAAAATTTTCGAAAAGATCTTTCGATAAAAATCATATCGATAAAAAATTTCTCTCTAAAAAATTTTTGGATAAAAAATATTGTCCATTGAACATTTTTAGATCAAAAAATTCTCTATAGAAAATATTTCGATCAAAAAAGTTCCAATATACAATTTTTCGATCAAACAATCTCTCAACAGAATTTTTTTTGATAAAAATCAATATAAATTTTTTGATAAAAATTGTCTTTATATAAATTTCTCTATAAAAAATGTTTCGATGAAAAAGTTTGTCTATTGAAAATTTTTCGAAAAAAAAATTTCATAGATATTCCCAGTAAAACTTTTCATTACCAAATAATGAGTTAAACAGTTAAACTATTGAACACGAACTACTTACTCATTCGCTGTTTAAGTCATTACATTAACGTGGGGATGTCATTGGAGGCAAGTACTTACCAATTGCAGAAAAGTAATGACTTGGGTAAGCAATTTGAAAGCAACAACAACAACAGAAACAACTTTTTTGTTTTTGTTTTATTAAAAACATATATTTTTAAACGAAATACAAAATTTTTTTTATGATCCCATGGGGGCTCGAACCCAGACCCTCCGACTGCTAGGCAGAGACTCTTCCACTGAGCTACTTCATATGTTGAAAACTTAGCAGCTTATAATTAATATAAACAATTTTTATTTTTAGATCCAAAATCATGTGAAAATAACTTTGTTTTTCCCTGCTTTTTTTTGCTTTGTTGTAATTTTTGGAAAAATATTTTTATACGATTTTTTGTAATTATTTTAAAACTTTTTTAAAATTATTTTAAAACTTAAACAATTTAAATCTTCTTTTTTGTATAAGTTTTTACATAAGATTGACTCTTACTTACTTAAATGTTACAACCTGTTAAGGTCAAAGTCCGAGCATATTTTAGAATTCCATGGATTTCGATCTTGTGCGAATATTCTCTCTACTTGGTCTTTCTATCGAAGTTTCGGACATCCTCCTCTAACATTAGGTAGTGGGACATTTCAATTCTAATTTTATGCTCTTCATTGTATTTTTTTCAAGAGAGGGTTACTAGCCCGTAATCCTAACCCATTTTTATCGATCTTATGGGACAACTCTCGGAACATGTTAACTCACAATATTAATGGGTGTTAAACTAGCTCCCCGGGTGATACCATGAGGAGGTGTGTGTCCACAGTTGAGATGAAGGATGACCCAGATAAGTTGGGCTTAACAAGTTAAGACCAATTAGAATCGTGTTTGGTATTCAACATCCCCTACATAATCAAAATTGACTCATGATGGTATTTTTTCATTAACGTGAGTTAGTTTTACAAATTTTTTTTACAGAAGATAATATTTAAGTTCTTAAAATTCAAAAATCATTTGAAAATACTCTTTTAATAAAAAAAAAAAACTAAAAAAAATTGTTGCCCTTGGTGGGATTTGAACCGGGGCCATTCAGTCTAAATTACCATCTTAATTACAAATAAGTACTTCTGTAATAACTTATTATTTATTCGGATGGTATGTTGTAGTCGTTACAAGGTAACCAGTTATCAGAGTACTTGACATTACCAAAGTTTTGCTGGGTTATTTTAGCCAAAAAAAATTTTATTGAAATATTTGTGACAACAAAATAAAACAAAAAACAAATTTTTCTATAAAAAATTTTTTCGATAAAAAAATATATCACGTCAATCTAAGATTTTTACTACATATTTTATTATAATCTGTTGTTCTTTTCCATTGTGCCTATTATTAGACTTAATTAAGAAGTTAAGTCTTACACTTAGATGGTATCACACATTATTATTTTTGGGTCACTCTAATGTAAAACTGCCGAATAAACTTGTAAAATGCAAATAAACCAAAAACCTCATAAGACCGAACATGTTGCTCCAATGAACATCGCTTGTTTAGTCGTTGTCCGGAAATACACATTGAGGAGAACAATTAGTATGACGATTTATCATTTACAAACATAAACGTTCATAATGATTTATGAAATGACCATTTTGTAATACTGGGTTTACGGTCACCGACTGACCCGGTCAGACCGAAACAAAAAAGAAGACTATATTTTTTTTGCTGCAAATTAATTTTTATAAATTTCTTTGTTGTTTTGGGTATTTAATGGTACGAGTATTTTTGTATTGTATTAAATTGTATTACGTTAAGGTTAGCAAAATAGTAATTTATTTTTTGTTATGTTTTCTAAATTAATTTTTGTCATAAAGAAATTATTTGCATATTTATTAAAAAAAAAATGGGCACGACCACATCATATTGATGAGTTTTATTACTTCATTTTTTTTGATAAGCTTTTGTTGTAGTTATTAAGTCAAATATTATATATTCATATTGATAAATTGACATTTCGTAAAATTTTTATACCCTTCACCACCATAGGTGGAAAGGGTATTATAAGTTTGTGCTGATGTTTGTAACGCATAGAAATATTTGTCTTAGACCCACCTTTTAGTATACTAATAGGCTTAGAATCACTCTCTGAGTCGATTTAGCATTTTTCGTCCGTCCGTCTGGCTGGACGGCTGGCTTGACCCCCATGTAAACCTTGTACTGCAGGTCGCAATTCTAAAGATAATTTGATGAAATTTGGCACAGATCATTTCTTTGATAATGGGACCATGGCTATTGAAATTGGTCAAAATCGGTCCATTATTTTAGTACCTCCCATAGGTCCCACTTCCCGGAATTGCTATATTGGCCACAAATATCAATATTTTTTCATGAAATTTAAAAAAAATACTGCTTATGTCAACTAAAATCACTGTACCAAATTTGAAATCGGTCCAAATTTTGACCAATTCTTCTTTAAAAACGCACTAATTGAGACAAAAAATTACTAAAACGCTCGTAAATCTAAAGATAATGGAAATTTTGAGTCTATTTTTTGCATACATAATTTTTGTAACAACTGTAATCAAATGCCGAATTTCGAGATAATCGGTCCACATTTGACTCTAGCTCTCATATAAGTCCAAATGACGGAAACAGGTTGAATATATACGTTTTGAGAAAATGTTTGTATGATGGCAAAATTTAGCAAATATTTGTCTTTACACAGGAAAAATAACATCTTTGACGTTAGTGGTGAAGGGTATCGTATGGTCGGCTTGACCGACTATAGCGCTTTCTTACTTGTTTTTTAATAATTTGTTGCTTCCCTCATTCTCCTCATACGATTAAATAGATATAAACAATTTTGTCTTTTCTCTGGTTAAATATTTAATTAACAAATTGATTTAAATTCGCTTTTCAATGAAGCATCGAGTCAGTTTTATTTTTTGGCGTAACGTTTCACACGAAATAGGGGTCATTAGGAGTAGTTAAGCCACTTGTGTTAACAACTTTTTGATAAATGACTGTTATTTCTGTCATTTTTAAGGAGCCGTTAAAGTAAATACATTTAAATTTCTTGTTTAACAGTTACAGTAATGGCAAAATTTAATGGAAAATTTATATGAAGATATTTTATAAATTTTAAGATTTTTGAGTTGTTGGTTCCTAATAAGTATTACACAGGGCAAATATATGCTCGAGTAACCACTATATACATTTGATGTATCATGGCTACCTTAGTACAAAAATGGTAAAATTTTAAAATTCTATGGATAGGTTTTATTTAAAATTTTTTTTTGTAAAATTGCAATTTTTTTAGACACTTTTTCACATAATTAATGATAACTCAGAAACTAATAATCGGATATTATTCAAATAAAATCAGAAAAATTAAGATTTACATAGCCTTTGATTTGTCTACATATCGCGTTTCAATCGGATCAATAGTATCAGAGTTATAATAAAAAATTTAAGAAAAAAATATATTTTTTATATAAAAATGGCAAACATTTTTGTTTAAAAAAAAATCATGAAAAATAGAAAACGGCAAAAAAAATGTTCAGATTCATTGTTCTGTCGCAAAGCCACTAATAATAGCAACAAAACGAGATATCGACCATAAAAATCGATTGATTATTTTCGAATTTATTCACAATTAAGTGAATTCACCCATTTTCCCTAAATTTTATATTTTTGCTTGATATACGTATACAGGGTTTTCCAAATGTGTGAAAAAAATTGATTTTAGAATTTCAAGGAGTGTATTACTTTGCCGCCGCAATTGTCAAAATGAAGCAAGGGCGCCAGGTAGCCAACAGAAAAAGAGCATTTCATCGTTTATCAGATTTCTACTGAAATCGTAAAAATTAAAAAAACTTTTCCTTTATTGCTTACTTTTTTAATTCTGAAAATCATAAAAATGCCATAAAGATCTGTTTCAAACAATTTTCTACATTCAATACTGTATTTCCACAGTAACACTTGTCCCACAGAAATACGTGTTTTGCGCAAAACAGTATTTCGCGTACTTGTTTTGCCATACATTTCTCATTCATCCAAAACACTTTGGTAGTACCTGTATATTGTATAGTGGTTTCAAAAGCATCTATTTTTTTTTATTTTGTTGCGTTGTGTAATAGGAAGATATCAGTCAATTTTAGCGAAATTTTATATTTTATTGTTTACATGTATATTGTAAGTTAAAAAAGAAAAAAATAAAAAATTGTAAACTAAGTAAAATGTTTTTGTAAATTGTCTTCGGCAAGTCCTCAAGGACATGTAATGGCCAGTAAAAATTGTAATAACTCGAAAACTGTTTAGCCGATTTTAAAGACATGTAGCTAATTGGAAAAATCATTGCCTTTGCACTAAGAACTAGAATCCACTTTTTTGCAAAAGGGGGAATAAATAGCTTTAATTTTGCAAAAACTGAAAATTTGTAAATTTTTTTTTAAACGCTATTTTTCAGATTTGGAGCCTATGCGCTACGTGTTAACGTTGTCCAATTCGACTAAAATTTTGTGGGTGGAAGTTTCTCACCAAATCTCACAGTAATCCAACATGAACCCCTTGAAATTGGAAAATTTATTTTTTTCATACATTTAAAAACCCGCTATAATGCGTATATCAAGCAAAAAACTAAAATTTTGTGAAAATGAGCGAATTCACTAAATTGTGAATAAATTCGAAGAAAATCAATCGATTTTTATGGTCGATATCGCATTTGCTATTATATGTCCCTATGCGATGAAATAATAAATCTGAAAGTTTTTTGCCGTTTTCGATTTTTCATGACTTTTTTTAAACGAAAATTTTTGCCATTTTTACGTGAAAAATATATTTTTTTCTTAAGTTTTTTATTATAACTCCGATAGTATTGACCCGATTAAAACGCGATATATAGACGAATTAAAGGCTATGTAAATCTTTATTTTTCTAATTTTATTTTAATAATATCGGACTAGTAGTTTTTGAGTTATCATTAATTATTTGAAGAAACGTCTAAAAAAATTGCAATTTAAAAAAAAACAAGTAAGAAAGCGCTATAGTCGGTCAAGCCGACCATACGATACCCTTCACCACTAAGGTCAAAGGTGTTATTTTTCCTGTGTAAAGACAAATATTTGCTAAATTTTGCCATCATACAAACATTTTCTCAAAACTTATATATTCAACCTGCTTCCGTCATTTGGACTTATATGAGAGCTAGGGTCAAATGTGGACCGATTATCTCGAAAATTGGCAGATTGATTACAGTTGTTACAAAAATTACGTATGCAAAAAATAGACTCAAAATTTCCATTATCTTTAGATTTACGAGCGTTTTAGTGATTTTTTGTCTCATTTAGTGCGTTTTTAAAGAAGAATTTGTATGGGAGCTATGGTCAAATGTGGACCGATGACAACGAAATTTGGTACAGTGATTTAAGTTTACATAAGCAGTATTTGTTTTAAATTTCATGAAAAAATATTGATATTTGTGGCCAATATAGCAATTCCGGGAAGTGGGACCTATGGGAGGTACTAAAATAATGGACTGATTTTGACCAATTTCAATAGCCATGGTTCCATTATCAAAAAAATGATCTGTGCCAAATTTCATCAAATTATCTTTAGAATTGCGACCTGTAGGTTGATTACAAGGTTTACATGGGGGTCCAGCCAGCCAGCCAGCCGTCCAGCCAGCCAGACGGACGGACGGACGGACATCGCTAAATCGACTCAGAAAGTGATTCTAAGCATATTGGTATACTAAAAGGGGGGTCTAAGACAAATATTTCTATGCGTTACAAACATCAGCACAAACTTATAATACCTTTTCCACCTATGGTGGTGAAGGGTATAAAAATTTAAAAAAAAATCTATCCATAGAATTTAAAAATTTTACCATTTTTGTACAAGGGTAGTCATGATACATCAAAATTGTATAGTGGTTTTAAGAGCACATGAAATTTTTGTATTTTGTTGTGCTGCGTTATCGATTCTTCAACAAAATGAGACAGAATCACATCCAAAAGGAACGTTGGTAATGATTTCGTTTACAGATAATTAAGAAAGTATTATTGTAGGTCAAGCCTTATAGTTTGATCTTCTACAATTCTGAGATTATTACCATATTTTTGAAATTGTTATTTTTATCGCTGTCAGGCATATCTGTGTTAAATTTTGTCACCACGAGCTGATATCAAATAAAAATCGTTTATGTTTATTAAACTTTTCAGTTTAAAAACTTCAATTACGTCTAGACTTATTGGACTTTTTAAGATCAGCAAGGAATTCATTTAACTGTGAAAGTTTAATGAAGATATAATCAAATTATGACAGATTAGCTAACATAAGAACTATGTATTGAAATTCATTACAATACACAAAATATTACACTAGTCTACAAATTAAAACTTTTTAAATTTTATCATCACTATATTTCTATTATTCTTTATCTTTAGATTCTAAATACGTTCGACTTTTTTTATTTGGTTGATTTTTTAAACTTAATAATCTTGAAAAGACTGGTCCATTGCTTTAAAAATATTTTTTTATAATTTTAACGGATTCTGAGTTATTTACACTTAAAACTAAAAATAATATTTTTTTTTTTTGTTTAAAATTCAAACATTTTAATTTTTTTAAAAATTCATAAAAGCTTACCGTGGATATTCTAAATAAAATGTTTTCTGAAAAAAATTAATTTTATTTGAACCAGAATTTATGTTGATGGTCGTGAGTTCGAGTCGGGCTTAGGTTCATATCATAAATTATCCCAGCAAAACTTTGGTAATGGCAAGTACTCTGATAACTGGTTACCTTGTAACGACTACAACATACCATCCGAATAAATAATAAGTTATTGCAGAAGTACTTATTTGTAATTAAGATGGTAATTTAAACTGAATGGCCCCGGTTCAAATCCCACCAAGGGCAACAATTTTTTTTTAGTTTTTTTTTTTTTTAATAAAAGAGTCTTTTTAAATGATTTTGGAATTTTAAGAACTTAAATATTATCTTCTGTAAAAAAAAATGTAAAACTTAGTCACGTTAATGAAAAAATACCATCATGAGTCAATTTTGATTATGTAGGGGATGTTGAATACTGAACACGATTCTAATTGGTCTTAACTTGGTAAGCCCAACTTATCTGGGTCATCCTTCATCTCAACTGTGGACACACACCTCCTCATGGTATCACCCGGGGAGCTAGTTTAACACCCATTAATATTGAGAGTTAACATGTTCCGAGAGTTGTCCCATAAGATCGATAAAAATGGGTTAGGATTACGGGCTAGTAAACCTCTCTTGAAAAAAAAATACAATGAAGAGGATAAAATTAGAATTGAAATGTCCCACTACCTAATGTTAGAGGAGGATGTCCGAAACTTCGATAGAAAGACCAAGTAGAGGAACATTTTTCAAAGCTTGGCCTATAAAATTGGAGAATATTCGCACAAGATCGAAATCCATGGAATTCTAAAATATGCTCGGACTTTGACCTTAACAGGTTGTAACATTTAAGTAAGTAAGAGTCAATCTTATGTAAAAACTTATACAAAAAAGAAGATTTAAATTGTTTAAGTTTTAAAATAATTTTAAAAAAGTTTTAAAATAATTGCAAAAAATCGTATAAAAATATTTTTCCAAAAATTACAACAAAGCAAAAAAAAAAAGCAGGGAAAAACAAAGTTATTTTCACATGATTTTGGATCTAAAAATAAAAATTGTTTATATTAATTATAAGCTGCTAAGTTTTCAACAAATGAAGTAGCTCAGTGGAGGAGTCTCTGCCTAGCAGTCGGAGGGTCTGGGTTCGAGCCCCCATGGGATCATAAAAAAAATTTTGTATTTCGTTTAAAAATATATGTTTTTAATAAAACAACAACAAAAAAGTTGTTGCTGTTGTTGTTGTTGCTTTCAAATTGCTTACCCAAGTCATTACTTTTCTGCAATTGGTAAGTACTTGCCTCCAATGACATCCCCATGTTAATGTAATGACTTAAACAGTGAATGAGTAAGTAGTTCGTGTTCAATAGTTTAACTGTTTAACTCATTATTTGGTAATGAAAAGTTTTACTGGGATGTTTTACAAATTTTTATGATTTTAAATTAGATTAATAACACACTGATACATTTTGAGGTAAAAGAAATACACTTTTAAGGAAACTTATATCAAACGATAGGCCTTATTAAGTGTATCAGTGTGTCATTTTTAGAAATTTCGATATACCCTCGAAATCGAAAGTTATCAATAAAAAACGATTTTTTGGCCTTCTCGAACAAAAATAGGCCTAGCTAAGTAATTTGTTTATCGATTTGAAATTTTAACACGGTTTGAGACAGACAAGACATCAGGCTTTTTTCTTGTTGAAAAAGATTTTTTATTTGATCAAATTATCACAAAAATATTTTCAAACAAATTTAAATTTTTATTCTTTTTTTCGATTTTTTCACATTGGGACGCCGTTTTCCGCAGTATTTTGTTAGGAATGCCAAACTTTTTTATATTTACTTGAAAAGTGCATTAAATATTTTGTGAACCTAGATTATTTAAATTTAAATTAACAGCGAATTAAAAAAAAAATATAAGTTTTTTTTGTAAAAGGGCCAGTTTAATTAACGTACTATATGCGTATAATTATTTATATTTATAACTTTTTAACAAAATCTGAATGTTAATTTGTAATTTAGACCCAATTTGCTTTCCATCAACAAATATCATAAAATCAAATAGATGTCTTCAAGTACCCAAAATTTCTATGAAAATTTCCGATAACTCAAAAAATCCTTAGCCGATTTATACGCTACTTACATAGATAGAAAGCTAATTGAGTCTACATTATGAATTAATATTTACACTTTGTTAAAATGTTTACTAAAAAAGTTAAATTTTGCAAGAACTAAAAAATTGGCCATATTTTTTCTTATTAACGCAATTTTCAACTTCATGGCCTGGGCGCCACGTGATAACGTAGTCCGATTTGGCTTAAATTTTGTTATTTGAAGTTTCTCACCGAATGCCATAATAATCCGACCGCCATTTCTCTACTTTCGAAAAAAGTTGAAAAAACACTCTAACGTAGTATCGTATAGAAAATTTTCTAATATACAAATAATACTGAATTCACCTTTTTTACTAAAATTGTTATATCTCTGTTAAAATGTTTCCGATTTTAAGTAAAGTACCCTTGTTTTACAAAATGGTAACCATGATTTTTTTTAAGTCAAAATATATTAGGTCTTCTGATAAATTTTACGAAAAAAAAGCTTCCGAAGTTGAAAAAATCGAAAAAAAAATAAAATTTTAACTTCAGCGGAAAATATTTTTATGATAAATTCATCATGTTAAAAAAGGTCTTTACGAAGTGAAAGCCTATTTTGTTTTCTGTCGAAACACATTTTAAAATTTAAAATCGATGTAAAAATGACTCAGTTAAGCCTTCTTTTCTCCGCTAAGTCCAAAAAAATCGTTTTTTATCGATAACTTTCGATTTTGAGGGTATATCGAAAATTTTAAAAATGGTAAAATAATCTTCTAACCGAGTTTTACTAGTTGAGCTTGGTTTCGTTCCGAGTGTATTTTCACTGTATCAGAGTGTAATTAGTAAAACTACTGAAAAAACTATGTGACACTTAGCAGTGTGTCCAGCTACGGACTTCATCAGATAATCTATTTAACTGAACTCTTAAGCGGAACGGAAAACGAGAATTATATTAACACTCATTTCTTGTCAAAACAAAAATCTTTGTCTTCATTACCAGCTGACAGTTGGTTAAAGTACGAAGTAAGTGTAGATCAATAATGAATAGGGAAACAAAACATAAAAGAGAAAACTATGGTGGATATGTTCGTATAACTGAATCGATCATATCGTCATTAGGGTGAACATTTTTTGTATGAAAGAAAATGTTTTTTCGAATGTTATAACTTTTTCAACGAAATATTATGAAGGTAGGTTTAAAATTTTTGTTCTGAAAATTCGAGCCAAATCGGACAACTTTCTACTAACGCGCATCTGGTCCAAAGTTGAAGACCCCATTTGTATGGGGGAAAATGGGTTATTTTTTATTTTTGAGAAATTTGAACCACAAATAAAAAATTTTTACAAGAAACAAGTAAGAGTGCTATGTTCGGCTATGCCGAACCTTAAATACCCTTCACCAATGGTGTTACAAAAGTAAAGTACAGAAACGAAAGAGTTTTTGGTAAATTACAAGTATGTATGTTTCTAAAGACTGATTTAGGTGAGTCCTACAAAAATAATATTATATGTATATTGATTTTCTGATCTGAGAAAGTTTTTAATCTATGTATGTTCTCATACATTTAAATCATACAATATTAAAAAAAAAGATCGGATTATATATCAGATTTTAGGAAATACTCCAACGCAGCATGCTATTAAATTTCATTGAAATCGGTCTATAAACACCAGAGATATCGTCAAATTTCAAAATTCGACGAGAATTAAAAAAAAAAATTTAAAAAACTGTATTTTTCAAAAAAAAATTTAATTTCGTCAAGAAATTGTGTTTTTTTTTAAGTGTTTTTGAACTATGTATCAAATTTTAGGAAATCATTTAAGGCAGCACACTATTGAATTTCATCAAAATCGGTAGATCAATAACCGAGATATCGCGAAAGCAAAATATGTCGATGTACTCTAATTGACAAATTTTAATTTTTTTTTTTTAAACCGTATTTAAAAAAAAACAATGTTTGTATTATATTGTATATCAGATTTTAGAAAATACTCCAACGCAACATGCTATCAAATTTTATCAAAATAGTTATTAAACACCAGAGATATCGCCAAAATTAAAAATTCGATGAGAATTAAAATTTTTTTTTTTAAACTGTATTTAAAAAAAAATTTTAATTCGTCATCGAATTTTAGTATTTTAGCGATATCTCGGGTGTTTATGGACCGATTTTAACGCGTGATGCGTAGGTGTATAATTCGTCTGGGTACATCCATCAGGAGCTCCACAAACTTGATTTCGACAGACAGACAGACGGACATGGCTAAATCGACTCTCCTGGCGATTCTGAGTCGATCGGTATAATTTTTATGGTCTAAGACTAATAATAAAAGAATTACAAACTTATTGGTGAAGGGTATCAAAATAATGGAATATTAAAGGAAACTAACACAGCTTTATTTCCAATAGTCAAAAACAAAAATTCATTAAGTAGTTTTGGAGTTATTCCATTTTTCCCCTGAAAATGCATGTCCCTGAAAACACGCCTGAGGATATGTACCAAATTTTTTTTTGTAAATGAAGAAATTCCAAAGTTAGACATGATTTATCATTTAATCGCTTGTTAGTATTAAATAATTCAGTTTTGTTAAAATTTAATACAACTTAACAAATTTTTTTTAATGGCACAGATAATTTTTTTGATTGTAGGACCATGGCTATTGAAATTCGTCAAAATCGGTCCACTTCCCGGAATTGATATTTTGGAAAAAATACGTTAGAGTTTTATATGCACCTATGGTGAAGAATTTTCGGGAAATGGGTTTTATTGACCTCAAGAGTGCCCACCCCTGGCACTATTCTTAAGTAAAACTATTTTTATTTTATATATTTTAATTTAATGTGGTAATAGTTTCATCAAATATCTATTATATATAATTAGAATTCCTTTTTTATTGAAAAAAAAATGTTTGAAATAAAACTTTAACTTCATAAGATGATCAAGCATTTGAACGTTATTTCAAACAATAACTTCTTTATCTAGTATTTATTCAAATGTAAATTTTTGTAAAATTTGTATTCATCATTATGTGTGTATTTATTTATAAATGTTAATTATCTTCAATAAAACTACTCAAATCATTATAGATAAGGGCTTCTTGGGCTTGGTGCTACCTAATTTGAAATTTGTTTTTTGATTTTTATTTAAAAAAAATACAAGTTGCTGTATAAATTTGTATAGGTAGCATTAATGGCTTAAATATGGTTTTTCCAAATCAAGGTCAAGCAAAAGTTTTAAATTAAAATATTACAGGTGGGAATTTGAATGAAAGCTACAAGTCAAGTTTCCAATAGTAACAAACTTCAAAGCGATACCTACAAATGCAAATATTAATTTTGAACTTTGATATAAATATTTAATTAAAAGTTTTATACTACGAAGAGAGAAACTAGGCCTAGTTTTGTGAAAGATAAAAGATTAATTAAACTTCGCGGTTTTTTCCTTTTTGTAATAGGTTTTAACTTTATGAAGTGTTTGGGTCATTAATTTAAATCACACTTAATTGTTGGAATGTATTTAATTTATAGTGGGCGTGGTCAAGTAGTAGTTTTTGGTTGGTTCCTTTTTTAATATGAAAAATATGGAAATTTTTCAAAATTAAGATTCGCAATTTGTATGGCGAGATGTACATCATTCCGTAAAACCTGTTGAAGCTGATATAAACGCAGTAAAGTTAATTTAAATCTTCAAATAACAATATGCATGATCGATCAGAGGTTCAATTTATTTAATTGAACTACTCGTAAGATCTATGTTTATCGCTCGAAGTTCGTTGTATGCATTCCCAATAACCTTGGGAAACATTTTTGGCGTTTTTATACCCTTCACCACCATATTTAGGTGGAAAGGGTATATTGGGTTTGTGCTGATGTTTGTAAAGTATAGAAATATTGGTCTGATACCTACCATTTAGTATACCAATCGACTTTGAATTACTCCCTGAGTTGTTTTACCGTTGTCCGTCGGCCTGGCTGGCTGGCCGGTTATCCATGTAAGCTTGTTATCACTCTACAGGTCGTAACTTTAAAGATAATTTGATGAAATTTGGCACAGGTACATATTTTGAACCAAGGACGATCCCTATACTTTTTGGACGAAATCGAATTACTGTTTCGGGTACTTCCCATAGGGATGCCTTCCCGAAATATAGTTTTTGGTTCTTTAAAGCTACAAATTTAGTTGTATTTTAATATTAGGGGTACTCGTTTAAACTACTAAATTCCTTTTATACCTCTTAAAGCTTAAATATTTAAGACGTATTAAAATATGTGTCAAAAATTGTATAGAAATTTTTTTACAAGGCTATTAAATTTTTATGCATTAAACACATAGACAACAGCAGGCTACACGAACACCGACTACAAAAGTCGTTGGCTGCAATCGTCGCCTCGTAGTCAACTACTTAATTATTTTGGGGACGGCAGCTACATTTAAGATGGCAGCTACATTTCGAAACACCTGTTTATGAGTGGTGCCAATATCGCGTTTATAAGATGGACAAAATAACAATTTAAATTTTGATAAAAACGACATAAATTCATTTTATTAATTAACCTCCGAAATCAACGGTTTTCCTGTACCTGATGGTATGTCTATATCAAAAAAAAAAAATTTATAGAAAGATTTTTGTGTGATCTCTAATAGTTTAAGAGTTATGAGCTTTTTAAATTTCAAGAATAATACCATATAACTTTAGAAGTTTATATCCGATATTAACTTTTTTGGTATCAAACAAAAGCTACTATATCGTATATTTTAAAACAATATAGATATAAGTATGCTCTTTTACATAATGAATTTTATAAAGGACATACTGGGCTTTTATATAACATGAACTACGTAGCTCTAGCACACGTAGCGTGTGAGTTAGACAGTTTAAAAAACAACTTTTTAAAATTTTACTTCTATTGAGTAACTCTAAATATTAATTTTTACATAATATTTTATTAGATATTATTATATACATTAAATATATAAATATTTTATAAGTATGTAAATTGCTTACATAAATTCTCCCCACTGTATTTGTGGTAAATAAATTCAAGTGGTTTAAATCGCTCATTTATTTCAATATTATATGGTGTTGACAGCACTGAATCTTTTATTGTCGCCAACAAAAATAGAAAATAGTTTAATTTTGGCTACAGCTACAACGGTGGTCGGTAGTCGTGTAGCCGTGTCGACTCTAAAAAATTTATTTCTATTTGAATGCATGTATTCTAATTTTGACAGGTTGTAGCCCGTAGCCTGCTGTTGTCTATGTGTTTAATGCATTAAGCAACAATTTTGGCTCTTAAATTGTCTGTTATGCATTAAACACATAGACAACAGCAGGCTACACGAACACCGACTACAAAAGTCGTTGGCTGCAATCGTCGCCTCGTAGTCAGTTACTTAATTATTTTGGGGACGGTAGCTACATTTAAGACGGCAGCTACATTTCGAAACACCTGTTTATGAGTGGTGCCAATATCGCGTTTATAAGATGGACAAAATAACAATTTAAATTTTGATAAAAACGACATAAATTCATTTTATTAATTAACCTCCGAAATCAACGGTTTTCCTATACCTGATAGTATGTCTATATCAAAAAAAATTTATAGAAAGATTTTGGTGTGATCTCTAATAGTTTAAGAGTTATGGGCTTTTTAAATTTCAGAATAATACAGAATAATACGGTATAACTTTAGAAGTTTATATCCGATATTAACTTATTTGGTATCAAACAAAAGCTACTGAAAATATCTTTTATATTCTATATAATATTCTATATAATATTCTTTATAATGGATTAAGAGCTAATATACTATAAACTTATTTCTGCAACCGACTTTTTTTTATAAAAATTCGTATATCTTAAAACAATAAAAAAAATAAACGTAGCGTGTGAGTTAGACAGTTTAAAAAATAACTTTTTAAAATTTTACTTCTGTTGAGTTAGTTATATAAATATAAATTTTTACATAATATTTTATTAGATATTATTATATACATTAAATATATAAATATTTTATTAGTATGTAAATTGTTTACATAAATTCTCCCCATTGTATTTGTGGTAAATTAATTCATGTGGCTTAAATCGCTCATTTATTTCAATATTATATGGTGTTGACAGCACTAAATCTCTTATTGTCGCCAACAAAAATAGAAAATAGTTTAATTGTGGCTACAGCTACAACAGTGGTCGGTAGTCGTGTAGCCGTGTCGACTCTAAAAAATTTATTTCTATTTGAATGCATGTATTCTAATTTTGACAGGTTGTAGCCCGTAGCCTGCTGTTGTCTATGTGTTTGTGCTAAATAGAAAAAATTTAAGAGTTGCTAAAGTTAGTAGTTTAAACGAGTACCCTTATTATTCAGCACAAATATTGCT